>CM042156.1:103440014-103455314 GCA_023376005.1 Doryteuthis pealeii
TACCAAGCATCAACCGGGAAGAAAAACATTTTTGGAATAAAGAAAAGACCAAGATAATCGTACCAACAAAAAATAATCTATTGGTACAATATTTTGGCCAAAAGAAAAAACAATTTATATGCATATATATATATGTAAGATATATATATTCATACAAAACCGCCAGGAGACTAAAGCTAATAAGAAAAAAGTGCTCAATACCTAAGTAGAGCAAATAATATATATATATAAAGATAAATCTAATGAGTCAGACGAACCTACTAAAAGTTTCGCTTAATGCTCTTCAGGGCTGAGATCTGAGTCAGATCTCAGCCCCGAAAAGCATTAAGCGAAACTTTTAGTAGGTTCGTCTGACTCATTTAGATTTATCGTTATATATATATATATATATATACATACATATGTTACATGTGTAAACGGAAATTTAAGTACATATATGTGAATATACAGTTTGCGCCTATATATATATATATATATATATATATAATATATATATATATATAGGGAAATTTTGTATCGGGTGGCCATCATTGTATAAAATGGGTGCTTTATATTGAGTCTGTGCCCCACGGTAAATATTCGACTACATATATTCAATGCACCTAGAGATATAGATATATATTTTTTATATATAATATACAGACACTGACGCTCAAACACACACACACAAACACACACACATATATATATATATATATTATTATATTGTATATTATATATATATTATATATATAGTAATCTATATGTATATTGTATATTATATATATATATATTATATATATAGTATATAGTAATCTATATGTATATTATATATATATTATATTTACTAGCAAATATATGCACCCTCCGGGTGCAAGTATTTAAGTTTAATGTAATAAAATATTATATTAAATTAGAAAGGCTAATGAAACTAAATAAGAATGTAGATAAAAAGATTTGAAACAGAGGGAGTATAATAAAAAATAGAACAACTGAAACTTACTCTTCCATCACTCTCGTCTTTCATTGTTATTTTTTCTAATTTAAGTATTTAGTTAAAAGAGGAAGTAAATAATAAAATGACAGTTATTTTTTCTTGTTAATGGATTTCATTTAAGATTCATTGAAGAGATTTTTGATTATATTCATTAAAATAAAACCAAACAATTAGAAATCAATAATACCAAGCACATATTTGATAAAATCACATTTTTAATATCAATATGCAAATTAGCCTTCCCGTTCACACTGTAAACCGGTATGTTGTTGTATATATAAATATAATTGCATGTTGTCAGTATGTAGACATGGTTAACAGTATTAATAATGTAAAACAATTTTATTAATGATTGAGGTTTAAATAAAAATACAATCATGGAAAATGTGATGTCAATAACTAAGGGAATAGTGATATGAGTAGTAATATAGTTTCGGTTACAGACAGAAAAGCACACAATCTCCATTATAATAAGATAGTAATCAATGATCGAACACACACTCACACACACACACACATATATATATATATATATAATATATATATATATATATTATATATGTCTTTGTGTGTGTGTGTGTCTATATGCATTGAATATATTTAGCCTAGTATTTACCCCAGGCAACAAGCGTGAGCTACCCACTCAGAATAAGGCTCGCACTTTTATAATGCCCACTCGACACATAATTTCCCTATGTATATATATATATATATATATATATATATATATATATATATATATATATATGGTGTGTTGGATCATCGATCACTATATAAACGCAGCCACGCATACACAGTCACACATGCGTTCACCCAGACATTTTATTTTAATATATATATATATATATATATATATACATATATATATATATGTGTGTGTGTGTGTGTGTGTGTGTGTGTGTGTGAATATACTGCAATAGATAGATAGAATGAAAGATGATTATGGGAGTATCTCTAGAAATAACGTTGTCTCTGGACAGAGAGTAAACTATATCCATTCAAGATGAGGGGATATAAATTCACCGTAACGATTTTCTTTACAAATACGATAAAAATGAAAACAAAATATTCAATATCCTCTATTTATACATAAATAAAAGCAGTGGGTGTGTATGTATGTATGCCCAGATGTATGTATGTATGTATGTATGTCTGGATTAAACGACAATTAACGACAAAGTAAATATATATACACGTTAAATATTACTGGTTCTTGCTTTTAGAGTAAAAATTATGAAGACTTTATTTATATTCAAAAATATTTAAAAAATTAAATTTACATAGAAATAACATTGAAATTCTAATTAAGAATGTTAATCTATACACATATAAAGGGCAGTTGTGTTTATCTGTATGTCCGGAGAAAACTTCGAAAATAAAACATTTAACGACGAATTAAATATATATATATACACATTAAATATCGCCAGGGCTTGGTTTTTGAGCAAAAATAATGAAGATTTTATTTATATTTGGGAAGATATTTAAAAATTCAAATTTGAAAAGTAACAGAAGGGAAAGTCATTTACATGTTATTTTGTTTAACTTTTTTTTGTATGTTTTTTTTTTTTTTTTTTTTTTTTTCGCTTTGAAATATGATATTGATTGATTAAATTGATTGCATCATTTATATCTTCATCTTTTTTTTTTAATTTAAATCATTGAATGGAAATTTCTTACTATATTGTTGTATATTTCCGTGGGGATTTTTATGGGGCCACCAGCGAGGATCTCACTCGCGATAAGGAATAATGGATCTGCGAGACTAACTTTTAACCGCCCCCCTCTACCCAGGCGACGCCGGGTAGCCACTTACAGTCAAAGGTAAACAAATCAATACACCAGTGTTCCCCCCCCCTCTTATTCTGCGATGCTGAGTAGCCGCTTCTAATTATTCATAAAGGTGTTTTTTTAATATTTAGCAGACCTTATTAAAACAAAACACACCACAATATCGACTCACCATACTGACCTAATTAACCTTTATAATAATCAAATATTAACGCACGTATGTCTTTCAGGTTAAACTTATTACTGCCTTTTGTGTTTATCGATACGAACACACGCACACGCGCGCACAATATAGATCCTTTTCGAGGGTTGGCAGTGTGAGGGTGAAGGCATTTTGATGCTGCTACCGAGGCAGGCGAGTTACTTACTTACGTGGGAAAGTCTTGTAGATCCATTTACTACTGAATTGCGAGTTCGACCCTCGCTGGATGCCCTGGACTTGCGACGAATCCTATCTTCAGTATTTGACGGCGTATAAGACGCACGAGCATATAAGACGCACCCCCATTTCAGCAGGTCAGAATCAAGAAAAAAAGTTTTTAGTGTATTTAAGCATATATTGTTGAAAATAGTCTACCATAGGCTCCTGTTAACCTTGATTATAACAATACCAGCAATAAAATAAGGATGCATGGAGTTTAGGGTAGGTAAAATTACTGATGGGTTAGTGAGCATCATAAAGAAGATTAGCCTTGGCCTACGGGAGGTCTCAAATTTCACCTACGGTGTATAAGACGCAGGGCAATTTTTTGTGCCAAAATTTTGGGAAAAAGGTGCGTTCTATATGCTGTCAACTACGGTAAGTCGAACAAGTAGTGTACATACCTACTTATCACGAAAATGGTGGGTCTATATGTATTTTGTCGTTCCGGATTCCTGTCCTTATTTACGCTGGTTTTCCTAGACGGTAACAGGCGTAAACACAGGCCCAGCTTACATATTAACCGAGCACTATTTCTCGCTTTTTATCGGCAAATTAATCTAGATATTTTACAAGCTCACCACGACTCCCGTATGAAATACAAATAAGAACTCAGATAATTATTTTTTCAGTTGAAATTTTACAATATATCTTATCTTATTATTATCTATTAATAATGGAGATTCGCTTCCGGTTTTTGTCTGTAACAAAAATACGTCACTGCCTACGTCACATTACCCCAAATCGTCATAACATAGAATAAATACACTCAAATTTTGAACATGCAACATTAGACAGTCCTCATTGTTTTTTTTTAAAACAAGTTTTAATAAATACATGACTGGTATTATATATCTATATATAGTTTGTTTTATTTTAATACATATTCAAAGTTTACATTTCAAATTGTTTTATTTTTTAATCCTTTAATGAATTTGATGATTTTACTTACTTAGGGTACAAACTTGCTGACATTGAATTTTTTACTCCCACCCCACAGGCAATATGTTTGAAAAATCTATTTTTACATTTTTTATTTTGTACTAGTTATTATTATAATGGAGATTATGTAACGGTTTGTCTGTAACCGAAACTACGACATCGCTGACGTCACGATGTCCTTACTTATTTAAGCTATATTCTCAACGATTATGAAATATTCATTGTTTAATCTTAATTAATATGTTATTTATTAACAATGATCCCGATTAATATCTAGCTGATATAGATTTGCCGCAAAACTGCCAATCTTATTAATTCATTTAAAATCCTGAAATATGTGGTATATATATATATATATATATATATATATATATATATATATATATATATATATCAAACAAAGGACTATCACTCGCTTTTCTCGTTATTCTGTGATAAAAAATTTCTTATTACCTTCCATATATCAACAAATGCCCTGAAGATGATCTAATTAATAGATCGAAACACTGCAGCGTCGGCCAATAAACTCACCATTTAACTCATTTAAACCTGTGTTTTTTCAATCTTTCTTAATATACTACATACCGTCGGATTCACTTCCTTTTCTTCACACACACACACACACACACACACACACACACACATATATATATATATATATATATATATATATATATATATAAGTTAAAGTTTACATAGTATATGGTGGTAATAATTTGCATAATGATTTTAACAAAACTGGGCTTAATAAATAATTATTTGCTGTTTCTAATTTCTAATATTATCATGTTATTCTCAAACGTATTTAAAGTAATCCTATTAATAATTTTATGTAGAAATCAATCAAAATAACATTAAAATAAGTGTAATATTTTTATATTCGTTCTTATTTAGTTTATTTTGTCTTACATTGTTTACGCCTTACATTTAAACAGATATGCACGCCTAATTCATTAATTATCAACTAATTAAATTTCAAATTAGGTATGACTTCAATTAAGCACATATTCTCACAAATATATATATATATATATATATATATATATATATATATATATATATATCATAATTCAATATAATATTTTATTACATTAAAACTTAAATACTCGCGCCAAGTAGGTGCATTCTTATGCTAGTTTTTATAAAACACAAACAGACATTTCAAAACAATTTTCATACCGTTAACTCTTTCTCTTTTGATAATGCTTTTTATCTGTAAAATATATTATTTCTACCATATTTTACAATGCCATGAAAACCTTGATAAAATAAAAAATATGTACTCAAACAATTCAAGATTAAGGTTCCTCTTTACCTGTAAACATTACATGGTATGAAAATTATTCTGAAATGTCAGTTTGTGTTTTGTAAAAAAATATATTGTAAAATGTCAATTGAAAAGAAAAATGTCTGGGGTCTTATTTGTATTTCATACAGGAACGGATTGGGATATATCTAAATTAACTTGCCGATAAAAAGCGAGAAATAGCGCTCAGTAGATATATATCATGTACATGTATATCATGTGTGTGAATATATATATTTAATAAAACCATCAACATCAACGAGTAGGTATGCCCGCCTAATTAATTAATTATTAATTAATTATTAATTAATTAACTTTCAAAATTAGGTACGACTTCAATTAAGCTTGACAGTCAGGGTTCGAATCAAGCACAAGGCGGTCTTCCTATCTATAGCTCTGCTGATGAGGCCTAATAGGCCGAAATGTACATACTGAGATTGATTTTTATCGATTTGTTTAGCCTTACATTTGAATAGGTATGCCCGCCTAATTAATTAATTATTTATTTATTAATTAATTATTGATTAATTATTAATTAACTATTAATTAATTAACTTTCAAAATTAGGTACGACTTCAATCAAGCACATATTCTCCCAAAAATTGTCGGCTAAAAAAGCCATATCAAAACACATCGTTAATGTATATATATATATATATATATAATATATAATATATATATGTGTGTGTGTGTGTGTGTGTGTGTGTGGTGTGTGTTATGTCATTATTATATTATTTATGTATTATTATTTATGTATATAGATATATGTTTTACGTCTGTTACCGTCAAGGAAAAACATAGTGTAAATAAGGGCAGGAATCCTGGGCAATTAAATGTTTACCGAACCGAAATGGTTTGGTCAAGTGATCACTCAAATATTCTATTCTCGTGTCAAATATCGTGAAACGCCAGTGGTCAGATATTTTATCAGGATATATGTGGACTGGGCATAGGACACAGGAAAGTGAATTCAAGTTTCTCATATATATCATATAGTCAGATTTTAGCCCTGAAGAGCTTTATGCGAAACTAATAGTAGGTTCGTCTGACTCAGTAGATTATCTTTATTACTTGGCTCTACTTAGGTATCGAGCACTTTTACAAATTAGCTTCTCCTAGCGGTTATATGAATATATATATATCTTATATAACATATATATACATATAAATTGTTTTTTCTTTTGGCCAAAATACTTACCAATAGATTATTTTTTGTTGGTACGAATATCTTGGTCTTTTCTTTTTTCAAAAATTTTTTTCTTCCTGGTTGATGTTTGGTAGTATATTTTTACAATCAAACTCTCTGCCGGGTTTTTTCTCTCCGCAAGGATCTACCAACACGCTTGGTATATTAAATTATATATATATATATATATATATATATATATATATATATATAAGGGCCTACATGAGTCAGAAACTATCTATCTAAGTTTCACCCGAATGGCTCTTCAGGATAATTCTGAGTCAAAATTCGGGTGAAACCTAGGTAGATAATGTCTGACTCCTGTAGGTCCTTATAATCATGCTCTACTTAGAGTATTGAGCACTTTTTCACATATATAACTTTAGAAAACTCTGATTTCTTTTGTCACTACATACGATACTGATGATTATTTTCTGAAAGTACGGATGTCCTGGTCTTTTTTTTTTTTTGTCAGTTTAAAAAAAAATATTTTGAAAAACTGAATTATCTGCGTTTTATCCACACCGAGAGAAGTGTTGTTCTGGTTCCAACGGGAGAAAATTAAATATTTTATTTAAAAAAAAAGAAGGTCCGCAAAATGGATTATGTTTTTAGAAATTTTTAATTATTTTTATCTTACATTTGCGACACGTGTTTCAGATCTTCTGATATATTCTTCAGGCTTTGATCAATCATATGAAAATCATCTGACCTTCATTTTTATAATATATATATATGTGTGTGTGTGTGTGTGTTTGAAATGGCGATAGCCGACAATTTTTTGGGAGATTATGTGCTTAATTAAAGTCATAGGGTTCGAATCACGCACAAAGCACTGCTCCGTCTATAACTCTGCTGATGAGGCCTAATGGGCTGAAATGTACATACAGAGATTGACTTTTTCTCGATTTGTTTACGCTTTACATTTAAACCGATATGCATGCCTAATTCATTTAATTATAATTAATTAATTAACAAATTAGGTATGACTTTAATTAAGCACATATTCTCTCCCCCCCCAAAAAAAAATATGTGTGTATTTGTGAGTGTGTGTGTGTGTGTCTGTGTGTGTGTGTGATTAATATTTGAGGAACTAAGTGTATAAAATACAAAAAAATTTCACTCAATTAATATTTCAAAAATGTCTGATGAAGTTTCGTAAATAAACAGAGGCGAAATATTAATTGAGTGAAATTGTTTGTAATTTATACACTTTGTTCTTCAAATTTTAATTACATTTTTATTTTATTTTACCCAATCTGTTACTTCCTCACACACACAAATATACATATATATACATATATATATATATATATATAGAGAGAGAGAGAGAGAGAGAGAGAGAGAGAGAGGGGAAGAGAGACGCGTCGCCACGCTTCAACAAATTACTAGGTTAAGTTATTAAGTAGTAAAAGAATTAAAATAAATAATTAGTAACAGTTATTAATAATAACTATTACTCAACAATCCATTTGTATATTAACGTGGGAGTATGTAAGAATTTACCCAAGTCACTTGCTACGGGTGAGATGTGACACAAGTTCGCACGTATAAGGCATCCAACGAGGATCGAACCCAATTTCCAGTTGTATATAAAACAGGCACACACACACACACACACACACACACACGAAGAATGTGGGAATGGCAAGCTAGTGTAACGGTTAGAGACTTCGACTGTCAGCTTGACAGTCGAGGTTTCGAGTCACACACGGAGCAGTCTCCCATGTCTATATCCTTGCCGATGAGACCTAATAGGTCGAAATGTACATTCAGGGATTGACATTTTCTCGATTTGTTTAGCCTTACATTTGAACCTATGTGCCCGCCTAAATTCATTAATTATTAACTAATTAAATTTCAAAATTAGGTATGACTTCAATTAAGCTCATATCTCCAAAAATTGTCGGCTTAAAGCCATATAAAAAATAAACACATTGTTTGTTTACTTAACTCATATATATATATATATATATATATATATATGTGTGTGGTGTGTGTGTGTGTGTGGTTGTGTGTGTGTGAGAGAGAGAGAGAGGAAGAGCGTGGTGTAATGGTTACATGGGAAATGGACTCGTCGCCCCAAGTTCAAATCCTGGATGTGGTAATTGCATTTCACTTAGCGCTAATACCCTTGGGAAAGGTATTAATCCTACTCTCTCCCTCAGCTATGGCTAAATAGTAGGGCAGACTGAGCTCTTTAACCTTGGTTAGGCAACCAGTCTAGGAGAAGGAAAAACTCTGAATTTTAAACCAGTTAAACTCCGCTTAAGAAATTGACCTTGTGTCTCATCCTGCTCGTGCGGAGGGGGTTATAATATATAATAATATACATATATATATATATATATATATATATATATAGGGGGGGCTGTTCTAATGGTTAGAATCGTAGGAAATGGATTCGTCGACCCGAGTTCAGTTCTGGATGAAGCTGTTTGCATTTCACATAGCGCTAATACCCTTGCGAAAGATATGAATCCAATTCTCCTTCCAGCTATGGGCAATTAGCAGGGTAGCTCTTTAACCCATGGCTAGGTAACCAGTATAGGAGAAGGAAAACTCTGAATTCAACCCTGTTAAACTCCGCTTAAGAAATTGACTTTGTGTCTCATCCTGTTCGTGCGAAGGGTTTGCCAATATATATATACATATATATATATACTATATATAATATATATATATATATATACTATATATATATATAATATCTGTGTGTGTGTGTGTGGTATGTGTGGCCATCCACAGACACCGTATTTCGACGTATCACGTCTCTTCTGTGTAGTTAGACGGATGGAAACTTGATCTTTCTAATAAGTCAGGCTTCTAATCCACTTGGTGATCAGCACACCTACAGACCATAACGAGGATTTTAACTGGTAAATATATACATATATGTAAAAGCCGCCAGAGAGTGCTCCATCCGTTTTGTAGGAGATCGTTGCCTTTAAGGGAAGTTGGCAGCCGTCAGCGAAATCCACTCCAAAGTGCTCAACCCACCAGGAATGGAGAGTATATATATATATATATATATAATATATATATATTATATATATAATATTATGAGGATAAGTGCTGATTGAAGTCATACATAATTTTGAAAATTAATTAGTTAATAATTAATGAATCTAGGTGGGTATATATGTTCAAATGTAAGGTTAAACAAATCGAGAAAATGTCAATCCCTGAATGTACATTTCGACCTTAGGGATTGACATTTTCTTTCGATTGTTTAGCCTTACATTTGAACATATATACCCGCCTAAATTCATTAATTATTAAACTAATTAATTTTCAAAATTAGGTATGACTTCAATTAAGCCCTTATCCTCTAAAAATTGTCAGCTTAAGCCATATAAAAAAATAAACACATTTGTTTTGTTACTGAACCTCACATATATATATATATATATAGTATTATATTATAGAGGAGAGAGAGACGGAGAGAGAGAGGGGCGAGAAAGAGAGAGAGAGCGGGTGTGAGAGAGAGAAAGACGGCAGAGAGAGAAGAGAGAGAGAGAGAGAGAGGGACAGCGAGAGAGAAAATTAGAGAGAGAGTCAGAGAGATAGACAGAGACAGAAAGAGTCAGAGAGGGTGCGAGAGAAAGTGAGACAGAGAGAAAGTGAGACAGAGAGAAAGAGAAGAGAGAGAGAGAGAGAGAGAGAGAGAGAGAGAGTGCGAGGCTTCATACATCTATAGTAAAAACATAATCGGTGACAAATTTATTTGTTGATGAACATCCTATTCATACATTAAGGTGTGAAGCAAAGGTAATATAATAGCCAGTAACCTGTTTATTATTATTGACTTTGCCATTACTTCTGCCCTTCCTATGTGAAAGTAAATTATGTTATAAATAAAGCCTTTGACCCATCCTTTAAACTTTGAAATTTTACAACGTATCTGCCACTCCTTCCTAAACGTCTTTGGGGGTTCCTAAACCAATTAGATGGCATTTCAGTTTATTTCAATGGATTATCTATCTATACACATATATATAAAAAGGACAGTTGTATGCATGAATGTCCGGGGGACACTACAAAATAAATAAAAAATAACGATAAAGTAAATATAGGCAAACATTTCACGATATCAGCAGATCTTGCTTTTGAGCAAAATTAATAAAGTTTTATTCATATTAGAGAAAATAATAAAAACATTAAATTTAATGATAACAGCGCTGGAATTATTATTATTTTTTTTTTTTTTTTTTTTTTTTTGGCATTTGATATTCTAAATAGTAGACATGAACGTTTTCTTTTCAGCGTGGCTGGATCAATGCAAGTCTTTTTTTACGTAGGGATTTTAATGGGATATCCTACGTGGAACCAATTCACGATTCAGTAATAATGGATTTGCAGGACTAACTTTAATCCCCTTTCTACCCAGGCGACGCCGGGTAGCCGCTTCTAATTTGTTGTTTTTTTTTATACACGAGGAAATTGAGTTACGAGCCGAATCGATTTAACTTGTAAGTCAAGGTACCATTTTATGTATTTTATTTACCTCTCATCTAAAAAAATATACCACCAGTTTCACGAGAGAGAGAAAAAAACGTTCATACATTAACTATTTCGCTCCTAGCTGAATACGCTGACTATTCTGACTGCAGAGGGTAAACCCTCACAAACGGGAATTCCTGAGTATGACACTAAATTGCGTCAGATGGTGAGGCTCAAGATCTGGAGATCTGGCAGTGTGGACAATCAATTCATCATCATTTACTGCCAGATCCACTTTGACCCGGAGTGGTAATATCTGTTAGGGTCCCATCTATGGTTCGAATATATCTGATTAAAAAAATTATTTCCATTCAACTGGACCATGATCTGGAGTGGTAGTACCTGTTAGGGTCCCATCTATGAGTCGAATATATCTGATTAAAAAAGTATTTATATTCAACTGGACCATGAGATGGAGTGAGAGTACCTGTAGGGTCCCATCTATGGTTCGAATATACTGATTAAAAATGATTTCTATTCCAACTGGACCATGACATGAAGTGAGAGTACCTGTTAGGTCCCATCTATGGGTCGAATATACCCTGATTGAAAAATTATTTCTATTCAACTGGACCATACCTGGAGTGGGAGTACCTGTTTGGTCCCATCTATGGGTCGAATATACCGATTGAAAAAATTATTTCTATTCAACTGGACCATGACCTGGAGTGGTAGTACATGTTAGGGTCCCATATATGGGTCAAATAGATCTGTTTAAAAATTATTCGTATAGAACCATGACACCGAGTGGTAGCACCAACACGTGGGGCTATGCTTACCGACCTAGATTAGTTGACCATTGATAGTGAGTTAGTTTCTCACTGGGTGCCCCGTACTTCTGTCCTTGTGCCACATATAAGCTAAGCTTAGTAAATAAGAATAGGTCAAATAGATCTGTTTAAAAATTATTCGTATTCGATTGGACCATGACCCGGAGTGGTAGTACCTGTTAGAGTCTCCTTTATGGATCAAATAGATCTTTAAAAAAATATCTTTATTCGATACGCTTGTGTGCAAAAAGACCCCTAAAAACAACTACTCAAAAATCTAAATATGAACGTACAGGGTGACAAAACAAAAAAAAAACAGAACCTACAAAGTTTGTGATAAAACTGTTAATTTTATTTTTATTTTCTTTTTTTCTGGATCTCTGGGGAGTGTGGAGTGCCCTTTTATCGCCATTACTCCCAGGTTCACTCTGACCCGGAGTGGTAGTACCTGTTAGGGTCCCATCTATGGTTGAATAGAAAAAATGAGTTTTAAAAATGTTTTTAAAAATTGAATACCCACCCAAACATGAACTAGAACAAAGCAGTTGATCTTAGAGACCTTTGCAACTGGAAATTATTGGTGTGTAAAAGTTGGCCTGGGTGACTTTGAGACATATAAAATCTTAGGCCTAATATTTGGGGATCGCACCATACGCTAGATACAAACTTTGTGTATATATTAAATATATATATATATTTTTTTTACTTTCAGAATAGTCAATTTGCTGCTTAAAATATTATAAAAAATAATTTTCCCCAATATGTACTAAAATTAAGTCTAACAAGTTTCTTGAAATTTTATAGATGATAAGATTAAACAAAAAATTTTTTTAAGTCTCCCTGTATAATGAATGTGATTCCCTAACCTTCTAGTGATATAAACTCCTAGACAGTTGAAATGTTAAAATCAATCAATCAATCAATCATTTTATCTTAAGCATTGTTATAGGAGACAGGAAGCGATATGATAATAAAATTGATTTTATTTGAGTATATATATATATATACATACATATATATACATATATATATATATACATTACACAACACACACCACACATATATCTTATATATATATATATATATATATATATAATATATGTACATATAGTTCGTGGCAAACTACGCAGTCACCGAGTTTATTTATTGGTGTTATTCGTGCGTACATAACAAATATGACTTCCAATATATTAGTGAAGGAACCGTGATCGGAAAGTTAATGAAATATTGATCCTAAATTAAGGTTTATTCATTTACGTATGTATATATAATGTGTGTTTGTGTGCGTGTGTGTGCGTGAATGCGCGCCGCGTGTGTGTTGTGTGTGTGTGTGTGCAAAAGGAAAAGTCATTTATATTCATTTTCTAAAGCCTATTGCACACACAGACACATATTCAAATGTACAAATATATACTTACTTGATCTCTCTCTCTCTCTCTCTCTCTCTCTCTCTCTCTCTCTCTCTCTCTCTCTCTCTCTCTCTCTCTCTTCTCTCTCTCTCTGCCTTATATATATATATATATATATTATATATATAACTCACCTGCGACAGTGCAAATGTCATATACTATATATACTGCACAAAATGCAAAAACAGCGGCTATGTGGGGGAAACATCCACTCCCTTCAACTACGCCCACAACCACACAATCTACCAGAAAACTTAAATCTCCACACAGTAAAATCGCTCATCACTCAACACCCCACACCACAATTTAGATAACCTTAAATGTATCTTAATCCAACAAGGCTTCCCCACCCAACAAGCTAGAAAACCAGCTGAATTAAAAATGGATCATTAGGACTAGACACTCACCGGAATGGCTTGAACACAGACACCGGCACTTTAAAGGATACTCATATTTCCCAAAACACCCCATACCACCAACCCAATGACCCCGATCAGACGACCACTTCCAGAGTACAAACTCATTAATCACCAACTGACCAATCAGCATCAAAGCACCTCCTCACCATTCCAACTTACCGGACAAGCAGCCAGAAGATCATTACTGCGATTCACGGTCAGGAAGAAGGATGTCACTATCTTGAAAATTTACCACTACGTCTAAATAAAAGAAACTAAAAAAAATAGAGTTTTCTGATATTTTATTCCTTGACTAACATATTATGGTAACAACATAGCATAATATAGTACGTTAATGCTTCACACCTATGCCCAAACCTGGTATATGTATTTCCAACAACGGATACAGATACAAAAATATATCTCATATATATATTATATATATATATATATATATATATATATATATATATATATATAACCTAACATGTACTGCCACTCTGGGTCTGAGTGGACCTGGAGTCATTGGCGATAAAGGGCTATACCACAGAGTTCCCAAATTGGAACAACACCATTAGATGCAGTTTAACATCATGCCCAGAACACTTAGACCCTCAGCCACCGCCTTCTAACATTATATATGATAAAAATGGTTGTGCGGTGCCATGAAGGCAATAACGTTGGGACAATCATATAGGTGCTAGAGCTTGATGTGACCAGCCAACTGATCGGAAGGAAGCCTCTCGACCGGACCGTCTAGCTTAATTAAAGCGCGAAAGTGGAGTGTTGCATGTTCACAGACGGCTCAGCCACCAGGATCCCGTCCTTTGACATCATGGGTCGCCACCCTACGGCCAACAGGTAGCTCTATTGATGGATGACTCTTCTGTAGAGGAGCAGTCGGTAAATTCTACAGCAGGGTGGCTTAGACATGGTATTAAAAATAGACATTGTTGAGACATTTTTAATATGTCCAAAGAACTTGGGGAAAACGACTGAGGGAAGAGGAGGTCAAAGGTGAAACTTAGATCGTCCAGACCCCAGGCACTGCTGAAATGGTTAAACTACGAGGGAGAGTTCTGCAGAGCTAAAGACTTCAGTATGGGGATCATGGTAGAGTAGTGGCTGACGCTGAACTGAGAAATAACTGTAGGCAAGTTCGAACTCAAGTCCCGCGTATACGATCATTTTGGACTACTAGATTTGTGAAATAGATCACTGATTAGGACTGAGCCCGATTCTAGTAATGAAGTTCACCTTCTAGTCACCTCAGAATTCATTCTATTCAAATAAAGCATATAATTATTGTAATCTGAAACTTTTTTTCAATTAATAATTAACTTAAGAGGCCGGGTTAGCTCAGTGCGAGAGCGTTCCGCAGAAAAACACAAGGTTCCTAGGTTCGATACCGGTCCTCGCCAAACTCAGCATGTGACGTAGCACAGTGATCAGGTGCGGTAAAGTACAGAGAGCGATGGTAGGTGTTGGGCGCTCCACCTCAGATGCGGGTGATAGAACTATCTCCTTGTGCTAGCCTATGTTAAAAAGAATGAGACCTCCCTCGCTGACTGTCTATACCGACTTTAGGCCACCCCGGC
>CM042156.1:103460414-103462914 GCA_023376005.1 Doryteuthis pealeii
TATATATATATAATATATATATATACATATATATATATATATACATACACACACACACACACACATATATATATATATATATATATATATATATATATATATATGTACATATAGTTCGTGGCAAACTACGCAGTCACGAGTTTATTTATTGGTGTTATTCGTGCGTACATAACAAATATGACTTCCAATATATTAGTGAAGGAACCGTGATCGGAAAGTTAATGAAATTATTGATCCTAAATTAAGGTTTATTCATTTACGTATGTATATATAATGTGTGTTTGTGTGCGTGTGTGTGCGTGAATGCGCGCGCGTGTGTGTGTGTGTGTGTGTGTGTGCAAAAGGGAAAGTCATTATTATTCATTTTCTAAAGCCTATTGCACACACAGACACATATTCATGTACAATATATACTTACTGATCTCTCTCTCTCTCTCTCTCTCTCTCTCTCTCTCTCTCTCTCTCTCTCTCTCTCTCTCTCTCTCTCTCTCTCTCTCTGTATATATATATATATATATATATATATATAACTCACCTGCGACAGTGCAAATGTCATATACTATATATACTGCCACAAAATGCAAAAACAGCGGCTATGTGGGGGAAACATCCACTCCCTTCATACTACGCCTCAACAACCACAAATCTACCAGAAAACTTAAATCTCCACACAGTAAAATCGCTCATCACTTCAACACCCCACACCACAATTTAGATAACCTTAAATGTATCTTAATCCAACAAGGCTTCCCCACCACACAAGCTAGAAAACCAGCTGAATTAAAATGGATCATTAGACTAGACACTCACCGGAATGGCTTGAACACAGACACCGGCACTTTAAAGGGATACTCATATTTCCCAAACACCCCCATACCACCAACCAATGACCCCGATCAGACGACCACTTCCAGAGTACAAACTCATTAATCACCAACTGACCAATCAGCATCAAGCACCTCCTCACCATTCCAACTTACCGGACAAGCAGCCAGAAGATCATTACTGCGATTCACGGTCAGGAAGAAGGGATGTCACTATCTTGAAAATTTACCACTACGTCTAAATAAAAGAAACTAAAAAAAATAGAGTTTTCTGATATTTATTCCTTGACTAACATATTATGGTAACAACATTAGCATAATATAGTACGTTAATGCTTCACACCTATGCCCAAACCTGGTATATGTATTTCCAACAACGGATACAGATACAAAAATATATCTCATATATATATATATATATATATATATATATATATATATATATATATATATATAACCTAACATGTACTGCCACTCTGGGTCTGAGTGGACCTGGGAGTATTGGCGATAAAGGGCTATACCACAGAGTTCCCAAATTGGAACAACACCATTAGATGCAGTTTAACATCATGCCCAGAACACTTAGACCCTCAGCCACCGCCTTCTAACATATATATGATAAAATGGTTGTGCGGTTGCCATGAAGGCAATAACGTTGGGACAATCATATAGGTGCTAGAGCTTGATGTGACCAGCCAACTGATCGGAGGAGCCTCTCCGACCGACCGTCTAGCTTAATTAAACGCCAAAGTGGAGTGTTGCATGTCACAGACGGCTCAGCCACCAGGATTCCGTCCTTTAGCATCATGGGTCGCCACCTACGGCCAACAGGTAGCTCTATTGATGGGATTGTACTCTTCTGTAGAGGAGCAGTCGGTAAATTCTACAGCAGGGTGGCTTAGACATTGGTATTAAAAATAGACATTGTTGAGACATTTAATATGTCCAAAGAACTTGGGGAAAACGACTGAGGGAAGAGGAGGTCAAAGGTGAAACTTAGATCGTCCAGACCCCAGCACTGCTGAAATGGGTTAAACTACGAGGGAGAGTTCTGCAGAGCTAAAGACTTCTGTATGGGGATCATGGTAGAGTAGTGGCTGATGTGCTGAACTGAGAAATAACTGTAGGCAAGTTCGAACTCAAGTCCCGCTATTACGATCATTTTTGGACTACTAGATTTGTGAAATAGATCACTGATTAGGACTGAGCCGATTCTAGTAATGAAGTTCACCATCTAGTCACCTCAGAATTCATTCTATTCAAATAAGCATTATTATTATTGTAATCTGAAACTTTTTGTTCAATTATAATTAACTTAAGAGGCCGGGTTAGCTCAGTCGGTAGAGCGTTCCGCTAGAAACACAAGGTTCCTAGTTCGATACCGGTCCTCGCCAACTCAGCATATGAGTAGCACAGTGATCGGTGCGGTAAAGTAAGGAGCTGATGGTAGGTGTGGCGCTCCACCTCAGATGCTAAACTATCTCCTTGGTCTAGCGCTATTAAAAAGAGGATAGACTCCCTCGCTGACTGTCTGATACCGACTTTAGGCCACCCCGATGACTTTACTTTTACTTATAATTAAATTACAATGCGTTTTTGTTTTTAAAATTGAAAAAGATCACTAAGTAGGCCTGAGCCTATCCTAGTAGTGACCACCACAAGCGGAGTTTAATAGG
>CM042156.1:103482914-103505414 GCA_023376005.1 Doryteuthis pealeii
AAGCAGAGCAGCTTTACAATCATTGGATTCATTTGAAGATTGCGTAAGCATGAATTATAGTTATGAGTTCATAATATAAATAATATTATTATTATTGATTATATATATATATATATATATATATATATATATATATATATTATTTATCAATGAAAATCATGCTCACACACACACACACACACACACACAACCTTAAGGTTTGTTTCGATACCGTTTATCGCAAAAGATTATACACACATGCGCAACCACACATTCATAAACACATAAAAACATGCACAATGCTTTTTTCGATACACACACTTACAGTCTCTAATACTCGCACCGCAAAAAAGAATATTTGACGTCATATTTCAAACCGTTCACTTTTTCAACGTTCTTTTTTTCAGACTTCAAATTTTAAACAGACTGATAAACAAGGACTATTACTCGCTTTTCTCGTTATTCTGTGATAAAAAATTTTTTTATCACCTTCCATATACCAACAAATGCCCTGAAGATGATCTAAATAATAGATCGAAACACTGCAGCGTCGGCCAATAAACTCACCACTTAACTCATTTAAACCTGTGGTTTTTTCAATTTTTCTTGATATACTACGTACCGTCCGATTCACTTCCTTTTCTTCACATACATATTCATATATGTACATATATGATATATACGCATAAAATAGACTCATCATATATATATATATATATATATAGTGTGTGTTGTGTGTGTGTGTGTGTGTGTGTGTGTGTGTGTGTGTGTTATAATTGTTTAAATGAGTGGGAGAGATGATATATTGCTTATTTAGCAAATAAGATGACGTTATTTTGAAGGTGAAAAAAAAAAAAAAAAAGATAAATAAATAAATGACTCTAGAGAAAGTGAAGCGAGAGAAAAAGTCAGAAGTTGTTAAAAGGGGCAAAGATTGAAAGCAACTGCGTAAGTCGGAAGATGTAAAAAAGAAAAAGAAAAAAAGAAAAAAAAAACTGGAATCGTTAAGGTTAGACGAAGTGGCGTTCCTTCTTTCTTTTTCCTAACGAAACCGAGCAGCAAAATACCAAACGGACACACAAACACAACTAAACACACGCGTCTCTCCCGTTGAAGTTTTGCTATTCCTTGGTACTTACTCCATCATCAACATTGCATCAACGCACTCGTTTCATTCTAGAAGCTACCCTACGCAATTTATATATCTTATTATAATGGAGATTGTGTGTTCGTCTGTCTGTAACCGAAACTATATTACTACTCAAGCCACTATTCCCTTAGTTATTTACGTCATATTCTCCACGGTTTTATTTTTATTTAAACCTCTTAATAATAAAATTGTTTTACATTATTAATACTGTTAAGCAAACCTACATACTAACAACATCTTATTATATATGGAGATTGTGGGTTTGTATGTCTGTAACCGAAACTATATTACCATTCAAGTCACAATTCCCTTTGTTATTTACATCACATTCTCCATGATTTTATTTTTATTCAAACCTCAATTATTAATAAAATTGTTTTTCATCATTAAGTTTAACCATATTTTACTAATAATAATAAATGCTTGTATTTTATATAAAAGAAAATAGCAGTTTACAGTGTGAATGGGAAGGCTAATTTGCATATTGATATTTAAAATTTGATTTTAATAAATATCTGCTTGGTATTGTTGATTTCTAATTATTTGATTTTATCTTAATGAATATGAGCAAAAATCTCGGAGATAAATCTTAAAATATTGATTAACAAAAAGATATAACTGTAATTTTATTATTTACTTCCTAATTTAACTAAATAGTTAAATTAGAAAAAATAGCAATGAAAGACAGGAGCGATGGAAGAGTAAGTTTCAGCTGTTCTATTTTCGATTATACCCTTCCTGTTTCAAATCATTTTATCTGCATTCTTATTTAGTTTCTTTAGACTTTCTAATTAATATAATATATAATGACATTAATACTTGCACCCGGAGGGTGCATATATTTGCTAGTCTTATTATAATGAGATTGTGTGTTTGTCTGTCTGTAACCGAAACTATATTACTACTCAAGTCAAATCCCTTAGTTATTAACGACACATTCTCCATGATTCTATTTCTATTTAAACCTCAATTAATAATAAAACTGTTTGACATTATTAATACTGTTGGCCTTAGCTAAATACTAATAACATGCAATTGTATTATATATACAACAAAATACCAGTTTTCAGTGTAAACGTAAAGCTAATTTGCATATTGATATTAAAAAAAATGATTTTAAAATAAAAATGTGCTTGGTATTATTGATTTCTAATTGTTTGGTTTTCTTAATGAATATGAATAAAAAATCTCTTCAATAAATCCCAAAAGAAATCCATTAACAGAAGAAATAACTGTAATTTTATTCTTTACTTCCTATTTTAACTAAATAGTTAAATTAGGAAAATTTAGCATTGAAAAACGGAAGTGATGAAAGAGTAAGTTTCAGTTGTTCTATTTTCCGATTATACCCGCCCGTTTCAAATCTTTTTATTTGAATTCTTAATTAGTTTCATTAGCCCTTTCTGATTTAATCTAATATTTTATTACATTTAAACTTAAATACTTGCACCCGGAGGTGCATATATTTGCTAGTATATATAAAGAGAGGAGATTTGAAGAGGTTGAGGTAAAGAAACAGTGATATTAATTATACTATTATAAGTGGTACATAGAGCACCAGAGATGAATTACTAGATACTCAGGATAGATATGCACTGTGGAGAAGAATTTATATATATATTATATGCAGTTGTGGTGGTTGTGTAGGCTGTGCTGTGTGTGAACGAGCAGGTGTAACAAGATTATTTGCAAGCTCATATCGAGTCGCACATGTGTGGCAATCGAGGACCTGATCTCTCTCGCCCATGGAAGCATGATCACGCAAGACTTAGAGGATCTGTATGCTAGCACTGATCGAATTAGTACATATACACTGTAGTTTATGATACTAGTACTGATTTATATATTATATATATATATTCTATGTATCTAGTATCTATTCAGCTCTCATCTATCTATCTATCAGAGAGATGATGATAGAAAGGAATAGAATGATTTTTTAGTTATTCAACAGTCTTTTCTCTTGTACCATGTTTCTATTTTCGCTCCCCTCTTCCACTCTCTTATATTTCTATTTCCTTCTCTTATTTCTGTCTCTTTTTGCCCTCTGCGCTAATATGACGCACTCTGAGTCAGGTAGTTATGCTCACTCTAATGGATGTGGTAGAAGTTACAGTGTATTAGTGAGTGCACGCATTGGCTACGCGAGTGACTTTTCTCGGAATGTAGTAAGCGGCGCAGTTATACTCACGGTGTGCGGAGATGTGTGTGTAAAGCGATAGAGAGACCAGAGAAAGAAAATCTCTCTCTCATCTTCTCTCTCTCTTCCTCTCTCTCTCTCTCTCCTCTCTCTCTCTCTTCTCTCTTCTCTCTCATCTGAGAATTACAAGAGAGGTTGCAGTAAAAGAAGAAAAAATGAAATTAGGAATAAAGAAGTGAACAAAGAATCTCTCTCTCTCTCTCTCTCTCTCCTCATCTTCTCTCTCTCTCTATATATATATTATTATATATATATATATATAGTATATATTCTTTTTAAGCTTTCTTTTTATCATTTCTTTCTCTCTTTCTTTTCATTCTTCTTGTTTCTCTTTTCTCTCTATTGCTTCTCCACATTTTGATTATTCTCTGTCTCATTCTCTGTCTCTGTCTCTGTTGTCTGTCTGTCATGTCTGTCTGTCTGTCTGTCTGTCTGGGTTCCTCTCTCTCTCTCTCTCTCTTCAGTCTCTCTCTTCTCTAATCTATCTATCTATCTAATCTATTATGTCTAAGTCTATCTATCCTATCTCTAGGTCTCTGTTACTATCTATCTCTAAGTCTAATTTTCTCTGTCTCTGCTTGTCTCTTCTTACCCCCCCCTCTCTCTCTCTCTCTCTCTCTCTCTCTCCTCTCTCTCTCTCTCCTTTTATCTATCTATCTATCTATTAATTACTATAATGCAGATCGCAGTTGTGGTCTTACTCCTTCATCTCGTGATATCTTAGTTGTATCTGATCCGACTCCTCAGTATGTACAGCTATATCATTGACTCTCGCACATAGATATGAGTCATCGCACTGATATAGTAATAAGCTAGCGTTGCTGATGTCGTCACTCTATATATATATATTATATATTTCGCTCACACATACACACACATAGCACTTACACTAGATGCTGCGCTATACCAGTTATTACTCTGATCTGTAACGGCTCATCTGCTGCTCCTCATCTTCTCGCTCTGCTCGATCATATCTTTAATCCTTTCTCCTCTAGAATCGATACTCTCCTTTTTCTGACGCACCGTGCTCACGGTTTAGTTGTTTTTGCTCTCCTTTGATATTAAGTACATGATATCCTAATCATCTCTTTCTCATCTCTCTCCTCTCTCGTTTCTCTCTCTCTGCCGTACTTGCTGTAGTTGTCTGAGATCTTGTAGTTCATATCATGTCTTGCGCTCACGTACACGCTATAGGTCGACTATGTCATTCTTTTGTGAGATTGCGCTTCATATGATGTCATGAAATATGAGAGCGTGACACTGTTGTAGGACGCTATTCTCAATGTCTCACCTTCTGTCTCCTCCCCCCTCTCTCTCTCCTCTTCTCTCTCTCTCTCTCTCCTATCCTCTCCTCAGTCTCTTCTTTCTCTCTCACGCCAACACACCAAACTCTCTTTTGCCTCTCTTTATTAGTAATTATATATATATCCCTTAATTTCATCTTCTCCTCTCTCTCATTTCCTCTCTCTCTCTGTCTTCTGTCTGTCTCTTCTCTGTTCTCTCTCAGTCTCTATTTTCTCTCTGCTCCACACACCTCAACTCTTCTTTGCTCTCTTTAATAATTAAGTATTATATATCCTTAATTCATCTCTCTCTCTCTCTCTCTCTCTCTCCTCTCATCTCTCTCTCTCTCTCTCTCTGTGTGTGTGTCTGTCTCTCATCTCTCTCTCTCTCTCCTCTCTCTCTCTCTCCTCTCTCTCTCTCAGTCTCTATCTTTCGCTCTCTCTCACACACACACACACACTCAAACCTTCTTTTGCCTCTCTTTAATTAAGTATATATTATCCCTTAATTCATATCTCTCTCTCCCTCCCTCTCCCTCCTCCCTCCCCCTCCCGTCCCCTCTCTCTCTCTCTCTCTCTCTCTCTCTCTTGTCTTTCTCAACCGGTTTCTATTTCCTCCCCCCCTTTTTTAATATACACAGTCCTAACACAAAAGCCCGTTTCAACACGCAACGATCGACGGAATTAACAATGCATAGCTAGAATCTGTTCGGGTAAGTGGCAGGCCCCCCGCCAGCTGAATTGCAAGCCTACTTCTCTTTATTCCGATGATTGCGCTGTCCATCAATACAGTGCGGCTTTCGGCACGTCATATAGGACAATCGATGTGAGCTCGCTGCGCCAGCATGTGTTTAACGTATTACATTGGAAGCGACTAGGTATAGATTAGATGCATCGCAGCACCAACTATCCGGGAGTAAAAGCCATAAAATAACTCTATTTACGTGTGCTCGTGTCGTATTCGCTCAGCGAGCAACACGAAGAGTATGTCCGAGCGGCTTTTACAGATCGACGCGAGAGAGAGCAGTGAAGGAGTTGAGCCCCGTATAGGCGTAGTCCACAGTCAGCGATACGTGAAAGAAGAAGAGTAGAAGAGTTAAGCACTGTGGGGGCTGAGCTGTTGGGTTCGCGGCTCATGGGCGTATAGGAGTGGCGTACTCTAGGATACTGGTCACTCTAGAGCTTAATTGTCGAACACGCGGAAGAGAGCGTTATTTGGTGTGCGTGAATCATAGCAATGTGGTTAAACATATCTATGGCGATACGTTCTTGTCTCTTATACTTCATAGTCGCACTCTATTATCTACTAGGAGGATAGTTCCTGTGATATTAGTAGAATGTATTCCAAGGATCCGTTGCCGTAGAAGTATAGACCTGTTTTATGTATTGACGCAGATAGTTGCTACGCTCACTGAAATGAGCTGGACATCAATCTTGACACGAAGCTCACTCTCTCATCCTCACTGATGAATGGGTAATTTGGTTTTAGAGTATATATATAATATAATATATTATTATATATATTATATATATAATTCAGATTTATATTCTATCTAAAGAAGCTCATTGTATAAATATGCATAATTATAATTCTCAGATTTAAGGACTGTTCAGATCGTATCTATCTATCCTATCTATCCATACTATCTATCGTATCTATCTATCTTATCTATCTATTTTTCAAGAGACAATACTAGGCTTTTCTGGTCTAATCTCTCTCTCTCTCTCGTATAGTAATGATGTATATATATAATAATATATATATATATATACCTGACAACACACACACACACAACACATATAATATATATATATATATAATATTTTACATTCGGTGGAGTGACCTGTTGTCTTCAGCAGCCGAACACGAGGGATCTAATCCCCTTTCACTACGCTAGAATCAAGGAATAATTGTGTTTAGAGGTTTAGCTTGAGAAGCCACAACTACCATTAGCTTTCAGCGTGTATAATAATATATAATATATATATATATATATATATATGATATATATATAATAAACACAGCTGAAGAAACAATGACTCCATCGCTTTTCTCGTTAATCTGTGATAAAAAATTCTATTACCTTCCATATACCACAAATGCCCTGAAGATGATCTAATTAAAGTCGAAACACTGCAGCGTCGGCCAATAACTCGCCACTTAACCTTTTAAACCTGTGTTTTTTTCATTTTTTTCTTAATAACTAAATATCCGTTCGGATTCCAGGATTCTTTTCCTTCACACACACACAACAGCACACACACACACAACACACACATATATATATATATATATATAATATATATACTATAAAGTAAAAAATAAAGTCGACGGGGCGGCCTAAAGTCGGTATCACCAGTCACGAGGAGTCTATCCCCTTTTCAATAGCGCTAGACCAAGGAGATTGTTTTAGCATTCTGAGGTGGAGCGCCACACCTACCATCAGCTTACTTACTTTACTGCACAGATCGCTGTGCTACTCACAAGTGAGTGGGCGTGGACCGGTATCGAACTAAGGAACCTTGTGGTTTCAGCCAAACGCTCTACGACTGAGCTAAGGTTCTCAGATCTCTCGAAAGTGCTACATCTACAATCTCTCTCTTCCTTCAGTCTCTCTCTGTTCTCTCTCTCTCTCTGCATTTTCCCTATGGCATTTTTTTGAGAGCTCCATAACAATAACTTACATTTCATTTCGGTTCTTTCCACTCTGTACAATGGCTGACGAGCTCAACTATTACTACTACGGGTCAACGATTCCAATCAGAAATTGGTATAAAGGACTATTGCTTGTAAATTCTACCATTAAAAAAAACTGAACCCTCATTTATGTCCGTGTTTTGCATAAATGTTTTATTTTCTTGTACCCGTTATTTTACAATATCAAATATATTTTATTTATCTATTTTAATATCACTTCAATGTTTATATTCTAAAAGTTTATTTTAAGGAGAATGGTTAGTTTTAAAGGAAGGGGCTCGTTTTTACAATTTTAGGCATAATTGGATCTCTTTATGACCGTATTTTGTTTTTTCGTCGACGATGATTAAAATGACGTTTTTATTTAGAGTACCAAAGCCAAAAAGAAAAGAAATAACAACAGCAATAAAGGTAAATTCAACTTTTTACTTCCTAATTCCTACATGAATTAGGCTTTGGACATTTTATGATAAGAATTTACGAGTAAAAAGTTGAAGTGTAAAAAGACCCCATTTACTAAACCATTCCCATAATAAAATCTTTTAGAATTACATATTTGGGGAAGTGATATTAAAATAAAGAAAAATATATTTATTATTGTAAAATAACGGGTGCAAGAAAAATAAAAGATATTTTTGCAAAAACGCGGACACATGAGGTTCAGTTTATTTTATGTAGGAATTTACGGCAAATAGTCCTTTTTTCACAGAATTTACGTCTGACCTAAGACAAGATTTAAGACGTACAAAAAAAATGTGTTCCTTGAAATTAATAAATTAATAATTAAAGGTCCGTCGTAAAACAAAGGGTTTTTTTGTTGCCTCTTTGGATCTCACCATCATCAGCAACAGCAGCACAGATTCCTATGACTCTCTCTCTCTCTCTCTCTCTCTCATATATATATATATTATATATAATATATATTATATACTATATTATATATATATATATATATCGTATGTATATATAAGGAGTTCACCGAGAAGCCAGAATAACCCGAGTGACCAATGACCTAAGTATAAAATATATAAAACTGAGAACAGAACTTACCATCATCATATATATTATATATATAATATATAAATATACTATATATTTGGAAAGAATATGAGTGCTTAAGTTAAGGTCATACCATAATTGAAATTGATAATTGATAATTAATGAATTAGGCGAGGATATCTGTTCAAGTAAGGCGTAAACAAATGTTAACAAGTTAGGCGTAAACAAATGTTCTAAAATTGGCTGTTCTGCAAACAGTGCTTACGAGCGGATCGCGAATCACCACAGGAGCTGATTAACGTAGGTTCTGCTGTCCAGCTATCACTGGTGTTTCCTGTGTAGGTGTTCCACAGGAGGCCGTCACTTAATGAGTTTGTCTTGTTTTTTCCACATATCTTGTTCGTCTCTTTGAGTGTGTTTGAGTTGATTGGAGTTAAGTGGCTTGTACAGCTGCTTTTTCGGTAGTGTTATCTTGTAATCATTTGCTCAAGATGTACAGAGCATCTCTTGTGCAGTTCCATTATAAACTTTTCTCTGCGTGTTTCGTTAAAGTAAAGTGTGCCACATACCAGTAGTAATGAACCGTTCAGAAAATCACTTCTTCAATATATCGTAATTTCTGTCGCCTAATCTTTAATGTATAAGTGCAGTAGGCCGATATATAGTGACAGAGTCGACGTATCGCATGGTATGGACGATGTGAGTAGACTGTGAAATCGCGGATGAGTTGCCGCATGCTAGATGTTGCACATCATCGCGAGGCTTGTAGATATATGAGCAGCGTATCTCAGCGCACACCTTTCTGTTTGATCTCGATTAAGAAAGGACATGGTTTTTAATTTACAACCGTAAATCCGGTTGTTTGTTAGGTTAGGGTTGGAGTTATTTTATAAATTTTAAAAAATCTAAAATCGTCTGTTACAACAACGGATATTGACGGTGTAATAAAAACATGTTCTTTCTTATCGAGATGAAAAAGGGGTGCCTAAAGGTCATATGGTCCCACTTTTCAAACTGAAACTCACCAAAAACATTTAAGTTTCAATATTTATTCCGCCAAAGAAAATGGGGGTGAGATCTTGCTGTAATAGTATTATATACATCAGCTGGCTCACATCGGCAGGATTTTAGTGTGAGGCTTTCGGAGTGGTCACTAAGCTCTCGCCTGGTGAGGTGGATGAGGGCGCAATGACACTAAAGCAATATATCCACGGATATACAGGAAGATTAGTTATGCTGGCGAGTATTCAGTAATCGACAGACCTTTTTATCATATGGGTACTGAGGTGATGGCCTTGAGGGTCTTCATGTCTGGGAATGAACGTTAAACTCTATCTGATGGTGAGGTTCCAGTTTTGGAACGTTGGGGATGTGGAGCTCCCTTCATCACCATTGCTTCCCTGGTCGCTCTGACCCGGAGATGGTAGTACTTTGTTAAGGTTCCATCCTATGGATCAATAGAATGAAATAGGAGTTTTAAAAAATTGGAGTTGTATTAAGAATGGATTTATTTCAAACTCTGTCGGCATTAAATAACCACTGAGGTTGTATGCCATAAAACAAACCAAACCAAACCAAACAACCAAACCAAAACCAACTTCATTACAATCTAGTTTTTATTATGTTTTCATACAATAAAATGCATTCTCTTATTGAAGAAGGCGGGGTAAAAAAAAATTAGGGTGTTTTGGTGTGTGGCGTCGGACGGATTAATGAATTTTAGTTCATTGTAACGGGAAATTGATTCGTTATACGAGGACATTGAGTTAGATGTGGAACGAATTAACTCCGGTAAGCTCAGCGTACCATGAGTATCACAAAGTGGATTATTCGTTATTAGCTACTGTTGAAAATCATTATTTTATGACATTAGAACGTTTAACATTAGCTCGTCTTTT
Source organism: Doryteuthis pealeii (assembly GCA_023376005.1). NCBI lineage: Eukaryota > Metazoa > Mollusca > Cephalopoda > Myopsida > Loliginidae > Doryteuthis > Doryteuthis pealeii. Next base: position 103,493,122 of record CM042156.1, read on the forward strand.
AAGCATATGTAATCGAGTGTTTTACTTCTCCATCCGCATTTTTTCATAAACGGTAATAGAACACTGCAGGGGTATCCGGCGGGTTTGGGAGGAAACGCGTTATCAAGACTTAAGGTTACTGAGTAAATTCCTAAACATATGTGGAGGATTTGTTGGATGGATATTATCGGTTTGGATCTGCGGATGAAAAATGATACTTGTTTACTCCAATCCTTTCACGGGCGCGGTTTGTCAGGACTCAAATTATGGAACACCTCTGACTAAGAAATGAATTGCAATATATATATATATATATATAATATATATAATAAGTAATAGCGCTCTTCTATACTAAGGAATGAGCACTCGGACGGCCTTTACAACAAAACGATGTGTGTATTAAAAAACAGTTAAAATCTTGTCCATTCCTGTAAGTGAAGACAGCTTAATGGTTAAGTGCTCGACTGACACCCAACCGGTCGGATTCAATTCGTTTGTTGTTAGCGTCAAGATGTCTAGCCAACGAGAGACTTGATAAAAATGCGAACACGTGTCTGTGGATGACCTATATGTTAAGGAGGAAGAACTCACACCATACTCCATAAATCAAATTTATTTTCGACAATAATTGGGGCCTTATAAATTAAGTTGATTCTCACACACAGTCCCACAGTTTCGGTCCATCGATGGTAGAGCAAGATAATTTGAATTGCATAACTGAAAATTTTACTTCCCCCCAAAGTTTAAAAATATATATACATATATATATATATATTGGGCAGTTATGTTGCTAATTAAAGTGCATATCAATTTGTTAAATCAATATTATAATTAAAATTGATTCGGCGTGCAGTTCGGTTTAAATCTAAATCGAGAAAAAGTTTAAACACTTTAAACCGATATGCACGCCTACTTCATTTAATTATATTAATTAATTAAACAAAGTTAGGTAAGACTTAATTAAGCACATAATCTCCAGAAAAAATTGTCGGCCTTCGCCTTTCAAACACGATTCGTTTGACCACTTCAATATATATAATATAATAACTACACAGTATATATAAGTGATATTAGGAATAGTTATCCTATTGGAGAAATGAGATAAAGTGCTCGAGTACTTCACCTGTAAATGCTGTATTTATTATTATAGTGGTCAATACATTTAAGGTGCAATTGCTAACCTGGTTTCACATAGCACTAATCCTTGGGAAAAGTATAGAATCCAACTAATACCTCTCTCCAGCTATGGGTAAATAGTAAGGGCAGACTGTGCTCTTTCACGTGTTAGGTAACCTGTTTAGAAGAATGGAAATTGAAAAACGTTAAAGACTCCGCTTAAAGATATTGACCTTGTGTCGCATCTGTGTGATGAGTTTTGGTAAATACATGTATATATATACTTATATATGTGTGTTGTATTGAAATGTGTTTGTTAACTGTCTCTCTCACTCTCTCTCCTCTCTATAATATATAATTATTATATATAAGTTTAAATTAAAATTTAAAATATAATTCCTCTCTCTCCTCTCTCTCGTCCTCTCTCATCTGTTATCTGTCTCTCTCTCTTATTTCCCTCTTCTCTCAGTCCCTATATTCGATTCTCCCACACACACACACACAGCCACACGGAGCGTTGGTCTGCAGGTACTGCCGCTTCTCACTCTCCACGTGATTGCTCAGTGCAAACTACGTGGATGTGAGTGAACCTATTGAGTATCTTCTCGACGGATTCGAGACGAAGGAGAGACTACAATGTCGGGAGTGTGACTGTGCGTACAGCATGCGATGCGCGACAGAAGAGACGCAATAGGCAATCACTTCGTCCTCTTCTCTCTTCTCATTCTTCTTCTCTTTCTGTTTGTCTGTCTCTTTCTCTTCTCTCTTTCTCAGTCTATAACTAATACCAAGAGATACTGCTGTCATGGAGTACACGAACTCGTGGTGTGGTATGGAGATAAGGCGAGGACAGATTAATCTGTATATGTTTGAAATAGAAAAATATATGTTGTTTAAATATACAAACACAGGATATTATGACGAAGAAAAATTTTATTGTGTCAATACTTAAGCATTTCGGTATATTGTACCATCTCAGGACACTGTTAAGTAGTTTTATTGTAAGGGACAAAATGAATATATTAGTGTATAGTGATGTGTGAATATGATGTATTTAACCGTTATTTTTAATATTTCGTTTATTTACGAAAGCCAATTCACGTTAGTGTTCATGCGTCATGATATGATCTTCACCTCCATTTTTGCAACATGCATTGATCACGTCATTGGCTTTGTAAATAACGTGCATTTAAAATTAACGGTTAATCATCCATATTCACACATCACTATACACTTAACATCTTTCATTTTGTCCCTCACATTAAACTAAACATGTCCTGAAGGATGGTCACAATATCCCGAAATGCTTAAGTATTGAACATAAAATTGGTTTCCCTAATCATAACATCCCTGTGTTTGTTATATTTCGTATTTAAATATTCGTCTGGCATAGCTCCGAACACATCAGATTAGTCTGTCATTGACATAATCAGGGGGATACTTAAATGTATATGATATGGTGTGATGTTGTCGGTATGTTGTGTGTTGTTATTAGAGTATTGGCTTGACGCTCTCAGTGTGTAGTATTCGCTGTTTCACACGTTATATTGTGTATGTAGTATAGTAAGCAGTATATCTCATTATCGTCATGTGACTTATATCTAAGGATGTTTGACTCGCTCTTCCGCTAGTACTGTTGCTTAATCAAGCTTAAAAAGCTAAGTTCCCCCACTATTCCCAGCTGGAGGGAGAATATTGGATACATATTTTCTCAAGTGTATTTAGTGCACAGCATCGTCAGAATGGTTATAGTTATCCTTGTAGGAAAAGGACACTAGCCAGACGAAGTTCAATCCTGGAGGCTGTTTGCATTCACATGGCTAAATCACCTTGGGAAAGTATAAAGAATCCAACTATTCGCCATCCCTGGGTAACTTTGGTATTCGTATGGACCGGTCTACGGAGAGGAAAACTTGAATCTCAAACCAAGAGGTTTATCTTTTCGTTAAGGTGTCCGCGCAAAAATATAGAAGAAGAGCTCCTGTTACATATTTATTAGTCACCTAATTTATTTAGGCAATGTGTAGAATCATAATGGCGATTTGCAGCTGGGTCTTGAGGGTGAGGGACGGCGCCTTGACCTCACTCTCACCTGCCTTCCAGGAAATACTAGAGCGAGAGCGTACAGGATGAGGCATGAAGACTGTTCCGGTTAAGGATAGAAGTAACTCAGTGATAGAAGTAGAACCGAGCTCGTAAGATGTGTCTCACTGCGCAGACGTCCTGGTTTGGGGATTTAAACAATAAAATAAGATCAAAGTAATCGAAGTCTTGGGTTTTACCTAAAAACTAACAATGGACCCGGCTTCTGATAACGAGAAATCCCAATAGACAGTCCAGAACCGGGAATCCCAAGTCACACCAGACGCTAGAGAACCAGTAACGCTAAAGATCGACAGAAGGAATTGATATGTGCATCGGCCAGAAAGAATAGATGTCCAAGATAATAGGAGCAGATAAGGGTAAGTAAGAGTAAGAATAGGGTAATAGCAAGTATGTATTTTGGTTACTGTTGTGAAAAACTAGTACGTAACACTCCTCCTCTCCTGCTCCTACTAGTGCGATTTTGAAGCTCGAGTCGCGCGTGTCATTTCCTCGGACGATAACCATGTACACATCGGCGCTCTAGGAACTGATAACTTTTTGGTTATTCCCAAGTTAAGTCAGCATCTCATGTCAAAGTCAAAATATCAACTGTGTCACGTTAAATCCTCACATCATAAAAATCCATACATACTGTGTGGTTAATTACCGGCATGATGACCAGGGAAGCTATACCCCCCAGGCAACACGCGTCTCTTAATTTAAGGGGCATAGGCTAGGTTATGCCCTGTGCCTGAGGCACCCCCTTAGAGGGAAAGCCGAAGGAATCATCGGTATTTTTTGCATCCACCATCCCAATGACTTCGACTCGTGGGTGGAGATTGCGGATGTGGAAGAGAGTAGGCTCGACTCATAAATAGACGGGTATACTTAAAGAACATCGGTGATGGTCTGTGCGGTACTCAGTAGACGTCAAGTGACTCATTGCAGAACGCAAGAGTCGAGATGTCGATCGATGGTGTCTGCTATCACGCTCTCAAGTCCACACTCGCACTCCCACCATGTAACATGTAATGTGAGGAAAGACAATTGCAACGGCCAACTCGTAGTCAGCTGAGAGAACTAGAATTTTTTTTTAGTGAAAATGATGCAGTATATGTAGAAGGATTGGGCCGTGTTTTTTAGCATGGATCCCACTCCTACATACCGGACACAGAGGAGGCATTGAATTGTGTGTTCTACCGTAGTGGTTGCCTGCAAGGGATTAAGAGAGCTTGGAGTACTGCTGCGCATGTCTACTATTTACCATAGCTGGAGGGAGAGGGTTGGATTCCATTACATTTCCCAAGGGTATTAACGCTATGTGAACTGTAGCTTCGTCCAGGATTCTGGACTCGGGTCGCAGGGTCATTTCCTACGACTCTAACATTACACCATGCACGCCTTCTCAAATGGACTATACTAATCTACGGTGCCGAACAGCCGGAGCTATATGAGCCTTGTTTAGATAATACGAAAAAACTAACCTTGGTTATATATGATTAATATTATATATATATAATTATATATATATGATGGACTCTCGTCGATTACGACTTTTGAGGTTCAGACAACCTCTTTTCATCTACCTTTGTGTAATCGCAGGTGACATTTCAGCCCTGCCAGGGACTTGCAAAGAAGTACGAGGAACAAGAGTGTGGATTAATTAGAATGTATTGCTGGACACTAGCCAAATACTCTAGTTCCTTTCTCTAGCTGACCAGCTTGGTGACCTCCGAGCTGCAAAATTTCTTGATACCATTGTAACACAAAGTCCTCCACGTTCTACGATTTAGTGTGTGCTCTCAAAGTAATCGTATCTATAATTGCAAAGCTGAGAGGTTACTTTCAGCTTGTCCTTAAACTGAGCAAATGGTCGACCCACGTTTCTTTGACCTACTGTCAAGCTGACTATACGAGCAAATATTTGGTATTCTGGTCATCAATGCATTCGCAAACATGACAGCCCAGCGCAATTGTGATTTTTGAAGGAGCTCTCCATTCCGTACAATGTTACATGTGGTGAAAGGTCCAGCATTGACCATTCTGTCTCGAGGGTGAGTTCACAAGATTGCTCGTAGGTACCTTTATTGCGAGGAAAGCGTCCTAACTGCCGAATCTGTTTTTCGATAAACTGTGTCCTATATAATATATATATATATATATATAAATATATATTATATATATAGTATATATTATAGTATCTGTGTGTGTGTGTGGTGTGTGTGTGTGTGTGTGGAAAAAGGATAAATGATAAGGAAAGCATGTTTGAAAATGGATAAATTGATTTAATTGAGTTCAACACGTGTTTCAGCCAGGGTATTTTACCCTTTCTTTGTATGCTTAAAATATCTTATAATTTTTCTTTTTTCTTATATTTAAAATAATAATAATTAGAATACCTGTGTACATTAACAAACTCTGGCCCGAAACACGTTTGGTCGCAAAGTTATTTCTTTATCCATTCAACATTTTCTTCATTTAATCTACTTCTTACACATATCGTCGGATTCATTTCATTTCAACTTATACACCGCACACACACACCACAACACATAACCACACTGATGAAGGGGATTACTCGAAACACGTTGTCTGTGGATTACTTTATATATGCTCCAATTTGGTTGATTTAGAAGGGATTTCATGCAAAATTCACCATATTCGCGTACAGCTGAGCCTGCTTTGTTACATAAATTTGAGTCCTAGTGAATTCATTTCCGGTTAGAATGAGCGATTAAATAGTCTCCTATATTTTGACAGCTGCCTGTGGCCGTACGGGTAAGAGGATTGGCGAACGAAAGTTCATTCGGGTTCGAACACGGCCAGAGTTAGCCTGTTAAACGGTATAGACCACACTGATGAGAGTGTACCTCGAAACACGTGTCTGTGGATTACTTTATATATATATATATATATATACATAAAAATTTTTATATTATATATATATATATATATATATATAAAAGTAATCCACAGACACGTGTTTCGAGGTATCACCTCTCATCAGTGTGGTTATACCGTTTAACAGGCTACCTCTGACCGGGTTCGAGACCGAATGAACTTTCGTTCGCCAATCCTCTTACCCGTACGGCCACAGGTGGCTGTCAAAATATAGGAGACTATTTAATCGCTACATTTCTAAGCGGAAATGAATTTACTAGAGGACTCAAACTTTATGTAAACAAAGCGAGGCTTAGCTGTACGCCGAATACGGAGAATTTTGCAATTAAATCCCTTCTAATTAAAGTGCTCAACCAAATTTGGGAGCATATAATAAAGTAATCCACAGACACGTGTTTCGATGTATCACCTCTCATCAGTGTGGTTATGTGTGTGTGTGTGTGTGTGTGTGTATAAGTTGAAAATGGAAATGAATCCGACGATATGTTGTAAGGATAAATAGATAAATGAAAGAAAATTTGAATGGATAAAATTGAATAATTTGCGTTACCAACACGTGTTTAGGCCAGGAGTTTGTTCATGTACACATGCATTCTAATTATTATTATTTTAAATATAGAATAAAAGAAAATTATAAATATTTAAGCATACAAAGAAAGGGTAAAATACTCCTGGCCGAAACACGTGTTGGTAACTCAAATTAAATCAATTTTATCCATTCAACATTTTCTTCCTTTATCATTTATCCTTTCATATATATATATATATATATATATATATATATATATATATATATATTATATATGGACACAGTATCGAAACAGATTCGGCAGTTAGACATTTTCCAAAAGGTTACCTACGAGCAATCTGTGAACTCACCTCGAAGACAGAATGTCTAATGCTGACCTTTTCACCATATGTAACATTGACGGAATCGAGAGCTTCTTCATAAAATCACAATTGCGCTGGGCTGGTCATGTTTTGCGAATGCATGATGACAGAATACCAAAGATTCTCATGTATAGTCAGCTTGACAGTGGTCAAAGAAATGTGGGTCGACCATTGCTCAGGTTTAAGGACAAGTTGAAAAGTAACCTCTCAGCTGCAAATATAGAATACTCTACTTTTGAGAGCACAGCACTAAATCGTAGAACGTGGAGGACTTTGTGTTACAATGGTATCAGAAATGTTGCAGCATCGGAGGTCACCAAGCTACGCCAAGCTAGAGAAAGGACTAGAGTATTGGCTAGTGTCCCAGCAATACATTCTATAATCTACACTCTTGTTCCATCTGTGGATTCTTTGCAAGTCATTGGCAGGATGAAATGTCACCTGCGATTAAACACAAGGTTAGATGAAAGAGGTTGTCTGAACTCATAGTCGTAATCGACGGAGAGTCATCTATATATATATATATTATATATATATATATATATTTATATATAACCAGGTTAGTTGTTTCGTATTATTCTAACAAGGCCTTTCTAAACATCGGAATGTTAGAATTAGTATAGTCCATTTTGAGAATGGGGGTGCATGGTGAATGGTTAGAGTCGTAGGAAATGGACCGTCGACCCGAGTTCAAATCCTGGACGAAGCTACAGTTCACATAGCGTTAATACCTTGGAAATGTATGAATCCAACTCCTCTCCCTCCAGCTATGGGTAAATAGTAAGGCAGACTAAGCTCTTTAACCTTGCTTAGGCAACCAGTCTAGAAGAAGAAAAACTCTGAATTCAAGCCTGTTAAATCCGTTTGGGATGGTCACTACTAAAAAAGGCCAATCCTAATATGAGTGTATTATTAAATAAAAAATTCTAGTTCTTCTGAAAGAGTTTCATTTCTACTGTCCCTCAATTTAATTGAGAGAGAGAGAGAGAGAGAGAGAGAGAGAGAGAGAGAGAGAGAGAGAGAGAGAGATGGATGGATTTTGAATATTCCCACGTATGCGGGTATGACACAAGGTCTTTTAATGTGGGATCACCACGAGTCGAAGCTCATTGGATGGTGTATGCAAAAAATACGATGATTCCGTCGGCTTTCCCTCTCAAGGGTGCCTCAGGCAGAGGGCAATAACTAGCCTTGCCCTTCTTTAAATTAAGGGCAGACAGGGTGTTGCACTCCTGGGATCAGCCGGTAATTAACAAGACAGTTGTATGGATTTTGTATTGATGTTTTAATTGTGACACAGTTGATATTTGGACTTTGACATTTGAGATGGCTGACTTAACTTACTTGGGAAATAACAAAAAGTTTATCAGTTCCTTAGGGCGCCCGTTGTGTAATGGTTATCGTCGAGGGAAATGGACACGGCGACTCGAGTTCAAATCGCAATTAGTAGGAGCAGGAGTAGTGTTACGTACTGAGGTTCGTATCACAGTACAAATCGATATACTGTTGTATCGTTCTTACTTCTTTACTTCTTACTTGCTTCTATATCTTGGACATCTGATTCTTCTGGCGGATGGCTTTGGTATTTCTTCTGTCATCTTAGCTGGTCTGGTCTAGCGGTCTGGTGTTGACTTGGAGTGATTCCGGTCTGGACTTCTATTGGGGAATTCTCGTTATCAGACCCTGTGTCGATTGTTATTTTTAGGTATACCCAAGACTTCGATGTTACTTTTGCTTATTGTTATTGTTAAATCCCCAACCAGACGCTTCTGCGCAGTGAGACTACATCGCGAGCAAGATATAAGACCTCTGATGAAGCTTACAGTATCTATATCTTAACACAGGATGTTACTAAGCCCGTTTAGTCTCACGGTTTTTCCTGGAACGCAGGTTGAGAGAGGGTAAGCGCCGTCCCTCACCCTCAGACCATGCGACGCTTGATAGCTACGAAAGAATAGCGCAGATGGAATATAGTCTTTGCACGCTTTATGGTAAAAGGATGGATAAGGATGTAGAGTACATGCAGATCGTGGAGCATCATAAATTTGCCTAACGAAAGAGATGACACTTTTGGATTTCGATTCAGTAGTTGCCTTGTACCTGTGAGTATGGGATGTGCATATACAAGATTAGAATAATTGATTTCTTACGCTTTCCAAAAGTGTTGTACGGAATGTGGAATGCCGATCTCCAGGATTTGAACTCGTCTCGCAGTGTCCATTTACAAGGATAACTATTACACCATTCTTGACGATGCTGTAGCACTAATACACTTGAGAAAATTATGTATCCAAATATTCCCTCCAGCTTTGGGGGAATAGTGGGGGGACACTTAGCTTTTTAACCTTGATTAAGCAACCAGTCTAGGAGAAGGAAGACAAAAACATCTTTCTAATTATAGATATAGATGGATAATAAAAATATCTTATTTCAGAATTCAAATAACTTAAAACTACGACTTAAACAAAATATGACCTACGAATATACTTAAAACACACACAACACAACACACACACCACACCACATATATACACATATATTATATATATAGTATATTATGAAGAAGAAAATATTTAAAAAATATACAAACGACAGGATGTTATGATTAGGGAAACAATTTTATTGTCAATCTTAAGCATTTCGGTATAATTGTCGTTTCAGGACATTTTATGTGAGGGACAAAATGAAAGATGTTAAGTGTATAGGGAATCGTGTGAATATGATCTTATTAACCGTTAATTTTTAATGCACGTTTCTTTACGAACAATGACGTGATCAATGCATTGCGAAAATTGAAGATCATATGATGACGCATGCAACGTGAAATTGGCTTTGTAAATAAACGCAATATAAAAATTAACGGTTAATAACATCATATTCACACATTCACTATACACTTAATATATTTCATTTTGTCCCTTACATAAACATTACTTAACAGCTGTCCTGAAGATGGTACAATATACCGAAATGCTTAAGTATTGACACATAAAATTGTTTCCTCTGGTCATAATATCCTGTGTTTGTTATATTTTAAAAATATTTTTTCTTCTCATAAGTCGGATTAATTCCTCGCCTTATTTCCATACACACACACACACACAATACATATATAACTATATATATATGACCTGAGAGAGAGAGAAAAGAGAGAAGACAGACAGAAAAGAGAGAGAGAGAGAGAGAGAGAGAGAGAGAGAGGGGGGGAGGGAGATGAATTAAGGGATATATATATACTTAATATAAAGAGAGGCAAAAAGAAGAGTTTGAGTGTGTGTGTGTGTGGTGTGTGTGTGAGATCGAAATATAGAGACTGAGAGAGAGAAAGAGAGACAGATAAACAGAGAGAGAGAGAGAGAGAGGAGAGAGAGAAGGAATATATATATATATATATATATATATATATAGAGAGAGAGAGAGAGAGAGACAGTTAACAAACACATTTTCAGATACACACACATATATATATTATATACATGTATTTACCAACTCATCCGCACGAGCAGGATGCGACACAAGGTCAATATCTTAAGCGGAGTTTAACGGGTTTTCAGAGTTTTCCATTTTTCCTAAACAGGTTACCTAACCAAGGTTGAAGAGCACAGTCTGCCTTACTATTTACCCATAGCTGGAGAGAGTATAGTTGGATTTATACTTTTCCCAAGTGTATTAGTGCTATGTGAAACCAGTGGTAGCAATTGCACCTTAAATGTATTGTTACACTATAATAAATAAATACAGCTCTTACAGAAGTAATCGAGCACTTTACTCTCATTCTCCAATAGGATTAACTATATATAATATATATATATAATATATATATATATATATATATGAAGTGGTCAAACAATGTGTTTGAAATGGCGAAGGCCGACAATTTTTTTGGAGATTATGTGCTTAATTAAAGTCATACCTAATTTGTTAATTAATTAATTATAATTAAATGAATTAGGCGTGCATATCGGTTTAAATTTTAACTTTTTCTCGATTTAGATTTAAACCGATATGCACGCCTAATTCATTTAATTATAATTAATTGATTAACAAATTAGGTATGACTTTAATTAAGCACATAAACTCCCAATATATATATATATATTATATAATATATATTTAACTTTGGGGGGGGGAAGTAAATTTTTCAGTTATGCAATTCAAATTATCTTGCTCTACCATCTGATGAGACGAAACTTTTGGGGAGCTATATTAAATCAACTTAGATTTATAAAGGCCCCAATTTTGGTCGAAATAAATTTATTATGGAGTTATGGTGTTGAGTTTTTCCTTCCTTAGATATATAGGGTCATCCACAGACACGTGTTTCGATTTATCAAGTCTCTTCAGTGTGGCTAGACATTTTGTAAGCTAACAACAAACGGAATTGAAATCCGATCGGTTGGGTGTCAGTCCGCACCTTAACCATTAAGCTGTCTTCACTTACAGAATGGGAAGGGATTTTAACTGTTTTAATACACACATCGTTTTGTGTTAAAGGCCGTCACAGAGTGGCTCCATTCCTTATATAGAAGAGCGTATATATATATATATATATATATATATATAATATATATTATTGCAATTCTATTTTTAGGTACAGAGGTGTTCCACATTAAATTTGATCCTGTATCAAAACCTGCCCGTGAGAGAGGGATTGGGTAAACAAGTACATTTTTCATCCCGCAGTCCAACCGACTAATATCCTCCAACAAATCCTCCACATATGTTTAGGAATTTACTCAGTAACCTTTAAGTCTTGATAACGCTTTCCCCAACCACGCCGGATACCCCTGCTAGTGTTCTATTACCGTTTAGAAAAAATGGCGGGATGAGGGAAGTAAACACTCGATTACATATGCTTAAAAGACGATCTAAGTTAAACGTTCTAAATGTTCATAAAATAACTATTTTCAAAGTAGCTAATAACGAAAATACACTTGTGAGTACTATGGTACCTTGACTTACGAGTTTAATTCGTTCCACATCTAACTCAATTTCCTCGTATAACGAATCAATTTTCCCCGTTACAATGAACTAAAATGTCATTAATCCGTTCCGGACAGCCACCACCACCAAAACACCCTAATTTTTTTTTACCCCGCCTTTTTCAATAAGAAGAATGCATTTTATTGTATGAAAACATAATAAAACAGATTGTAATGAATTTTGTGGTTTGGGTTTGGTTTGGTTTGGTTTGGTTTGTTTATGGCATCACCTCAGTGGGTTATTTAATGCCGACAGAGTTTTGAAATAATTCATTCTTAATGGATACTCAATTTTTTTTATAAACTCCTATTTTCTATTGTCCATAGATGGAACCTTAA
>CM042156.1:103525527-103533027 GCA_023376005.1 Doryteuthis pealeii
AACCAATATGGTCGTGAATGTTCCTTTGTCACCCAATAAATAGATATGTAAAACCTTATATATTTATCTTATTATATTATATTATATTATATATATATATATATATATATATTATATATAATATATATATGTGTGTGTGTGTGTGTGTGTGTGTGTATATATATATATATATATATATATATATGTATATTCTGTTGTGTTGCTTTTGCTATGGTCTGGATTTGTAGTTTTGTAGCTATTAATGATTGATTTACCAAGATGTGAACATATGTTGAATATTTCTATATTATGAATAAGATATAAAGATGTTTGTGAGTACGAGAACTTTAACAACCATTTACAAAGGACCTAAATATTTGTTTAAATCTATATAATAAATATAGCCGCCACCAGTACAATTGTTTGCAGCAGAAAATAATACAACTGTATTTTCTTTATGCATAAATGTAATAAAATATTGTTTGTAATTCCAAGTTTTGTCTATGTTTTTATGATATTAACTCAAATTAACACCATATACCTAAATCACGTAGAGTTAACTCAGAGTCGATTCTGAGGGTGAGGTTCCAGTTCTGGAGGTCTGGGGAATGTGGAGCACCCCTTCATCACCATTGCTCGTTGGTCCACTCAGAACCGGAGTAGTAGTACCTGTTAGGGCCCCATCTATGGGTTAAATAGAAAAACATGAGTTGATAAAAAAATTGTATTATGCGTTAAGAATGAATTTATTTCACAACTTTGTCGGCATTAAATGACCCACCGAGGTTGATATACCGTAAAACAAACCAAGCCCAAGATTACCGTCTCTTTGTTTTCATGAGTCTTATTTATACTCGTGAAAGATTTTGTTTGGGTAATGTGGGGCACCCCTTCATCACCATTGCTCCCTGGTCCACTCTGACCCGGAGTGGTGGTACCTGTTAGGGTTCCATCTATGGGTTAAATAGAAAAACATGAGTTGATAAACAAAATTGTATTATGCGTTAAGAATGAATTTATTTCACAACTTTGTCGGCATTAAATGACCCACTGAGGTTGATATGCCGTAAAACAAAACAAACCAGACCGAAATATAGAGTCTGCGGTTTTAAAGAGTTAAACCATATTTGTGTTCTTCCTACTTCTTAATAGTCCTAAATTACTTCAAGCATAAGATTAAGTATTTTCATTACTTTTACGTAACAAGTATATCTTTTTAGGTCGACATATTCTCCGACCATAAAACTAAGTAGCTACTTTGATGATAAGAAGTTATTTGACTATAAATAAAAGATGAAGAGACCATCCAATAATTAGTAGACAAAGCTCAGTTAAAATTTACGAAATCACCGTTGCTTTCATAACGATTACATAACACTGGCCTGGACTGTTTTTAAGGTCAAATATATAGTTATATAGTAAGTGAAGTCGTCGGGGCGGCCTAAAGTCGGTATCAGCCAGTCAGCGAGGGAGTCTATCCCCCTTTCCAATAGCGCTAGACCAAGGAGATTATTTTAGCATCTGAGGTGGAGCGCCACACCTACCGCCAGCTTCTTACTTTACCTCACAGATCCCTGTGCTACTCGCACGCTGAGTTGGCGAGGACCGGTATCGAACTAGGAACCTTGTGGTTTCTAGCCGAACGCTCTACCGACCGAGCTAAAAATATACAATAGATGTAAGATTTTTGGATGTTTGTTTTTTAGAAGCATTGTTGAACAAAGTATATATTATTATTCATATTTTTTGCTTGAAGGCAATTACAATGCGTATATCGCATAAAATTCAATAATTATAGAAGATAATAATGACAAGTGAATTTCGGTAAAGAATTATTCGGTGTGTAGAACATCGTACAAACTGTTTCAACTTTATTAAGTTTAAATTAGCTATTGTGAATTTCTTTCATCTACCCAGGCGACGCATATCTAGAAAAATATATTCATTGGTTTATTTATAAATGTAGATAATAGATTTATTTTAAACTTTTTAAATCCTGGGCGACATCGGCTAACCCTGCTGGTTTTAACTAAAATAAATAAATGATAAATTAATATTCATGGGCGTTGATTTTACCCAGTTGACGCCCGGTAGCGACTTCTAGTGCTCAATATGGGTAGATGAAAATTAGATTTCCCTTATCTTGAAGAACTGCTTTGAGACTTCTGCTGGATGTGTTACGGTTTTTTGTGGCCCTTTTTTAGGCTTCAAGCAAGAGCACTCTCCAGTGGAGATCCCTCGTGTTAAGCAGAGCATGATCCTTAATAAAGAAACCTTTGGTTGCTCCTTGGTATCCCTCGGTGTTGGGTATGATCCTTTGGTTGTTCCTTGGTGTCCCTTAGTGTTGGGTATGATCCTTTGGTTGTTCCTTGGTGTCCCTCAGTGTTGGGTATGATCTTTTGGTTGTTCCTTGGTGTCCCTTAGTGTTGGGTATGATCTTTTGGTTTTCCTTGGTGTCCCTTAGTGTTGGGTATGGTCCTTTGGTTGTTCCTTGGTATCCCTCAGTGTTGGGTATGATCCTTTGGTTGTTCCCTGGTGTCCCTCAGTGTTGGGTATGATCCTTTGGTTGTTCCTTGGTGTCCCTTAGTGTTGGGTATGATCCTTTGGTTGTTTCTTGGTGTCCCTTAGTGTTGGATATGATCCTTTGGTTGTTCCTTGGTGTCCCTTAGTGTTGCAGGTCCATTCGTCAATGTCGTATAAAGTGCAAATGAACGGGTGTCAATATCAGCGATTAAATAGTTAACTAACCACGTATTCGGGCTGGGATTTAAACCACGTGACCTCGCTTAGTCTATAATTTTAAGTGGGGGACTACAGCACGCCTTATGTAGAAAAATGATCCAACAGGATGAGACAGTATAACGTTTTCATGCCGTAGCATCATACTCAAGGACCATCTATACATATATAAAGGGCAGTTGTGTGAATCTGAATGTCCGGAGGAAACTTCGGAAATAAAACAATTGATTTCAAAGTAAATATTATACACTTTAAATATCACCAGGGCTTGGGTTTTAAGCAAAAATCTGGAAGATTTGATTTGTATTCATGAAGATAATCAAAAAATAAAATTTAAATGATAACAGCATGAGATTTGTTTGGATTTAATATTTCAAATAGGAGACTAATTTTTCTTTCAGAGTGGCTGGATCAACGCAACATCTTTTTACATAAGGATTTTAATGGGGTTTCCTGTGAGGATCCAAGTCGCAATTCAATAATGATTTATCTGCGAGACCCTCGTTTTACCTCCCTCTACCTAGGTGACGCCGTGTAGCCACTTCTAGTTGATTTGATAAATCCAGCAATGTTATTGTAATAAACCTACGATGAATTGTCCTGGAACGTGAAAAATGTCTGTTGTGTCAATTAATGTTTCTCTTTGAGACATGAACGCGGCAGCTGAGAAGACCCCATAGAAAGGTTTCGTGTCAGGTCGTTGAGTTCTGCTTGCGTCAAGTATATGAGGGTGGTTTTGTATCTTAAGATTTAAAAAGGGGGTGTTTATTCTTGGTGCGGGTTCACAGGGTTGGCTTGTAACCCCCATCTTATTTGGTGGTCACGCTTAAAAGGAAGGAATTCAAGGAACGAAAAGAAAGAGACAAAGGCAGAAGATGGTTTTAGGATTTAGGCTTTATTCACCGACCATAGCCACCCCGTGGCAAGGGAATATCTCCCTGGCCAATTGTAGTAACTAAACACAGTTAAGGCCTAAACTCGAATGGCCGAGAGATTCTCTTGGGAGTCGGAAGTGGGTCCTTTTTTCCCGCACATGCGCGGAGGGTTCTTCCGGTGAATACTCATGGGAGTTTGATTTTTATTTTTTTATTTTAATCTTCACTGGTATACTGACTTGTCCTCTTCTGGTTCGTATGCGTCATCCCCAGCGACAACAGCCATGTCACTGTGTTCGGAATTTGGGCAATTGTTACATAATTATTAGATACTTAATATTTATGTACAGTAGTGTAGAAATCAAAATGGCTGTTATAAGTTGCCTTGATGTCATTGACATATGGTGGCCTTGAAGGATGAGTGACAAGGCTTGACCTCAGTCCTGATCCTCCTTCCGGTGGATACCATGAGAATCGGTGGAGAAGACCCTCTTCTGGTTTAGATTAGAATAGATTTTTAGTCAGTCGGCCAAAAAACACGACGGTAGTAAGTCGTGTTGTGCACGCTCCGACTCAATCTGCGCAGGTAGTCTGGTGGGGATTTCCGAATAAAATATGATCTAAGTAAATCGAAGTCTTGTGTTATTATCTAAAAACTACCAATGACACAGGGCTTCTGATAAAGAGAAATCCCCAATGGAAGACCAGACACGAAGTCCCCAAGACGAAGTCCAAACGCTAGAAGAGATGTTAGAAGAGACCCTAGAAGAACTTAAGATATCAAAGACGCCAGAAGAAGAATAGAAGTAAGTAAAGAAAGAGGTATACAACACAATATCCCATGTTACCATCGGGTTCAGGAACCGGAAGGCCTGGGCTATGAGAGATTGCTATCATGGCATAATGAAAATCGGGGTATCTGACATAATGCTTGATCTTGCGATTGTCTCCTTTGGTCGACATACCCTTTTTAAAACCAACCAATCACAGGCTCGCAATATTGGCACCAGAAATCAAAGATAAGTATCTTCCTCTTTTCCGAACGATGCACGAAGACGACGGACGTCAACATTGTTGCTGTCACTATATCAGTAGAATATGAGAAGAGATGTTTGTGAGTACGAGAACTTTAACATAAACATTTACAAAGGACTTATATTTGTTTATATCTATATAATACAATATAGCCGCCACCAGTACAATTGTTCGCAGCAGAAAATAATACAACTGTATTTTCTTTATGCATAAATGTAATAAAATATTGTTTGTGATATTAACTCAAATTAACACCATATACCTAAATCACGTAGAGTTAACTCAGAGTCGATTCTGAGGGTGAGGTTCCAGTTCTGGAAGTCTGGGGAATGTGGAGCACCCCTTCATTACCATTGCTTCCTGGTCCACTCTGACCCAGAGTGGTAGTACTTGCTAGGGTCCCATCTATGGGTTAAATAGAAAAATGTATTTATAAAAAAAATTGTATTATCCATTAAGGATTGATTTATTTCAAAACTTTATCGGCATTAAATGACCCACCGAGGTTGATATGCCGTAAAACAAAACAAAACAAAACAAACCAATGAAGACCCCTCCCCCCGCCAATCATCTGAATAAACTACTGGAGATGTTTTTATTTACTCTCGTATTGACACAAGTGCATATTACTCGTCAAGAAATGACAGATTTATTAAAGCCGAGAGTTGCACTTCTGTCACGGTGGAGAGTCATATATCAGGGCGCTCTGCACAGTGTCGCTCGTCCAAGGATCAGAGCTTACATCTACAACATTCCGACTAGAATAAAAAGAAAGTACCTGTTAACCCTTTACCTTTTACAACACGTTCTCTTTTTTCGCAGGCCTGTCGGCTGGATGGTCCTGGGTATGACGTTAAACTATCTGATGGTGAGGTCTCAGTTTGGAGCTCTGAAGAATGTGGAGTGCCCCTTCATCACCATATCTCCCAGGTCTACTCTGACCTGGAGTGTTAGGGTACTATCTATGGGTTAAATAGAAAAAAAATGAGTTTTACAAAATGTTTTAAAGAAAAATTTGAGTACCCATCAAAAATGAATAAAACAAAAACGTCTTTGACATAAAATTTATTATTATAATAGTATACACAGGAATAACCTACTCGAGTTTCACCATAAGGATCTTCAGGGTTAAATCCACTAAATTAATCAAGATATTAATTAATTCCAGCCGATTGTGCGCGTGTATTTAGTGGTTATGACGGTTAATCGTCATAACCACTACAAGCGTACAATCGGCTGGAATTAATCAATATCTTGATTCAAATGATTTAACCCTGAAGATCCTTATGGTGAAACTCGAGTAGGTTGACGTGCCATAAAACCCAACTAACAAACCCGTCGGCTGGAGCAACAGAATACATCGACTCTACCTCTGTAGAAGGTTAAGACCCGCAATGCCCGAGGACAGGATCTTGATGGCTGAGCGGTCTGTGACCTAGTTACTAAGTGGTCCTGTGACATGCAATACTTGTGCTTGACGGGTGATTGGAGGGCACCAAACCGATCAATCGTCAATGTCAAGCCTTAGCACCTATATGATTGTCCCGACCGCATTCTATAAATTGATCTTATGATAGCCCTTTTTTTGGTTTGATTTGGTTTGTTTTGTTTTACGGCATATCAACCTCAGTGGGTCATTTAATGCCGATAAAGTTTTGAAATAAATCAATTCTTAATGGATAATACAATTTTTTTATAAATACATTTTTCTATTTGACCCATAAATGGGACCCTAACAGGTACTACCACTCCGGGTCAGAGTGGACCAGGGAGCAATGGTGATGAAGGGGTGCTCCACATTCCCCAAACCTCCAAAACTGGAACATCACCATCAGATAGAGTTTAACGTCATTCCCAGGACATGTAGACCCGCAGCCACCGCCTTCTAGCACCCATATGATAAAAAGGGGTTGGGGCTTGCCATAAGAGCCCTTTTTTCTTCTAGGTTCTAGTAGGCAGTGGCTAAATGCCAACTATCAGTATTTATTAACTCTTTGCCTACCAAATTTCCCACACGGATGTACCAAATTGTCTGTGAGTGATCAAACATCGTGAGGGGGACGAGGTGGAAGAGGTGACAAACAAAATGGCTGTCGAAAAGTAATTTCAACAATGAGGCTAAGACTTTTTAAAAATTCTTTTATCTATTCATTTATTTATCAATTAATTTATAATTAATTTATTTAATTGTTGTTATTATTGTTATATATTTACACATATGCTTACTTGTTGTAATTATTATTATTATTATTATTATTATTATTATTATTATTATTATTATTATTCTCTCCTTTTGAGTTTTCACATCATCGTTAGCTGATGGTCTTTCACTGTAGTCTGAGTGACAGCAAGTCTCCTCAGGTCTCCAGGACTCTTCTGAGTATTCTGGCAGATTGCAGCAGTGCGGTGTTCTGGATGGTCCAATCTTTCCTCTGATTTCCAGACTTCCAAACCCTTTTCCAATCCCTTTGGGACCGTTCTAAGTGCATCAACTACAATTGGTATCACTTTCACTTTCATATTCCATGACTTTTTCAGTTATCTGGCAAGGTCCAGGTATTTGTCCATTTTTTCATTTTCCTTTGATCTGCTGGAACTGCAAAATCCACCAGTTGACAAGTTCTTTCTTTTTTGTTAATCAGCACTAGGTCTGGTCTTCTTGCTGGGATAAGGTGATCCGTTTTTATGTCAAAGTCCCAGAGAATTTTATGCGTTTCGTTCTCAAGAACAGATTCTGGTTTATGCATATACCATTTTGTTGTATGGTCAAATTTTAATTTTTTGCATAATTCCCAGTGGATCACATTTTCAACCCAGTCATGTCTAGTTTTGTACTCCCATTGTGCTAGTTTGCTACATTCGCATAGTACAT
>CM042156.1:103535527-103540527 GCA_023376005.1 Doryteuthis pealeii
GTGCCAAAGAATTTGAATCTCCTGAGAATCCTAATTATCGATTTCTTTATTATTTCTTCATCTTTTTTTATTTCCTTCTTCATCTTCATCTTCTTCTTCTTCAATTCTTTCCACTCAAGACTTAAACGACAATTACAAAATCAATCCATTCGGACGTTCTGCGATTTCTGAGTTAGTTAATGTCTTTCCACATTGTTAATTGCAATACAAAATTCAGCGAGACAGCAACGAGAAGACGCAGCACGGCTACAAGTCGGGAATCGATCAAGACTTCCTGATACTAATTACCAGTTTTTGTTGGGTTTTTTTTTTGTTTGTTTTATTTTTTGTTAATTTTATTTTATTTTATTTTATTATTTTTTGTCTTTTTGTTTCTAGTTTTAATGGTGACCATTTTTTAATCGTTGCTAGTTTTTAACACGCACTTTTCAAGTGTCTGTTTTTAATTTCCCGTGTTAAATTGCTTTATCCTTCTTGTGATGAATTATGACAAATAGTACTTGGTGCGACCAACCACTAGTTAGCGGTAATTCTTTCAGAAAATGTTATTAGCTTTAATGGCTTATTTATACTCGATCCGAACCGACTTTATTTGAACCGACAAGAGGTAATATGCACATGAACTTTGCTCATTTATAACATTTATGGCATCAGTGCAATTTCTGGTTGGTTGTCGGTTATTGGTTTTACGGCATACCAAATCTTTTCGGGTCATTTAATGCCGGATCAAGAGTTTATTTATATTCGATGGGAACCGACTTCATTTTAAGTCTGGGGAGCGTGATGTAAAAGGAGCGATCTTGTGTTATTACTAAACACTCCAAATGGCACAAGGCAAAATATCCCTCAGCCTCAAGTTGGTTCCAGACTCCATAACATCAAAGAACTGCCAACAACTGAACAGCAGCCCAACAACAAGGATTCCACCATGGGAACCGACTTCATTTTAAGTCTGGAGAGCGTGGTGTAATGGTTAGAGTCGCAGAAAATGGACTCGTCGACCCGAGTTCAAATCCTGGACGAAGCTTTCACATAGCGATATAATATCATTGGGAAAGGTATGAATCCAACTACTCTCCCTCCAGCTATGGGTAAATAGTAGGACAGACTGGGCTCTTTAACCTTGGTTAGGCAACAAGTCTAGGAGAAGGAAAACTCTGAATTCAAACCTGTTAATCCCCGCTTGCGGTGGTCACTACTAGAATAGGCTCAGTCCTAATTAGTGATCGATTTCACTAAAAAAAAAAAAAAAAAGATCCGACAAGAGGTAATATGCACATAAACTTTGCTCATTCATACCATCAGTGCAATTTTTGGTTGGTTCGTGGTTATTTTGTTTAACGGCACATCAAACCTTTTCGAGTCATTTAATGCCGGATCAATGGCTTATTCATATTCGATCCGAACCGACTTTAGGTAATTTATGAGGAAGTGCGTCCTGGTCTCCTGCCTCAGAAATTGCTACCCGGTGACTATTAAAATAACGTCCCCAGCTATGTCGTCTCGGTGGTGTTACTTGAAAGAAAACAACCAACTTAGGGCGTTAAATGTATTTTAGAGGGGGGGGCTTCTCTTACCGATATGAAGATGACTAGACAGATAGAAAGATAGATGGGTGGATAGATAGATGCAAACAAAAATTACGACAAATTTCTATAGATAAACAAGAATTACGACAAATTACGATAGATAAACAAGAATTACAATAAATTTCTATAAATAAACAAGAATTACGACAAATTACGATAAATAAATAAAATTACGACAAAAAGAGAAGCCCCCCCCCTCTAAAATTACATTTAACGCCCAAAGTTCGTTGTTTTCTTTCAAGTAACACCGCCGAGACGACATGGCTGGGGACGATATTTTAATAGTCACCGGTTAGCAATTTCTGAGGCAGGAGACCGGGACGCACTTCCTCATAAATTACCCGACTTTATTTTAACCGACCAAAGGTAATATGCATATTTTTGTGTCATGGTTAAAGGCAGCCAATTGCTCACACAGAAAGAGAAAGTAGGAGATATGTAATAATAGCGAATAAGAAGCAAAGTTAAATACTTGGTAATAGTATATTTATTCGATCAGGAATTCGTATACATACTGACTCTCCGCCTTGTCTGTCTGACTGCTAATTTATAAGACAGATGCAACCATTATTTCATGGTCTAGAGGGGAGGTGGGAAATCCTATACAACACGCATGAGCTTTGCTCATTCATACCATCAGTGCAATATTTGGTTGGTTGCAGTTTGTTTTGTTTTACGGCATATCAACCCTTTTCAAGTCATTTAATGCCAGATCAAATTTATTAATATGTATATATATAAATATATAATACATATATAATGTATATATATTATATAAAATATGTATTCATATATACATATATCATATATACCACTGTATGATGATTTGATTATTGTTACATAATGGGTGTGACGCGGAACCGTGATGTGTGGATTGAAACAGAAAAGTTTAAAGGATGATGTGTGGATTAGAACGGAAAAGTTTAAGTGATGAGATGGCGTGCTAAGTATATTGAATAATCATCTATACATACATACATTTCTTCATTAGAAGAAGAGCCGAACGTTAAGAAAGTGGATATGTAAATCTCTACAGTCGGAAATGAGTGCGAGACGTTACGGCACGTCATCATCTCAGCTATTCCGACTATGTTGTTTATTTGTGTATTGATTTTAACGGCATATCAACCCGTTTGGGGTTATGGCATGCCTAACGGTTGGGAAGTGATACATATCGTGTATTTATATTTATCCTTTTTATTAATTGGTTTTAACCATGTGTTAGCATTATTGGGGATTATGTTGTATGGTATTGATTAGTTTATGCCCGCCCTGTCGGTGGGACGTTAGAATACATCGACTGCACCTCTCCAGAGGGGTAAGACTCCCCCAATGGGGCCACCTGTTGGCCGTGGGTGGCGACCCGTGATGCTTAAGGATAGAACCCAGGTGGTTGAGCAGTCCATGACTTGCAATATTCCACTTTAGGCTTTTCTTGGGCTAGACGGGCGGTCGGAGAGGTCGATCAATCGGCTGGCCACGTCAAGCCCTAGCACCTATATGATTGCCCCAACCCTATTGCCCTTATGGCAACCCCCAATCCTTCTTATCATATGGGTAGTAGAAGGCGGTGGCTGAGGGTCTACATGTCCTGGGAATGACGTAAATCTGATGGTGAGGTTCCAGTTCTGGAGGTTTGGGGATTGTGGAGCACCCCTTCATCACCATTGCTCCTTGGTCCACTCTGACCCGGAGGGGTAGTACCTGTTAGGTTTCCATCTATGGGTTGAATAGAAAATCATGAGTTTATAAACAAAATTGTATTATGGATTTATTTCACAACTTTGTCGGCATTAAATGACCCACCGAGATTGATATGCCGTAAAACAAAACAAATCAAACCAAAGCAGAATATACTTATGCTTTTTAGTAATTGGTTTTAACAATGTGTTAGCATCATTGGGGATTATATTGTATGGCATTGATTTGTTTCATGTCTATATTCTACGGTATAATTTTATTTCCCTCAAAAAGAAGAGAATATCCTCCATGTTGACATTTTCAAACAGATCTTTTATATTGTTTGCTTTAAAATAACGGTTTCTGATGTTAGCAAAAAAAACTTAATTCCATGAATAAGTGTTTAACTGTCAAAGGTGTTTGACATGTTCAACGGTGTGGTTGTTGTTCTTATTTGAGTATATAGGAGTGCGTTAGTCTTGTAGGATCAATGCATAATCGGGACAAAATGACTTGTTCCTTTCTAGACTTCCTTAAAGTTGGTCTCCAGAACCCCCCCCCAAAAAAAAAAGTAGGTTTGATTAGGAAGTTTGCTATTCCGACTATAAGAGGGTAAAGTAAATTAACATTTTAACACATCTCTCCATTGCGACGAGGAGAGTAGGCAGTGTTACATTATTACAACGTTTGATGCGGTTACTTAAGAGCTATTGCTAAATAGTTTAGCATGTAAAAAGAATAATAATCTTGATTTAACTTTCTCCTTCCCTCTTTTTTCTTTCTTTCCTTCTTTTCATCTTTTAATTATGTTCGATTGAAACATATTAGCGTTATCGCTTCCGAGTGCTTACCACCTCTCTCTATCTTTTTCCTACTTTCTTTCTTTCTTTCTTTCTTGCTTATGATGTTTTCTGTGTAGCCTGTTCTTTTTCTTCCTTTTCTTACTTTATAATAAAAATGGAATGGTCGATTTTTTTTTCTGGGGTGACAACACTGATAAGAAATAAGAATTCGGCGGATAAGCAACACAAGATAATCAAGATTTACATTTTTGCATTTCATCGATTTGGACGGTCTAATTTTTAATCAGAGGGTGTTGCAAGATGATAACGGTCGGAAGATTAAGGAACAAGAGTATTGTAATAGAAATGATAGAATGATATGATAAATCCTGCTATCTTAAGAATTTGTTAAATGTCATATCATTTTATTGTGGAAAGAGATTACTGCAAATTCAATTTATCTTATCTGGGGTATAAATTTCTAAGGGCGTATGCCTGCTTACGAGTTTCAAGACTTATAAAGTCTTCGAGTCTCCCTTAAGAGTTGTACACAACTGAGACAAAAAATACTGTTACATAATCTATGTGGTTGCATAAGATTATTGTCAATCCCCTGTAATTCTGAGGGGATGACCCTTTTCATACCATGGCCGGGTCCTTCCATGGAAAATTACAGAAGCCCGCCAAAATACGTGAAGTCACGTGGGACCTGTTCGGTCGCCAGTTTTGCAGTTGGACGTCAGGCAGTGAAGATGCACTGCCGAACTGTGACTCACTCTGCATACGCGAGCTATGTTAGTTAGCAGATGTCTGGTGGGGATTTAACAATAAAATAAGATCAAAAGTAAATCGAAGTCTTGTGTTTATTATCTAAAAACTAACAATGACACAGGGCTTCTGATAAGGAGAAATCCCTAACAGAAAACCAGACCGAAGACCCCAAGTCGAT
>CM042156.1:103548027-103550527 GCA_023376005.1 Doryteuthis pealeii
ACCTCAATTATCGATAAAATTGTTATACTTTATTAATACTGTTGGGTTAATCTACATACCAACAACAAGCAAGTACATTTATATATTCAACAAAATATCAGTTTACAGTGTAAACGAGAAGGCTAATTTGCATATTGATATTAAGAATTTGATTTTAATAAATATATGCTTAGTATTATTGATTTCTAATTGTTTGGTTTTCTCTTAACGAATCTGAGCAAACATCTCGGGGATAAATCTTAAAAGAAATCCATAAACAAGACGAAAGAACTGTAATTTTATTAAATACTTCATAATCTAACTAAATAGATAAATTAGGAAAAATGAAAGACGGGAGTGATGGAAAATGATGGAAGAGTTAGATTTAAAGCTGTTCTATTTTTCGATTATACCCCCTCAGTTTATCATTTTCTAAATAGTTTCTAATTTGATACAATATTTTATTACATCAAAACCTAAATACTTGCACCCGAAGGAAGGTGCATATATTTGCTAGTTATTATAATAGATTGAATAATTCTTAAATTGTAGAGTCGTCGGTAATTGAATTTATATATGTTGAGTGATGGTAGGAGGTAGGTATTGATGTAACATTACTTCTAGACATTATTTGTGCTATTTTGTGGGGTTGGTGTTTTTTGAGAGGTTGTCTGCCTTACCCTCTTACAGGCACCATAAATAAGTCTCTTCCAAATCGAACGATTCGTAATCGCACTCTCCCAGTTCTCAACATGTATACCAAGAGTCTTAAGGTTGTCTTTGAAAACATCCTTAAAATATTTCTTGGGATTGTGCCTCGGAGGTTTACCACACTGGAGTTCTCCATAAAACAGTTGGGTAATTTATGAGGAAGTGCATCCCGGTCTCCTGCCTCAAAAATTGCTACCCGGTGACTATTAAAATAACGACCCATCTCAGTCTATTCAAAACTATCCATCTTCATATCTATCTATCTATCTATCTATCTATCTCAATTTGTTCATATTTATCTATATTACTTTAAATACTAAGATTTTGTTATTCATGTTTGTTTAATGTCTTGTTTTTAGTTTAAATAAACAAGAATTACGACAAAAAAAGATGCGACCCCCCCCCCACAAATATATTTACTTGTCGAAATATCTATCTCCATTTGTTCATATCTATCTATATTATTTTGTTTGTTTATCTATCTATCTATCTATCTCAGTCTATTCAAAACTATATATCCATCTTCATATCTAAACAAGAATTACGACAAATTACGATAAGTAAACAAGAATTACGACGAGCTGGGGTTGTTATTTTGATAGTCGCCGGGTAGCAATTTTTGAGGCAGGAGACCGGGACGCACTTCCTCATAAATTACCAACAGCTGCTTCCGGAGTCTGTCGTCTTCCATCCTAGCAAGGTGGCCAGCTCAGTGCATCTGGATTCAGATGATGAGCATTCCTACACATTGGCTGGTTGCAGGGCAATAGCGTCTGGCGAGAGGATACTGCCACCCAACGTTTAAGATCCTCCTGAGACATGGAATTTATTCATGGCTTTGGTGTGTCGACGATACGTAGTTCACTTTTCCGAAGAATACAGGAGTATAGACAAAACATACGATTCGTACACACTGAGCTTCGTTCTAATGGTGACAGCTTTGTCTGACCACACATGTTTCTTGAGTCCACCAAAGGCCTTGCTGGCCCTTCTGATCCTTAGTGATATTTCGGAATCAATGATTCACCTCTGAAGAAAGTGTAGCCAAGATAAACGAATAAGAACCACCTTAGTTTTAAAGTGGGGGTTCGTTTTACACTTCAACTTTTTACTCATAAATTCCTACCATAAAATTAGGCTTGGCTCAGATAATGCCCATGCCTAATTTTAGAGTAAAAAGTTGAAGATTATCCTTTGTTGTTGTTATTTCTTTTCTTTTCTTTTTTTTTTTTAGATTTTGGTACTCTAAAAAAAAACATCAGATTTTAATCATCGCCGACGAAAAAACAAAATTACAGTTATAAAAGGAGGATCCAATTTATGCCTAAATTGTTAAACGTGCCCCCACTTTATAACTAACCATTCTCACAAAATAAAAACTTTTAGAATATATACATTGAAGTGAATCTTAAAATAATTATATAAAAAGAAAATATATTCAGTATTGTAAAATAACGGGTGCAAGAAAAATAAAACATTTATTGCAAAAATACGGACATAAAAAAAGGGTTCAGTTTATTTTATATAGAAATTTA
Source organism: Doryteuthis pealeii (assembly GCA_023376005.1). Classification (NCBI taxonomy): domain Eukaryota; kingdom Metazoa; phylum Mollusca; class Cephalopoda; order Myopsida; family Loliginidae; genus Doryteuthis; species Doryteuthis pealeii. Next base: position 103,550,253 of record CM042156.1, read on the forward strand.
CGAGGAAAAAGTTAAGGATTACCGCGTCCCCTTGGTTATCTCCAAGTTAATGGTGAGTTCAAAGACAGAGGAGAGATCCATTATCTCTTGCATGTCCTTGGGCAACGAAGTCCGCATCATCATCATCATCATCAACATCATCATCATCATCATCATCACGGACGAAGGTGTGGAAGGTCTTCGACTTAGCATTAAAATGAGCGAGGTTGAAGACCCTACCAGTTGTTCGGAATCGTATGAAGACACCAGCATCACGGTCCTGGAAGGCGTAGGAT
>CM042156.1:103560527-103610527 GCA_023376005.1 Doryteuthis pealeii
ATATAGAGAGAGAGAGAGAGAGGGGAGGGGAGAGAGTTTTGTTTTACGGCATATCAACCTTTTAATACCGAATCAAGTCATTTTGATAAACTAAGAACTCGAGTTAAGATTAAGGATTGTTGCTTACTATTAAGTATTGAACTGGTTCATCGCTGCTTAACTTCGGTGATCTAGCTTTCAGCGTGACCTTAAAGAAGAGAGAAGAGAGAGAGGGGGGACAGAGAAAGAAAGAAAGAGAAATTGAAGGGGAGAGGGAAAGAGTACAGAATGAGATAGACTGAGACGGATCCACGAAGATAGATAGATAGATAGATAGATAGATATATTGGTAGTGAACATACTAAGATAGATAGATAGATAGATAGATAGTGTGAATTTGATATATTGAAAAAACGAATGATGTTTACAAATGCTTGGGATCATCAGGAGAGAATGTGCACCGTTTCAGGGCCTTCCTCTCGACGGTTTTAACTGCACATCAGCCCCCCTCACTGTTAAAACCGTTGAGAAGGCCCTGAAACGGTGCACATTCTTTCCTGATGATCCCAAGCATTTGTAAACATGATTTGTTTTTTCAATATATCAAATTCACACTGTCGGATTAATTTCCTTTTATTTTACATAAATAGATAGATAGATAGATAGATAGAATGAAATGGCCATCGATTTATGATTCATTTACAAATTTAACTGGAAATTTCTTTATTCTATTTGAGCATTTAATATTATTTGATTATATCCTAATATTCACTGTGTATGCTTTATTGTAACAAAAAAAAAAGCTTTTGATCAGCAATCAGACAAAGCAACACTCACTGTCGATTGGTAGTAATATTGATTTCTATTCTTGCTCAGCTTCGTAGATCCGTTTAATCGGGTTTAATAACAATCGTATGAAATACATTCTAACGAAAGCAAGTAACAGAGTGAGAGAAGAAGAAGAAAAAAAAAACTTGCCCAAGGCACACATGCTTCCTTCTCATTCTTTTTCTTTATACATTAATTTTTCATTATTTTTTCTTTCTTTTTTTAATTTTTTTATTTTTTTAATACGCAGACATACAACGGTTATTAATGGCCACACTTCCGTTTCCGGTTCGATTGGCCTAAGGGCGAGTACTGAGCTTAAAATGTCACAAACAGAAAGTGACTCAGAGCTGCACTTGCTATCAAATTGCCGTACATCGTTGAACGGCGCCAACACCAACAGCCAATAGGCACAAGAAATGAAATCGAGGGAAAAATATATCAGAATAAATAGGCAAAGAAAATTCCTTACTACTACTACTACTACTGCTGCTGCTGCTACTTGGGGGCGCGTGGTGTAATGGTTAGAGTCGTAGGAAATGGACCTGTCGACCCGAGTTCGATTCCTAGACGAGACTGTCTAAATTTCACATGGCGCTAATACCCTTGGTAAAGGTATGAATCCAACTCCTCTCCCTCCAGCCATGGGTAAATAGCAGGGCGGACTGGGCTCTTTAACCTTGGTTAAACTCTGAATTCAAACCTGTTAAACTCTGCCTAAAAATTGACCTTGTGTCACATCCTGCTCGTGCGGAGGGGTTGGTAAAATGTACTACTACAACAACAACTACTACTACTACTAGTATGAGTATTTAGTTTTCGGTTTCGCTCAGTCGGTAGAGCATTCGTCAAGGAAACGCAAGGTTCCGGATTCGATAGTGGTCCTCACCACCTTCAGCGCATGAGTAGCACAGATTGAGTAATATTAGGATCTATGCAGTAAAGGAGTTTTTTTGTCGGACTTTTCCTTGACAATATATATATATATATATATATATATGTATATATATTTTGGGAGATTATGTGCTAAATTAAAGTCATACCTAATTTGTTAATTAATTAATTATAATTAAATGAATTAGGCGTGCATATCGGTTTAAATGTAAAGCGTAAACAAATCGAGAAAAAGTCGATCTCTGCATGTACATTTCAGCCTATTTAGGCCTCATCAGCAGAGCTATAGACAGGGCAGTGCTTTGTGCGTGATTCGAACCCTACCTGTCAATATATATATATTATATATATATATATATATATATATATTATATATATGTAGTCATCCACAGACACGTGTTTCGACTTATTAAGTGCCCTCAGTGTAGCTACACATTTTGCGAGCTACCTACAACCAGGATAGAAATCTGATCGATTCAGCATCAGTTGGAGAGCTTAACCGCTCAACCATCGTCACCCACAGAATGCGAACGGGATTTCAACTATTTTAATACACACATCTGTATGTATGTAAAGGCCGCCATAGAGTGCTCCATCCCTTTTATAGGAGAGCGTTGCATATATATATATATATATAAATATATATATAAAATGAAGATCTAAGACTTGTTGATAGACTTCATATCGTTGATCGATTGATTTAAACGGCACGTCAACCCGTCCTGGTTTATTTTATGTCAAGCGGTACATTGTAAGGAAAGGATACGTTGATTGGATAAAGTTTAATATTGTTATATTTTGTTATAATTAGACTTCAGTGAAAAACAGATAGATGCGCTGTTGTGTAATGGTTATCATCATAGGAAATGGACACGTCGACACGAGTTCAAATCTAGTGCGAAGCCGTTTGTAATTTAGATAGCGCTAATATATAGCGCTAGATATACCCTAGGAAAAGTTATGAATCAAACTATTCTCCCTCCAGATATGGGTAAATATTAAGGCAGACTGGGCTATTTCACCTTGGTACGGGAACTTGTCCAGAACAAGGAAATCTTTGTATTCAAACCTGTGATAATTCGTTTAAGAAATTGACCATTTGTCATATCCTACTTGTGCAGAGGGTTTGAAATATACATACATACATACATAAATACATACTTACATACATACATACATACGTGGGAATGGCAAGCTAGTGTAACGGTTAGAGACTTCGCCTGTCAGCTTGACAGTCGAGGTTTCAAGTCACACACGGAGCAGTCTACCATGTCTATAACCTTGCTGACGAGACCTAATAGGTCGAAATGTACATTCAGGGATTGACATTTTCTTGATTTGTTTAGCCTTACATTTGAACATATATGCCCGCTTAAATTCATTAATTATTAACTAATTTATTTTTCAAAATTAGGTATGACTTCAATTAAGCACATATCCTCCAAAAATTATCAGCTTAAAGCCATATGAAAATAAACATATTTGTTTGTTTACTTAACCTCATATATATATATATATATATATATATATATATATATATATATATAGTCATCAACAGACACCGTGTTTCGATGTATCACGTCTCTTCAGTGTGGCTAGACATTTTGTAAGCTACCTACAGCCGGGATAGTAACCCGGTATAATATATATATATATATAATATATATATATATATATATATATAATCCAAAAGTCCAGAGAAGAAATCTTCCTTACGACACAAGAGTTTTTTTTTTTTTGTTTTTTTTTTAACCTGTCGCAGTTTGAGAGCTCAATGTGTGATCTTAATGTTAGAGTCACAGAGCAAATATATAAGTAAAGAAATAACAAAAGACTTAGAGATTTAGCATTATAGTCTATTTCAGGGAGCTTAGAATAGACTATAATGCTAAATCTCTAAGTCTTTTGTTATTTCTTTACTTATATATTTGCTCTGTGACTTTATGTAAAAAAACACACTGGCTTGAAAATAAAATCTGAACTGAAATAAGTTTGCATGGCATTTTCTAACAGAGTTGGCGGGTATTTTTGGCGCCATAAATTTGAGACGTCAAAAGATGGCGCCGATTTTTTATTTACTGAAGTGAGTTGAAAGAAACGGTATCTTGGTGTGATTGCCGATAGCATTTGATGATAAAATGCTTATCCGTAATTCGTGAGTTACTCGCAACATTTACTGGTCAATCATTCGTCCGTTGGCCAATTTCGACCAAAGGCGCGAAAAATGTACGAAATAACCGAGTAGCCATCTTGTTTTTCTTTTTCTTCCTTTCTTTTCTTTTTTTTTTACTTTTCTTTTTCTTCTTTTTTTTTTGTCTTCTTTTCTCTATTATTTTCATTTCTCTAATATTTTTTTATTTTTATTTCTTATTTTTATTTTTTATCTTTTATTTTAATTTTGTTTTCTGATTTTTTATTTATTTATTTATTTATTCATTGCCCTTTTTCTTTCCATTTTATTTTCATTCCTATCTTTATTACCTTTTTAAAAAATTTTTTAATTTATTCAGTTCTTTTTCTTCCTTTAATTTCATTCCATTTTATTTTCATTCCTATCTTTATTCCCTTTTTTTTTTTTAGATTTTTAAAATTTATTCAGTTTTTTTTTCTTCCTTTAATTTCATTCCATTTATTTTTATTCCTATCTTTATTCTCTTCTTTTTTTAGAATTTTTTTCATTTATTCATTTCTTTTCTTCCTTTAATTTCATTCCATTTTATTTTAATTCCTATCTTTATTCCCTTCTTTTTTAGAATTTTTTTCATTTATTCATTTCTTTTTCTTCCTTTAATTTCATTCCATTTTTTTTCATTCCTATTTTATTCCCTTCTTTTTTTAGAATATTTTTTCATTTATTCATTTCTTTTTCTTCCTTTAATTTCATTCCATTTTATTTTTTATTCCTATCTTTATTTCCTTTTTTTTTTAGAATCTTTTTCATTTATTCAGTTCTTTTTCTTCCTTTAATTTCATTCCATTTTATTTTCATTCCTATCTTTATTCTCTTCTTTTTTTAGAATTTTTTTCATTTATTCATTTCTTTTTCTTCCTTTAATTTCATTCCATTTTATTTTTCATTCCTATCTTTATTCCTTCTTTTTTTAGAATTTTTTTCATTTATTCATTTCTTTTTTTCTTCCTTTAATTTCATTCCATTTTATTTTCATTCCTATCTTTATTCCCTTCTTTTTTTTAGAATTTTTTTTCATTTATTCATTTCTTTTTCTTCCTTTAATTTCATTCCATTTTATTTTCATTCCTATCTTTATTCCCTTCTTTTTTAGAATTTTTTTCCTTTATTCATTTTTTTTTCTTCCTTTAAATTTCATTCCATTTATTTTCATTCCTATCTTTATTCCCCTTTTTTTTAGAATTTTTTTCATTTATTCATTTCTTTTTTCTTCCTTTATTTTCATTCCATTTTATTTTTAATTTCCTATCTTTATTTCCTTTTTTTTTAGAATTTTTTCATTTATTCATTTCTTTTTCTTCTTTAATTTCATTCCATTTTATTTTCATTCCTATCTTTATTCTCTTTTTTTTTAGAATTTTTTTCATTTATTCATTTCTTTTTCTTCCTTTAATTTCATTCCATTTTTTTTTATTCCTATCTTTATTTTCTTTTTTTTTAGAATCTTTTCATTTATTCAGTTCTTTTTCTTCCTTTAATTTCATTCCATTTTATTTTCATTCCTATCTTTATTCTCTTCTTTTTTTAGAATTTTTTTCATTTATTCATTTCTTTTTCTTCCTTTAATTTCATTCCATTTTATTTTTATTCCTATCTTTTATTTCCTTTTTTTTTAGAATCTTTTTCATTTATTCAGTTCTTTTTCTTCCTTTAATTTCATTCCATTTTATTTTCATTCCTATCTTTATTCTCTTCTTTTTTTAGAATTTTTTTCATTTATTCATTTCTTTTTCTTCCTTTAATTTCATTCCATTTTATTTTTTATTCTATCTTTTATTTCCTTTTTTTTAGAATCTTTTTCATTTATTCAGTTCTTTTTCTTCCTTTAATTTCATTCCATTTTATTTTCATTCCTATCTTTTTTCTCTTCTTTTTTTAGAATTTTTTTCATTTATTCATTTCTTTTTCTTCCTTTAATTTCATTCCATTTTATTTTTTATTCCTATCTTTTTTCCTTTTTTTTTAGAATCTTTTTCATTTATTCAGTTCTTTTTCTTCCTTTAATTTCATTCCATTTTATTTTCATTCCTATCTTTATTCTCTTCTTTTTTTAGAATCTTTTTCATTTATTCAGTTCTTTTTCTTCCTTTAATTTCATTCCATTTTATTTTCATTCCTATATTTATTCCCTTTTTTTTAGATTTTTAAAATTTATTCAGTTCTTTTCTTTCCTTTAATTTCATTCCATTTTATTTTCATTCCTATCTTTATTCCCTTTTTTTTTTAGAGTTTTTTTCATTTATTCATTTCTTTTTCTTCCTTTATTTCATTCCATTTTATTTTTATTTCTATCTTTATTTTTGTTTTGTTTTTATTTTGGGATTTTCATTTTTTTATCTTTTCGTTTATTTTCTCTTTTTTTGTGACTTTTTCCTTTCTCTTTTATAATTATTTCTATCTTTATTTTTGTTGTTTTGTTTTTATTTTAGTATTTTTATTTTTTTAATTTATTTTCTCTTTTTTTTCTCCCCTTTTTTCTTTCTATTTTATATTTATTTCTATCTGCATTTTTATTCATTATTTTAGTTTGTTTTTCTTATCTTTTATTTTTTATTTATTTTTTTTTTAAATTCATTTATTCATTTATTTATTTTGTTCAGTAATCAAATTAGTTATGCTTTGGCTTAAAGAGAAACTTAATTTATGAAAAACTATATTGTTATTTTTATATAAAACACTATTAGTTTATTTGTTGTTGTTTCTTTACACAGAAATACATATTTCATTCAAAGATAATTAATGAGTGGGAACAATGAAGTTGGAAGTGTTTTTAATTGCATTCATCGGCAAAAATCCAATTCTTTTTTCAAAGAATCCACGGAAATAAGTCAATTTTATTGAGCGCCATTTATTGCCTTGTGTCACAGTTGGTTTATTTTATGTATATCACAAATATATCCTCTGCTTTGGAAATTCGCACTGTCTGTCTGTGTCTAACTCCACCCTCTCTCTCTCTCTCTCTCTCTCTCTCTCTCTCTCTCTCTCTCTCTCTCTCTCTCTCTCTCATACTATATATATATATATATATTTATATATATATATATATTATATGTATATATATATATATATATATGTATATAATATATTATATATATATATATAAGTGTGGGAGGAAAAGTATTGGAAGAGTGAATGACGTAATTCACTTTACCTATATTTTAACTCACACTTTGTCGAATTTTCCCAATCTGTTATTTTGTTCATAATATATATAATATATATTATATATATTATATATATATATATATATATATATAAGGATTTTATAATTTACTTGAAGCATTGTGTTTTATATTGGTTTAAATATATATATATATTATATTGATTTTATATATATATATATATATATATTATATATATATATATATATTATATATATATGTGTGTGTGTGTGTGTGTGTGTGTGTGTGTGTGTGTGTGAATATTGAATATAACATCTGTAACCAAAAATAGAAAAACAGAAAATGTATCCGACGGTATATAAGTATATAAAAATGAAAAAACAATAAGGTGTTAAGAAGAATGATATCTTTGAATAGCCAACACTACAGCGTTTCGGTTTGCTCGGCAAACTATCATCGGGGCTATCATCTATACTGAAAGGACCTTTTGACAAATAGAAGTTAGTAACCTTTGTTAATTTCTATGTTTTTGATTGTTATTGTTTTTGTTTTTTTAATATTTGAGGAACAAACAGAAGCCGCAACACATTGATTAAAATCACGAATTCTCAGACACAATCAATAGAGATAGAACCCAGGTGGATGAGCAGTTCATGACATGCAATACTCCACTTTGGTCCTATCTTGTGCTAGACGGGCGGTCGGAGAGGCCCCCTCCGATCAATCGGCTGGTCACGTCAAGCCCTAGCACCTATATGATTTTCCCAACCCTATTGCCCTTATGGCAAGCCCCAACCCCTTTTTATCATATGGGTGCTAGAAGGCGGTGGCTGCGGGTCTACATGTCCTGGGAATGACGTTAAACTCTATCTGATGGTGAGGTTCCAGTTTTGGAAGTTTGGGGAATGTGGAGCACCCATTCATCACCATTGCTCCCTGGTCCACTCTGACCCGGAGTGGTAGTACCTGTTAGGGGTCCCATCTATGGGTTAAATAGAAAAATGTATTTATAAAAAAATTGTATTATCCATTAAGAATTGATTTATTTCAAAACTTTTTTCGGCCATTAAATGACCCACTGAGGTTGATATGCCGTAAAACAAAACAAACAAAAAAAAACAAACAAACAATCAATAGACAAGGGAAAAGGCAACACGCCGACAGAAAACTCAACTGACACGTGACCCCAAGGGGAGCATTCAAAATTAAATGAAGATTCTATTGAACCCATTGACAAAAGGTGGAGGGCTACCTGAAATATAAGGATTAATTATTAGCATTAAAAATAACACAATATTCATCACTTTGAATTTTAGTTATAATTCCTTATCTTATTTTTCCATGCTTTTAATACAGCTGTAGCGTAGTTTCGTATTTGCCTGGGAGAGTTTGAGCTGCCCGGTTTAGTTAGCTTGGTGCCGCTAGGGATATATCGTATGTTAAGCGGCCTGGGTGTCATGAACGCTTTCTCACTCTTTTCCTGTTTTCCAGTAACCAGGTGAGACAGCTGGGGGTACATTTTGGTCTATGGATCGCTTCTCGTTGGGGCTATTTGATCGCCGGCCTTCATGTAGTGTTTACATACGGCTAATGTTAGTTTTAGCAGCATGGGACATCCAGTATCTCTGCATGTCTGTACTTTTGTATATCTTGTACCTCAGGATTCATTATGGATGGTTATTGTATCTCTTCTTACATGGTAACTTTTGTTTTACGTCTTATCTATTTTAGTATTCTGTTGATATCCTACAGGTATGTGCTGTAGCTATACTCTTAATGTTTGTCTGTCGAACCTTCGGTCGGAGTCCATTGTATCCCATTAACTTACCCATTAACTTTGAATTCCACATTTCTTACTACACAGCCGTATAAACAGCTGTTCCGCAACATTCCATCACATATGATTTTGATAAAGGCAGAGCTCCCCTAAACATCGTAAACAATTCGGCTACGGAATGCGTGCTGCTTAGGGTGTGCTTAAAAAATTAGCTTTCATTCAGCAAGTATAAGAATCGCCAAGATGAGTCGTTTCTGGTTTGTTTTGTACATTGACTGGATCATCTTGGTGAATCGTAAAGTATTATTGGAAACAAAATGTATGTATTTAATATGTTTAAACAACCGCCTTTAACAGTTCAAGGCTTAAGGGCTCGGATACGAGGTAACAAGAGATAAGGACTAAGAGCAAGAACAAAGAGATCAATTTCGTGATTTATATACGCGTTCGATAATTTGCGGATTCCTAACTGAGGCTTAGTTCGCTAGCATTGTATGTTAATCTGAGACACATATGGAAGAGACGTTTGAAACGTTCGCCGCAAACACGGTGTCTGTGTATTGATACACATATATAATTAAATTATTTATATTATAGTTCGTGTGCGTTGGAGAGGAAAGCTATTACAATGCGTAATATCGTATACACGGAGTTCGAATGATGGGTGAGCTATTAAATATATTATGACTAGTCTATGATTTCAAGCGAACACATCGGCTAAACAAATGTGCGTGATGTACGTAAGAGTAACACATCGAATATACAGCCTGTTTTTCGACTTTATGTAAGTCATCTAATAAGCGAATAGTATATTAAATATTTACCTTATTTACGAGTATTTTCCCTCACACGACAGGGGGAAAATCGAATATCCCGGTGACGAGACTTCCAGCAGGTGCAGATGACTGCTACCGCTTGACTACTAAATTAAATATAAATTACTCATAATATGGTAAAAAGTACTTATATTATACTTGTAGTTTAATGGATGAGATATGACATTAAAGATGACAAATAAAGTGTTAGCTTTTATCATTTATTTGGGAACGATATTACTACCAATGGTTACCTTGTCAAAAGCATTCATAGGGTAAACAGAATAGTATTTTTTTATATATGATAGAAATGGTGTAAATGGTCGAATGTGTGCGTTTTTTTAACTGTAATTCTCGATGTTGAATTCTTTTATTTGTCTACTTTCATTCAACTATCAACGCTCTATCACAGATATGGAGCACTCTCTAATAACACTTGACGTTGGATTACTATTACTTTTCTAGTATTACTAGTACCATACCATACAACATTATTATTTAAATATATATATATATATATTTTATATATATATATAATATATATATATATATATAAAGATAACTAATGAGTCATACCAACTACTATTAGATTATCTTCTGTTATTTGGCTCTACTTAGGTATCGAGCACTTTTTACAATATTAGCTTCTCCTAGCGGTTATATGAATATATATATATATCTTATATCAATATATAATGCATATAAAATTGTTTTTTTCTTTTGGCCAATACGTGTACAATAGATTATTTTTTGTTGGTACGAATATCTTGGTCTTTCTTTTTTTCAAAAATTTTTTTCTTCCTGGTTGAATGTTGGTAGTCATATTTTTAACAATCAAACATCTTTTGCTGTGTGTTTTTCTCTCGCTAAGGATCTACACAACACGCTTGGTAATATTAAATTAATATATATATATATTATATATATATATATATATAATATATATAGAGAGAGAGAGAAGGGCAGACGAGAGGTAAACACGAACGGGAGCAGCGAGAGGAGGGCGGAGGAGAGGGAGAAGAGAGGAGGAGATGAGAAAATCTCAGATTGCAGAGCAATTTATGGCCTGCTTTAAGAGCTATGAAGCTTTCTATTTGGATTATACAGATGTACATTCTAATTAAGGGGGATTATAATGCTTCAATTATACACACCACTTACTGTAAGTTGAAGTGTCATTAGATTATATTATGTCAATTATGCAATGGCTAAACGATCACCTAAGTTACAATCAAAAGCTTTACAATTGTTGTTGAATATAGATAAAGAAAGCCACTTTACACGAAACGTGGAAATGTATAAAATGAGTTATGTATATGGGTGTAGGATCAGGGCAGGAAACGATGGAAAATGACTGAGATTGTCAAGCACCGGGTTTGTTACACTTAGAAATACTTATCTTCCATTCACGACTTAATATTACATACTGAATCCAAACCAACCAAAATAAAAGCTGCTTTGTTTCTTACTATTAAAACAAAAAAACGAGCTGAAAACGAGATAGAGTTGCAATATTTTGCGCAGAAAAAAATAAAGTTGAATCAATCTTAAAACATTCTTATACGAGAATTGTGGAAGTTTGACTGTTCTGTAACCTGAAACTATTTATTTTCCATCTAACCAGTATATACATTAATCACATTTTTCCCTCTGTTATTTACTCCAACATCACTTATTTCCATCATTGCATTTTCTGTTTTCTATCTCTGAAGGCGTCTAATGGCATATATAAGGTAAATTAACTTTTTTTTTTAAAAATCATTAGACTGTTGACCATATCTACAATACTAATAACCATTGCGAATTGATAATCTATAATAATATAATGCAATCAATACAAAATATAGAGTGTTTTAAACCAGAAGTTACAAAAATGAAAAATCTACGAGGAAACTCCGAGCTTAAATTTGAAAATAAAGTCAAGATCTTAAATGAAATTGATTCCTTAATATTAAATTAGGGAGGTCCCGCAACGGTACGACTCTATTAGTATTATGTTGAAAATAGTGGGTGGCTAAAATCTTTGGTTAATTCGTGGTAGTTTATGCCTTATTGTTGAATGATTGCGAAGCCAACCAAATGCTCCTTTTGCCAATATAAAATTCTTAATAAGAAATCACTTAACTAAGTAAGAAATATAATGTAAAATATTATTGCTTTACTTCCTTATTTTAACTACAACTAAACGAAGTTTCTATATTTATAGGGTTTAAAACATTTACAAATAAAGAGAGGGAGTACAGGAAAGAGATAGGACATCAGATGATCATGGAGTTGTATTTTCCTTTATTTTTATAAGGGAATGTAATGGTCGACGAGAGCACCAGATATTGCGGCTCCTCTCATTTCTGTTCAAAATCTGAAGGTGAGGCAGGGAATCTACTCAATCAGCATATTTCATTAAGATCTTTCATAATCTGAATTCTAACGATATCTGGGACCTAGCGTGCTCTTATTATAATATACTTAGGTAAGCCTCGCTAAACAATAGGTGCAGGGCGCGCGGAGGGTGGCATATATTTGTAGTGGGGTTTTTGGTGAGAGGTACGCCATCCCGATTTTTGCATGAGAATAACTCAGCTAAACACACACTCACACCCTCAAGCATTTAACCGGATTAATAAAGGAGGGTGGAGGACGTTCGTGTCAGCGAGATATTTATTCTGTGGACCCTTGCGTATATCGCTAAAACCCCGGAAGTCGAAGGGACGTAGTAGGACATCAAAAATAAATTTATCTTGATGAATGGAATGTAAAGTAAATGTCGACAGGGGCGGGCCCTGGGGATATAGTCCGATAACTCGAGCTCCTTAGTCAGAATTCAGAAGGGATAGTCTATTTCCCGACTAATTTCAATAGACGCAGATACAAGGGAAGATTGTTTTATCTGAAGCGTCTAGAGGTGTCGAGCGCGCCAAACTTCTAAACGTATATCTATAAGCTACTTTAGATCTTATAACAACTGAAAAACAAGATCCATTGTGACTACTCATACGTCTGATTGAGCTGAGACATTGGGGGAGGAATCTATTGGAAGAAACTAGGCGGACCTTGTGTGGTTGTTGCTAATCGTGATATCGTCTTCTTAGAAATGTTCTAAGACCTGAAGATAAACGGCGCAGAGCCCTTAGTTTGTAATTGGAAGCGGGAAATCTTGATATGGGGTAAGCCTCTATCAGAGTTATCGAAAAGAGTCTGGTAAGGGAAACCAATTCTCTCGTGATTATATCTCAGAGGAGGGGGGTTCCATTACAGGTCAGAGACAACCGTAAATCATCACAACTACAACATACGTCATTGTTAAGATGCGGCTAGAATATTCAGAAGAGTCCTGGAGGCTTGAGGATAATATACTTCATATAAGATGGAGATTGTACATGTTTTTTTCTCTGTCTGTAACGAAACTATGTTACTCACGTCAAAAACTTAATCGAGTCACAATTCCCCTTAGTTATTTACAATACGGAACTCACTCCACACATGATCTTACATTAATATAATTAAAAACCTCAAATATTATTATAACTAGATATTTATTGGTGGGTAATAATCAGATTTTGATATAATGTATGATCATCAAATTAGTATTCTGGTAAAGGTCTCATAATAATTGGTACAACATGACAATTGTAAATTTCCATATATAAAGTCATCATAATACAGATAAGCGCTACGCGGTTTACAGTGTGAATGGGAAGCTAATTTGCATATTGATCTTAAACAATTTATGATATTTATTAATAAATATATGCTATTAGTATTATTGATTTCTCTTACCTATAATGTTTGGATAATTGGGATTTTAATTCTTATTGGGCATTATGACAGCAAGAGAATCATCTCCAACTAAAAAAATTCTTTAAAAGTGATAAATCCGGTTTAAACACATAATATAAATAAATCAGTAAAGTGTAAATCATATTGGGATATGATCACTCACCTCATTCCTAAACAATCTCCTAATATACAACACCTACACAATAACGATTAAATAACATATAGCACAAAAAGTTTCGCAATGAAAGTACGAGCGAGTGAAGTAAATAATACAAGTTTATTTAAGTTGTATCACCACTTTACTTGTTTCAAATTTCTTGTCTTGCTATTCGAAAATCTTGTAATAATGTCATAAATGGTAGCATATCTCGGACTAAGATAATGAAGCAAACACATATCGGGGAATAAGGAAATTTTAGAATTGTAACATTAAAACATAAAATGTAAATAATGAATGCTATAACGATAATCCCTGAGAGGTGCTATTTATTATGCCATAATCACTAATAAACATAGTGATATACGGTTCTAGATTATAAAAAATAATAGATAAAATAAAATCACGGATTTAAATAAATACTAGGAGTTATGAGTATAGAATCAAAATTTATACTTAAAAGACAAAATCAGGGATGGTGAGACATAATCGTTGAACAATGAATTGACGATGATTGTCAAAGTGAAGTAGACACTAGACATAGTAAAATTTAAATCTTAAACAAATAAAAGTAAGATAATTTAATCGAGTGATATTAATTTTCGAATTGGATTAATATATGAAAATCCATACCTGGCGGATCTCTTGAGTTCAAAAAATTGAGTGGATATTACTCAGAAAAAATCAGTACAAGGTACTGAGAGAATTTTTACGGAGCTACCTGCATTCAGTAACGGCTGGAAAATGTTTTCTCAAAAAAAACTTATTAGATCACTACCCAGGCTTCACTACAACACCACAGTACATACATCACAGACACACACACACTATATATAGATATTAGTTAGTTAAGTGTTATATATAATATAATATCTATATTAATAATAAAAATATATAAAGTTACATTACACGTGAGCGCTAAACAATATTTGACGTAAGGTTTGACTGCGCCGGTAGCATCAATGTAAGCACCTGTTATAAAATAAAAAAACAGATGTATAATATAGATTTTGAAACATATTACCTGAGGAGCGGGATTGAAAATTTCAATGTCAGCGAGTTTGTATGGCCTAAGTAAGTAAAACTGATCAAATTCATATAAAGGATAAAAAATAAAACAAGTGAAATGTAAACTTAATATGTATTAAAAAAAAAACATAATATAGATAATAATATCATATATTGTACTAGTGTATCAAGCTCAGATCTTTGATATATTGTTATCTATGGTTATATGAACGATTTTGGGTAATGTGACTGTAAACGGTGTACGTATGTTTTGGGGGTTACAGACGAAATAACGGAAAGCGGACATCTCCACCAATTATTAAGTAGAAATTTGTCTTGAGATTTTTATAGATTCTTTATAATGAGAACTACATTTATGCTTAACTATTTACTGACAGTAAGTCACACTCCTTACAGTTCGGCCATCTATGTGTTTTTATTAATAACTTATGTACTTGCCAGAGAGCTATTTTAATATTTTTATCTTTTTGTGTTGAGATATATTATGGAATGGTGATAATCTAGGTTTCAGGCAAGTTTGTAAGTTGGGGTAGAATTTGGAACGTAGTTCCTTTAGCGTTTTGAAAAGAGTCTGGGATCAGAAATTGGAAATACCGAAGAGAATTGAGGACCTATTCCAGACTCAGATAAGCACCCGTGTTGAGATCAGCTATGAATACTCGGAAGAGTCTGGAAGACTGGGGAGTACTTGTCTTGTTCAGCTTTTTTCTCAGTTTCCTCTCATAAATGAACAGACCAGCTCTCGGCGCCGGTGGTGTGTATCGTGTTTTTTATCAATCATCTATCAATTCTTTCGTGGGTTTGTTCATTTTACATTTATAACAACTGCTCACGTTATTCGGATTTTTCTGTTGGTAGGCGGCGTTTACGAATTGGTGCAGTCTTGTTCAACTGGGCATTTTGTTTTCTTTCTTTTTGGGGGCTATTGTTTTATTGGGGTTGTTGATAGTATCTTGTCCGCTTTCTTCGAATTTTTGGGGGTCACCTTTTTGTTTTGGTGTTGCCGTTTTGGTTTTGGCGATCTGTTGTATTTCTTGTCTGAGTTGAGTTTTTATGATTGTGACGCCATGTTTTTTGTGTTTTTTGTTTATTTGATTGCATGTTTATTTGTGTCTTTAGTTTGCACCATTGTGTGTACATTGTGTCATTCTTTGTTTTTCTATTTTACGTTCCACTTTTTTATTTCTTGTCTGTTTTGTTTTATTTGGCTTGTTCTTAGTGTTATACTTGTTATGTTTTATTTTGCGTTTGTTCTTTGTTTTATGTTGTTTTTTTCATTGTTCCCTTTTTTTTTATTGTGTTGTTTTCTTAACCACAACTTACTATTTGTCTTTTGTTTCTTATGTTTTGAGTAACATATCGTCTTTCTGTGTCAAGATTGTTTTCTAATGTGGTTCTGTTGTTTATTTTTTGTTTATTATTATATTTTCTATTTGTTTTTTCTCTTGTGGCTTTTTGTATGTTTGATTTTTTCTATTTGTTTTCCGGACGACGCTAGTGAGTATGCCAACTTATATGATGGGTGCTGAAAGGTCGCGTGGCTGAGGATGGATTGATGTAGGACCCGGTCGAAGTTGCGTTTTATACTGCGGGATTGGATGCTCTTGGCGGGTGAGCCGAGATGGGCTTCTTCCTTTTTTTCATCTTAATTAGAAAAAGCCATTGAAGACGAGAGGGTGGAAGATAGTTCAGTTGGGTTCCTTTTCGATTATAACCGACCCTCTTTCATGTTGTGGGATATGGACGTTGAACTCTTATATACTGATGGTGAGGTTCCAGTTTTGGAGGTTGGGAATGGGGAGCACCCCTTCATGTCCATTAGTCCTGGTCCACCTGACCCGGAGTGGTAGTACCCTCGTATTGTTTTTAGAGGCCCTGATTCTAAGGTTTACATAGAGTATAATTCAAATAATAGAAAAAAATAGAGTATCACATTAAGCGACTTTATTTAGATAGACTTTTTTAAAACACATTAAGCCCGGTTTTCCCTTAACGGGGCTGTGTCTATTATGAATTAACAGGCGTCGGATCTCCAGGCGTATCCGCCCAGGACACCCTGCCCCTGCTGCTAATGTTAAAGGGGCGGTGTTGCTGAGGGTTAATTGCCAGCGCCTGAGCGCCCGACTCGGGGGAATGCCCGACGGGATCGCCATCTGTGTGCCTACTACCCATGAGCCTCGCTTGTGGGTGGGCCCTACAAAAATGATTTAATTTCTTGTGTCCTCACGGCCCTCATAAAGGGATGAGAGGCATAATTCCTTAAGAATGACTTTATTACAAATTTTATCGGCCTTAAATGACCCACTGAGGTTGATATGCTTAAAACAAACAAACGCAACATTACTACAATTCGAGTCTCATTTTTGCTTGCTTCACATGTTTCAGAATGAAAAGATTCAAAGTGTTTCTTGTAATATAAATACAAAAACGACAAAGTAATTCTTTTCTAGAATTAAATGTGTGGTTAATACTAAACCACGTTATTAATTCGTTTGGGCTCAGAGTAATCACCGAAGTAGGTAATTTTATGAAACAAAATCAACAAATGCTTTATACCAATTTTTAGATGACGGAAATGGGCCTATATCTTAAAATGTAAGTATTTTCAGACAAAATGTTAAAAAAAAAAAACGGCCATTTTTCGGCGACTGATCTCGCCGATCCCCAAATTTGGAGAGTTATGTCTAATTTTTAGAAATAGAAGTATTTTTGGAAATTTGAAGGACACTATACCAAATTTTTGTGGATTGTAGTAACTACTTAAGATAGTGCCACACCTGAAAACACAAATTAAGAAATAAGTCAACAAAAAATTAATAAATACCTCTCTCTCTTCTCGTCTCTCTACTCTCTCTCTCTTTCTGCTGTCTTTCTCTGTCAATCGTGAATCTCTGCTTTCTCGCCTAATCAAACGTTCGCATAATGTAGGGGAGTGAGTGCGTATTCTGAGAGCATATATACCAGATCAGAAACACAGAAGAGGTGAAATAAAGATAGACACTATAGTGTATTTGCATGTCATTTACACAACGAGGGTGAGATGTGTGTTCATGTAGAGTAGTTTGTTTTTTGGAATGTGCACTTATGCAATCGCCCTTGACTCGGCGCTGCTAGTTCGAATCATATTAATAGATCATCTTGTATGTGCATAACTTGGTATGCATTTTATTTACACAAGATAGTCGAAGCATGTCTAAGAAGCGAGTGGTTGTTGTGCTCTTCCCGCCTCGATCGTTCGGTTGTTAGGGGTGGATGGGGGGGGTCAATTGTATAGTAGCTGTTTTCCCTGTGGGGTGCTCTTCGCAAGATTGCTATAGACAAGCCCGCGCCGATCCGTTCGTGTGTTGATCCCATCTAGCTTTGTCCCTATCACTAGGTTTTGGCTAGAGTCCAGGTTGTGGCAGTCCCGTCGACACACATCCAAGTTTTATCCTGGACGAGGTGCTGTACATTTACATCGGCTAAATAATGGTGAATGGTAATAAAATGCCAACTATTTCCTACAGTTGGTAATGTGAGGCGCAGACTGGTCTTAACTTGCAGTTTGTTAAACCTCGGGCCCGGAGGAGCAATCTGCAATTCAAAGCTTTTAAACTCCGCTTAATAGATTACTTTGGTGTCAAAACATCTGCATAGTCGCGAGGGGTTGGTAATTATATATAAGATGCTGAGATAAATCTTGTACGTGGTACATGTAATCCCATTGTTATATATATATATAGTATTATATATTATATAATTACTAATGTGTTCACAGATGACATGCAGTAGGAGGTCAAAGATATGAACAGGATTCCGGACGTAGTGTAATAATCAACGTAAAATGAAAAACAAGGGCTGTTGAAATGGTTGGATTAAAGTGTAGTGTAGTTTTATTGGCTGTCGCTGTCTGGGAACGTGATTTTGATCTATTAATAGTATCTTCAGGCATAGAGGATAGAAAAGAGATTAATTATAGAACTTCGTACATGATTGAATTAAGTGAGTGGTAATCCTTTCATTATGTGTAGTTCTGTTTAAGTAAGAATTATTGTTCTGAAGTTTGAATAAAAGGACAAGGTGTTTGAATATGAATATCAAATATTATATTTTTAGAGTGATGAGTATGTAGCGCGTTAGTGTGTGATTGAAGAAGCATTGGTGCATTGTTTTTAGCGTAGTGTGGTTTTAGTGGGTGTGGGATTGTGTTAATTTTTTTCTGGTGAGGATAGAACGCACAGCTGGAAGTGAAACTCAGGTTGTGTTGTGTGTGTGTGTGTGTGATGGTGCATGTAGGATGCTGGTGGTGGTATTGTAGAGTGGGAGAGTGTGTGTGTATTGGAAGGGTAAAGGGAGATGTATAAAAGATTTTGCATGGTTTTCACTATTAAGAGGGAGATGGGTTTGGGGGGTAGGTGTTGGGGGATTGGGATTTAAAAAAGATGAAAGATTTGTTTGTCAATTTTTATGTTTTATTGGTATTATATTTGTTAGAAAGAGTATTGTATTGTGTTGTTTTTTAGTTGGTACTGTGGTGTCGATTGTGACGGTATATTATAATTAAATTTATTTTGTCCTGTACTGAGTATAAGATGAAGTGATGTATGTTATTAGTTATTACGTTGCTATATTGAGTTAGTTAAGTTGAGAATTAATTAGTTAGTATTTATTGATGTGTGAGGTGTTTGTTTGTGTTTTGTATGTATAGTCTAGACTAGTTATTTAATTATTTAGTATATTAATTAGGTATAGGTAGGGAGAGGTATTATGGGTGATTACTATAATTGTAGGTTTATTTAGAAAATGGATTTGGAATGTATGAGAGAGTGTAATTTTGTATTGTTATAAGTATATCTTTGAATAATTGATTATTGTGTTATTATGATTTATTAATTTTTATTGAAGTGTTGTTATTATTGGTTATTGTAATCGATAATCTATATTATGTTGTCATAGTGTACTGGTTTTGATTAGACTTATTATATTATATATAATTATACTTTTAAGATCAACTTATACCAATTCTATTGTCCTTTGTTGTAGTTTTTATATATAATTTATTAGTATTACTTGTATTATATTATTTATTTGTATTTTTTTATTTCTAGTTATCCATAATAACGATTTTTTTGATCGTCATATTTTCTAACGCGTCCACGTTGGTTTTTTTCAGCGTTCTTCTTCAAATTCAAACTTTCTGAAGTCAGACGTGAATAAATAAGAACTAATCGCAGTTTTTACTCGTTAGTTCTGTATAATAATCTCTCCTGCGCGTGTCGTTTCTACATAGCAGGTACGGGTCCATTTTTTTCCTTCTCATACTAATACTTCCATGCGTGCTTGGCCGGAGGAAGGATGACAAAGGATCAAGACGTACTGTGATGTGAATGTGGGGGACCAATGACCGAGGGGACCAGCCCTCGTTCGAAAAATTGCCAAGAGACTTGAAGCATGCTAGTGAAATTAAGAAGAGTGCGGAAAGGCTGATGGAGATGATGGCGGATGTGGATCATCGTAAGGGGGAGAAGAAGAAAGGAAAGCTGCGAGAAAGAAGTAAAAAAAAGGAGAAACAGAGCATTCGCTCAATACGGGCAGGAACTATTTGTCTGAGGTCGTGCCGCAGGCAGGAGCGGGGCCGATTGCAAGATACGGTTGTTCGCCTATCCCACGTACTGGTAAGGATGAGAGAAGAAGAGAAGAGAGAGGAGGAGAAAAGAAGAAAGAATGATGAAAAAAGAAAAAAAAATAAACCGAACTGCTAGTCTAAAATGAGGAAGGGTTGAACCATAATTAATTAGATTCGTAATATATAGTTATACTGTGCGACTCTCTTGATTTTCGACGCATTTGTTATCGTGAAACAATTTAGGAACATCCACTGTGCACAGCGAAAGTATTTTTTATCGTGTAGTGAATTACTGAAGTTGTGCTGAAGAAGAATGAAAGCGAGCGATAGAGATTGAACAGGTGAGGTCTTGAAATAATGACTGCACAATCATTCATTTTATGGTAATTATATATTTAGTAGGGGCCCAGCATTATATAATTAATTATACACGGAAAGATTGGTGATAAAATCTGATAATAGATAGAATAATAACTGGCTGCCACAACAGCGTACAACCAACAATAATAATAAATATATCAAGAAGCGTAAATCAATTCGGAATAAATAATAATTTAGGCTTCCAAGTTGTCCGTCATTGAAGACTTAATTAGGTTGACGTACTAACACATGGATTATAGTAGTAAAGTAATAGCTAGTTGCCATACTGAAATATTAACCCTCGTGGAGCGTTATGGTTTCATATCGAATTTCCAATATATACACCCTCTCTTCCAGACGGTTACGGAAGGCCGTCTCCAAGATTTACCATAGTGGAGGAGAGCTTGGATCACCTTTCGTGTGGACAGTGCAATAGCTGTCACGTGCAGGAAATAAAAATTTTGTGAAGTCTTGTAGAATTAAAACGATTAATACAGACGTATTAAGTATTTACCCGTAGACTCTTATACTACCCCAGCTCCTAAATTAAAGACTGTGTGAAATGGGGGGGGGCGTTTAATAACTTGCTTAAATGTATTTTGATATTTGTTAAAATAATACTTTATATATATAATATATATCTTGTTTTAGTAGTAGTCGATCTACTATTTTATTTTAGTATGGAATGTTCAGGATGGCCGTATAGAGAGGTGTGTGTTGTGGTATTGTGAATTTAAGTTATATCGTATTATAAAATATTCGGGGTACATCAAAATGATAAGACCACTCAACACATCAATTGGTCCTATTATAGATTCAAAGTTATAGCTCCAATGAAAGTAGTTTAAATAACGTAATAAGATTTAATAATAATTAATAATAATAATAATAAATAGTTCATTCGACTTTCATATAAATCAGCTTAAGTCCCAATGTTGTTAATTACCCTATACATTAGGGTTTTAAGAGACTCTACATCCTAATTTAGAATCGCCAATCAATGTATATAGTATATTTCATAATAGTAATAAAGTATACTGAACGTTGGTCGGTAGTAATATTGGTGTTGATGAGCTGCGTATTGCGACAAAGGGACGGTGGAAACGGTGCAGTGTCCGGTGTGCCGAAAATGTTTGCTGGGATTGTTCTGGTCGTGGTAATTAAATTATACATATATCATTATTTTACAAATTAATATATTATAATATAAAGTTGGTAAGATGATGAGAGTGAAGTGTAGGAAAATTTGTTATAAGGGTCAAGTAGAAACTAGCGGAGAGGTTTAAAAATAGAAGATTGTACTAAGATCAAGTTCATTAAGCATGAGAACTTTAGTTCGGGTATTATATTAAATATAACATTATATTTATTATATTATATGATATTATAATATGTGATAAACGGAAGATTAATATTATATTATAGTGCTGTTAATTTTTCATGAAATATTGCTATTATGAAGTTCCAGCTTCTTCATAATCCCAGTAGCATAGAAAAACTAGACAATAAGTGAAAGATAGTTGGTTGGGTGAACTTGTCTCTGCTTGGCTTTTGGTATTTCTTGGTTAACATTTTAATACAAGTTACAGGCAACAAAAAAAACAAATAGACTGAGAAATTGATTTATAATTGATCGACAAGAAAAGAGACAGGGTTAGGTTTAGGGGTTAGGATTTGTTAGGGTTAGGGTTTGGTTAGGCTAGGTTAGGTTGTTATTGCAGAACATGAATAAATATTTATCAGTCCAAGTGTTCCTCTGTTATTGTATACTTTGATGGAACAAACTCTGACTGTATTATTATTTATGTATAGGAAAATAGATGATGACGGGGTTAGGTTAGGGTTTGGGTGTGGTCGGGTTAGGATTAGGTTGGGTGTAGGTTTTTAGGGTTATTATGGGGAATAAGTAACTTTATAGGTCAAGAGTGAATTCCTTTGTTTTGGTTGGAGTTTGAAATAACCTTTCTTGTTATATCTATGGTACATTTGTTTTTAGGAGTGTTGCTTTCGTGCTGGGAAGTGGTTGTGTGAGGTGGGTGGGTAAGTTTAGAGTAGATTTATTCAGATTTGGATGGAATTGACAAGTTTATTTATCAGATACCCCACCTCTGATTGTTCTGTGTATTAGTCCGAGACAAACAACAAGGGCACACAACAAGACTAAATAACGGCTTTTAGTGTTTTGTGAAGCTCAGGAACTTTATCATGTCGGCAAACCATCATGTAATCGGTGGGTTGAACATATGATGCAAGGACTAGTGGATAATTCTGTATATTAGGGTAATTGTGAGTCGGTGGTCGCGTACGTTTCGGGTACAGATTTACATAATCTCTATTATTCAGTTGAGAATGCTTTATTGTAAACGGATTGCATATAGATATAGATTAGAATTTATATTATATATAGATAATACTAGATTAATTTGAAAAACATAAGACATTATGTACTTAGAGTTGAGTGTGACAGATGTTTCGACATGTAATTGCTTCCATCAAGAGCGGCACGACGAAGTAAGATTTCTCAGGTGTTTAACAAGAATGAACTGTGTTAACAAAAAGACGCTGATATGCAACGCTGTAAATTTTTATTAAATGTGCATGCATCTTCTGTTTAAAAATAAATAAATTTTAGATTTTTGTTTTTACATAAAATAGAGCAGATTGAATAGGTGTAATCATAAACTCAAAAGAGTTTGTGAAAAATATAGGAATACATAAGCATAACCATATATTGTTTCAAAATGTAATTCATTACTGGTGATTATTTCATATTTTTATGATATATACTAGTATGAATAGCTGATTCCGTAGCTTATCAGGTTCATGTTTGTTACCAGCTTTATCATAGGATAAGCGTCTAACAATCGTAATAAAATGAAGAACTTACAAACATTGAAAAAAATGAATATCTCATGGTAGATGGAGGAAGTAGTATTCAATTTTTGTATTGTGTAGGTTTAAATCCGGTTTTGCGGCAAAATGCGACCCCACACAACCACTTAGGACTGATGGTCTCTTGTACACGTCGGACATAAGAGTGAGTTTGGATGTGCAACCGTATTAACGTCGCGTTCAGTTATCACAAAAGACTTACTTCAGTCAAGTTCTGTGTGATTACCTGAAGATGCGTAAACGTTGAACTATCATACTTATTGATTAGAGAGAAGGTGTTGAGTTGCTTCATATTTCTATATATTTAGTATTTATCCCCTACTGAAAGGGGAGCGTCTTCACTCAGGAATACGTTTCTTTTTTAAGAAAAGAAACGCAGAGTCAAAGTGGAATGCTATCATCTCCCCAATGCGTCGCATGATCATAGATTTGCGAACGCCCCTATGATGAGTGAGGTCGATCATCCTTGGGGCTTGTTGAGTAGCCAACGTCTGGCGTGTTGTTCTTATCGACTTCCAATCTTTATAAGTCCTTATCGAGTTCCATTTCTGTTCTTGGTCTTTTTCTGGATATTGACGGGCCCGGGCTTTCGGTCGAAACGAAAAAAAATGATTTAATTTAAGAAGTGTTTTGAAGATTTGCTTGCAGCATTGTGTACGGTGTTGGAAGAGATCTGTATAAGATATGCGTGGAACGAAAAAAAGGTATAAAATCAACATTAGAATAAGTTCTTGTTTGTTAGACCTGTGATTTCTTGTCGAGAGATTCCCAGTTCGTTTCTAAGAGAAAGGACTCGGAGCTGAAGTTGTTGTCTGCCATGGAAGATTACATCAGAAAAATGCTTTTTCAAATGATGATGATTTTATTACATATGTTCATTGATTATCTAANTAGTTCCATTTAAAGGGCAATAGTGTTTGGAACAATCATAAGGTGCTAGGGCTTGACATGACCAACCGTTGATCGGACGGGGCATCTTCGTTCGCCCCGTCTAGCCTAAGGCAAAGGCCCAAAAGTGGACATGTTGCATGTAATGGACTGCTGCAGCTGCCTGGGTTCCGTCCTTAAACATTACGGGTCGCCACCAGGCCAAAGGTGGCCCCTTGGGAAGTCCAGACAGAGAGAGAGAGAGAGAGAGAGAGAGAGAGAGAGAGAGAGAGGTATTAGATTGAATTAGAGGAACAGAGATGGCAGTTCTTTACTTTATTTCTCTGCTTACTGATTCTTCGTCTAATTTCGTCGGCCGCCATGTTATCTGGTTGACTTCTATGAGGGCTGGTTTTCATTCTTCTGTTTTTTCTTGTGCTGGATGGATATTGCTTGTTTGTTAAATTCTTATATAATAGAGATTGTTTGTTTGTTGTCGAACCGAACTTATTATTCTACTCAACTCAATCCCTTTGTTATTTACGCCACAATTGTCCATGAATTGTTATTTTTATTTAAAACTCAATTTTTAATAAAATTATTTTTACATTATTAAATACTTTTGACTTGTATCTACATTCTAATTAATTATGCAATTGTATTTTTATATGCAACAAAAAGCGGGTTACAGGTGTGACAGGAAGCTAATTTTTGCATATTTGATATTAAAAGTTTAATTTTAAAAAAATATGCTGCTTGGTATTATTGTATTTCTAAGTTGGTTCTGTTTTCTTCTTAATGAATACTGAGCAAAAGAGTCGGGAATAAATCTTAAAGAAGATCCATTATTATAGCAAGAAATAAACAGTAATTTTTCTTTACTTCTAATTTAACTAAATAGTTTAAAATTAGGACAAATTCAGCAAATAAGAAGGTGAGGGAGTGAAGGAAATATGATGGAAGACTTAGTTTTTCAAAGTGTTTCTAATCTTCTCGATTATATAACCAGGGGTAAGATATATTCTCCCCTCTGTTTTCAAATATTTTATTTTTGGATTTTTATTAGTTTCGATAACGGTATTTTGATGAGTCAGATTTTCGAAAACATATTTCATTACATTAAAATCCTCCGAATCGCCACATCACAAACCGTCGACAGTATGCGGGGAGACCGGGGGATCCAGTGTGCTTCGGACGAACAAACTGAGAATACGGTGTGCATGAATTTGAATAAGCGATCTGCGAATATCCAGGAGGAGCCGTACCTACCATGGCATACATGCCCACGGCTTTTGGGAGGCAGAGGAGGGTTGGATATTGACCAAACACAGACGGCCTGAGGAGCGCACTCACTGGAGGAGGGGAGAGATCCGGACGGGTTCGGACGACAATTGTTTTTATCTCACCCATCCATAGCTTCGAGAGGTGGAAAGGGGCCCGCGTTAAAGACGGAGCCTTGTTCCCAGTCACATACACGTGAGGGTATGAAGACAAAAATACGCACACCCCGCATAACGATGAAACAAAATACTATGCACCCTCAGAGGGTGGCATATATAATTTGCTGTAAAGTTTATTCAATTAAACAGCACAAAAATTGTTATGTCTTTGGTCAAGGTATTAGTATTAGCCCACTAGATCCAGAACCAGCGAGTTAGGAGCTGAACCTCGGAGCTAGACAGAATACGTCTAACGTGCATTGGATAAGCCGGAACCAAGACTTTTCTATTGCAAATTAACTGTATAACCTAGCACACGGCTGTGAGATGGCGAGCATTTTTTAAGGGAGTATCATTCATAATTTATAAAAGGGCTAATCGATAAATTAGGTATCTGACTGACTCTTTAAGCATTGGACTAGGTAACAATTGTGGAGAAGAAGAAAAACTCTGCGTATGAATCAGACCTGTTAACTCCCGCTATATAAGAAAGCTGACCCCTTTGTGTCGCTTCACATCTTCAAGTGCGGAGAGAGGTGAGCTAAAATATAATATGATATGCAAAATTGACTCCTATCCCAAATAGAATAAATTTGTACATTCAACTTTAATTTATTCAAGTATTGCTATGATAAATGAGATAGTTACATGGTTTCGCAGTTTGAATTATTATGGTATTTAATAATGAATTTGTTTGCACAAATTATGATGTCCTTGTGTCCAGGTAATCTAAACTCCGTCGATCCGCCAATGTTCTTGTTACGGTCTTGTGAGCATTCTGCTGTTATGGGTTGGGTCTTCTTCTCGTAATACATTATTGTATTACAGGGAGTCTATGGGCTGGACGTTGAGCTTTGGTCTGATGATTTAATTTCAACAACAACACACAATTTGGAGTCTTAGTCAAGTGTTTCATTTCGTAGGGCCGAATGATGAAGATGATATCCCTCGCGGTCCAACTCGCGTGCCTTTTAAGAGGCCATAGGTTTATAAATATCCGATACACCGAGGTAATGTGTATCCCACAGTGGGGCCACAGACGGTTGATTTGGTAATCTAAAGGCCATATATTCGAACATTTCTCTAACTACGAAGGATACGTTCACCGAATTATGGCACTGAGCCCACATAAATTGTAACGGGCTTCCCACGATTTCATTATTTTTTCTTTTACCATTTAAAAAAAATCTGTACATACTTTAGCTATATTATTTTTCTTTACGCTGTATACTTTTATAACCTCAAAGTCGAAAATTAAAATGACAGCATCCACCTTTTTTCATTTTCTTTTCAAAGACTCCCAGACCCTTTACATTAAGAAACAAACACGGAACGTAATTGACGGAGTTCAAAGAAAAAAGTGTGGAAAATCTTTTGCATATAAGCCTTACTCTCGGCAGTCCATCAATTAATCATGCACAAACTAGTAAACTGCAAACAATATTAAAGTACTATTACATTTCAGGCACAGTTAATATCAGTACATTCGAAAACGGGGAAATAGTTATGAATAAACTTCTTTCTTCCAAACACGACGAGCGTGTTTCACGCCCCGCCCTTTAGCACGGTGTGGTTTTTGCATTATCGAACGGGTATAAGAAAACACACGACACACACATAACACATACATTCTTCTCGTTCTTTCTCTCTTCTAGCTCTCTCTCTCTCTCCTCTCTCTCTCTCTTCTCCTCTCTCTCTCTCTCTCTCTCCTTCCTATCTATCTATCAATAATCTCTCTCTCCTATGTCCCAATCTCCTCTTGTAGTCTGTCTGTCTGTCTCTATTTCTACTCTTTCTCTTTCCCTCTCTCTCATCTCTCTCTTCTCTCTCTCTCTCTCTCTCTGCTCTTATCCTATCTATCATCTATCTATCTTATCTATTATATGCATAAAGAGGGAGAGATATAATCATCTGGGGATTCTCGCTCCCTATGTCCCAATCCCTCTCTTAGTCTGTCCTTCTTGTTCTGTCTCTCTCTCTCTTTCTCTCTCTCTCATCTCTCTCTCCTCTCTCCCTATATAATATATATATATAATATAATATATATATATATATATAAGAGAGAGGAAGAGAGAGAGCGATAAAAGTATTGGGAAGACTCTCTTTACCATGTCCAATCTCCCTCAGTCTGTCGTGTCTGTCTCTGTCTCCCTCACCCCGCTCTCTTCTCTCATCTCTCTCCTCTCTCTCTCTCTCTCTCTCGTTCCTCCCTCTCTTCCTACTTCTATCTATCAGTAATCTCTCTCCTATGTCCCAATCTCCTCTATGTACGTCTGTCTAGTCTGTCTCTATTGTCTCTTTCTCTTTCCCCCCGTCTCTCTCTCGTCTTCTAACTATCTATCTATCTATCTATATATATATATAATAATATATATCTATGCTAAGAGGGAGAGATAAATGCATTGGAGATTCTCGCTCCCTATGTCCCAATCCCCCTCCTTTTGTTTTTTCTGTCTTCTCTCTCTCTCCTCTCTTCTCTCGTCTCCCTCTTTCCTTCCTTCCTCCCTCTTTCTTATCAATATCCAATATCCCTATGTCCATCTCCTCTATAGTATGTCTGTCTCACAGTCTCTGATTTTCTTTCTCTCTCTCTCCCCCTCTCTCTCCCCCTCTCTCTCTCTCTCTCTCTCTCTATATATATATATAATATATATATATATATATATATATATAATCATAAAGAGAGAGGATAAAGCATTGGGGAACTCTCGCTCCCCATGTCGCCAATCCCCCTCTTTGTCTGTCTGTCCTATCTATTATCATTCTCTTCTCTCTCTCACCACCTCTCATCTCTCTCTCTCTATATATATATATAATATATATATTATAAATTGAAGAGAGAAAGAGAGAGAGAGAGAGAGTGATAAAGTATTGGGAGACTCTCTCACCTATGTCCAACTCCCTCTGTCCTGTCTGTCTGTCTCTGTCTCCCTCGACCCGACTCTCCTCTCTCTCGTCTCTCTCTTCTCCTCTCTCTCTCTCTTCTCTTTTATATATATATATATATATATATAATAAAGGGTGAGAGATAAAGCATTGGGAGAGTATTTTGGTATTGAGAGCACTGATAAAGCCCTGCTGATAAAGTGCGAGAAGTTGGCGAGATTAAAGGACAATCCTCGAAATAGTGATGACGCGGTGCGTTATATTCTGCCGCATTCTGGTTGTTGCTTTTCTAAAGAGAAAGTTTGGTTAGAATAATGAAAATGGGGGTGGAATAAAAGGGAAAGAAAAAAGAAGGGGTGTGGTAGATGAAAGATAAGTAATGGCGGGGTGAGTGGAGGAAAGGAGTCGAAAAAAGAAAGTTGGGGAACGAAGAAAGAAAGGAAAGAGTAGATGGAAACGAAAAGAAGAAAGAAAAGAAAGTGGGGAACGAGTAGAATAAGAAAGAAAAGAAGAAAGAAAGTAAATAAGGGAGAAAGAAAAGTAGAAGAAAACAGAAAAAAAGAAAGAAGAGAGGAACGAGTAGATGAGAAGAAAGAAATAAAGAAAGGAAAGAAAAGAAAGATGAGGAACGAGTGATGAGAAGAAAGAAGGAAAGAAAGAAATGAAAAGTAGGAGAAAGAAAGAAAGAATGGAAAGAGAAGAACGAGTATATGAGAAAGTAAGAAAGAAAGAAAGTAGGAAGTAAAAAAGAAAGAAAGAAAAGTAGGAGAAGGAGAGAGAAATAAGAAGAAGGAAAGAAAGAAAGGAATAAACAAACAAGTGAAAGAAGAAAGAACAGAGTAGATGGGAAAGAAATGGAGAAACTAAGAAAATGAAAGAAAGAAAGAAGACATGAGATAAGTAGGAGAAGGAAAAGAAAAGAAAAAAGAAGAGGAGAAAGGGAAAGAAAGAAAAGAAAGAAAAAAAGAAAGAAAGAAAGAAAGAAAAGAAGAGAATTTTTTTTAAAAGTTCACTGTATGTTACAATTCGGAAAGCCTTACTACGTCTGGAAAAATCTTTCTTTTTTTTTCTTGTCTATTTTAAAGAATAAATTTGCAAGCTGGGCAAGATTTTATATTCCGTACCAATATTATATATATATATATATATAATATATATATATATATATATAAACAGGACCACCAAAATCTTATTCACTTCGACGAAGGGCATTGCGTCTGTTTGTTGTTATTAATTCTCTCAAAAACCGCGCCCCCTTACCTATTATGGTAGAGGCGTGTAGTATCATTTGACAGGCTTAATTTCGCTGGGATTGTTAGCTGTGTACTGTGGCCGAGGCGATATAGTGTTTCACTATGCCTGCTGAGGTCCCGGTTTCGATTTCTGTCGGAGGGAAAATCGTTAGTATATATGCTGATGAACTTAATAAATCGAAAACCATCTCTACGATATTCTACTCACACCGAGCGATCCTTTGCCCCGGGATTTACACTTGTCAATGTTCATTTTCTATACAGAAAAAAGTATCGAATTTTATCGTATACCATTGCGTTTGTAAAGTGGCCTTCAAGTAAAAATTTAATATATATATTAGTGTGAGATGGTCACTGTTTTCAGCTTTTGCTGGAATGGTGTACCAAAGCAGTATTATTGGTAGAGTGCTTAAATAAAATAAGCTGTTATATAATATAATAAGATAAATATTATAAAGGTTACATATCCTATTTATTGGGTGACGCAACCTTTATGCCTGTCCATAAACACTCTCATACAATTCAATTTACCAATCACAGTACATAGGCACATCATTTTTACAATCATAACGCATTCCCATGTCTAATTGAATTTTTTAAAATTTTTAAAAATTTTTGCGATTTTCCTGCCATTTGAAACATCTTCAACCTGATGATGCCATCGCAATGAAACAATATGGTGTGATGGGTCCTTAGTCACCTAATGAATAGATATGTAACTTTATATTTACTTATTATATATATATATATATAATATATATATTCTGTTGTGTTGTTTGCTATGAGTTGGATTTGTAGTTTTTGTAAGCTATTAATGATTGATTTACCAGCGATGTGAAACATATGTTAATATTTTATTATTGAATATATATTTTAATAAAACAAACTGTTTTAAACGTTGACATAATTTTCAAATATTATGAATCATCTCACAACTCTTAACAATTCCCCGTGCCCATGCACTTATATAATATATATATATATATATAATATATATATATATATAATATATTATAATATATAAATCCAAAAAAACAGAGAAGAAATCTCTTACGGACAACAAGAGTTTATTAATAAACTGTCGCAGTTTGAGAGCTCAATGTGTGCTCTTAATGTTAGAGTCACAAGCAAATATATAAGTAAGATATAACAAAAGACTTAGAGATTTAGCATTATAGTCTATTTCCAGGGAGCTAGACAAAGTTCTAAGCTCTCCCGACTTATCAGAATGCGAAAGATGAGTCAGGAGAGTTTAGACAATTTGTCTAGAGCTCCCTGGAAATAGACATAATGCTAAATCTCTAAGTCCTTTGTTATTTCTTATAACATATACAGAATAGTTTGTAGAGTTACGAGATTTAACAACCTTTGAGAAAAATAAATAATGTTTATACATTTCTATTATAATGGAGATTGTGGGTTTGTCTGTGCTGTAACCGAAAACTATATTACATACAAGTCACAATTCCCTTTAGTTATTTCATCACTATTCTCCATGATTTTATTTTTATTTAACCTCAATTATTAAGTAAAATTTTTTACATACATTAACTGTTGACGCATATCTACATACTAATAACATGCAATTGTATTTATATATCAACAAAATAGCGGTTTACAGTTGAAGGGAGGCTAATTTGCATATTGATCTTAAAAAATTGATTTTAATAATATATGCTTAGTATTATTGATTTCTAATTGTTTGGTTTTATTCTTATTGAATATGAGCAAAAATCTCTTCAATAAATCTTAAAAAAATCCCTTAACAAGAAGAAATAACTGTAAATATATTCTTTACTTCCTATTTAACTAAACAGTTTAATTAGGACATTTACCAATGAAAGACGGGAGTAACGGAAAGATGGAAGAGTTAGTTTTCAAAGTTGTTCTATTTTTTCAATCATACCCCCTCTGTTCAAAATCTTTTTATCTACATTCTTATTCAGTTTCATAGCCTTTCTAATTTAATATCATATTTTATTATAAAATTAACTAAAATACTTGCACCCGGAGGGTGCATATATTTGCTAGTCTATATAATTAATATTGCCGCCACCAGTACACATTTTTGCAGCAGAAAATATACAACTGTAATTGTTCTTTTTAATGCATAAATGTAATAAATATTGTTTGTAATTCCAAGTTTTGTCGTGATGTTTTTTATGATATTGATAACTCAAATTAACACCAATACTTGTAAATCAGTAGATTAACTGAGTCCGATTCTGAGGGTGAGGTTCCAGTTCTGGATGGTCTGGGGAATGTGGAGCACCTTTTCATCACCATTGCTTCCTGTCCACTCTGACCTGGAGTGGTAGTACCACGTTAGGGTCCATCTATTTGTTTAATAGAAAAAATGTTTAATAAAAAATTGAGTATCCATTAAGAATGAATTCATTTCACAACTTTGTCGCATTAAATTAACCCCTGAGGTTGATTACCGTAAAACAAACCCAAGACCAAGATTACCCGTCTCATTGTTTTCATGAGTCCTTATAATTTATCAATCGTGAAGAGATTTGTGCTAAATGGTGGGGCCACCACCTTCAATGCTCGAATTGACCTACCCCTGGTCCACTCTGACCCGGAGTGTGGTAACCTGTTAGGGCCCATCTATGGGTTTAAATAGAAAAACATGAGATTGGATAACAAAATTGTATTATGGGCGTTAAGAATGATTTTATTTCACTTTGTCGGCATTAAATGGCCCACTGAGGTTGATATGCCGTAAAACAAAACAAACCAGACCGAAATATGGGGTCTGCAGTCTTAAGTGTTAAACCATATTTGTTGTTCTTCCTACTCTAGTAGTCCTAAATTACTTCAAAGTATAAGATTTAAGTATTTCATTACTTTTACGTAACAAGTATATCTTTTAGGTCGACATATTCTTCCGACCATAAAAACTAAGTAGCTACTTTGATGATAAGAAGTTATTTGGACTAATAAAAGATGAAGAGACCATCCAATAATTAGTAGACAAACTCAGTTAAAATTACGAAATTAACCGTGCTTTTGTAACGATTACGTAACACTGGCCTGCAATGGTTTTAAGGTCAAAATATATAGTTATATAGTAAGTGAAGTCGTCGGGGCGGCTAAGTCGGTACCGAGCCAGTCAGCGAGGGAGTCTATCCCCTTTTCAATAGCGCTAGACAAAGAGATGTTTTTTTTAGCATCTGATTTATAACATACTGTCGGATTCACTTCCATTCTCTGTCTCTTCTCTCTCTCTCTCTCTCTCTCTCTCTCTCTCTCTCTCCTCTTCTCTGTATATAATATATATATATATAATATATATATTAATATATGAGGAAAAAATGAGTAAAGAAAAGAAATGTAGATTGGATAAAAATGAATTTTATCGATATCACTTTTAATCGATATCACTTACACATGTGTTTCGGTTGTTTATCAAAATATAACAGGATTTACGTTATATATTATTATTATTAATCAGATGGAGTTGAAAATGATGATGATAATAAAATAGAAAATGCCATAAAATGTTCCGTACACAGATTTTGCCGACCTTCAATCAGAGTAGTATTTTTTATTTTTTTATTTTTTTTGGTATATATATATATATATATAATATATATAATATATATATATAATATATAAAAGTAATTGGTAATTTGCTTGAAGCATTGTTAAGTATGTTATAAAATAATAAAATTCGAAGGCAATACAATGCGTAAAAAATAAAGACAAAAAGAGTTTTATATGTCTAATCGATTTCAAAGCGAAGCTTTATCGTCAGAGACGGATTTCAGAAAATTTTTCTGAAATCCGTCTCTGACGATAAAGCTTCGCTTTGAAATCGATTAGACATATAAACATCTTTTTGTCTTTATTTTTTACGCATTGTATTGCCTTCGAATTTTATTATTTTATATATATAAATATATATATAAAGTAAAGTCGTCGGGGCCGCCTAATGTCGTTATCAGCCAATCAGCGAGGGAGTCTATCCCCTTTTCACTTGCGCAGACCAAGGAGATTATTTTAGCGTCTGAGGTGGAGCGTCACACCTACCGTCAGCTTCTTACTTTCCGGCACAGATCCCTGTGCTACTCATACACTGAGTTGGCGAGGATTTTTACACTGAATTAAAAATCATACGTTTTATTTTAATTAGATTAAATTTTTAAGATTCAAAATTACCCTTGCTTGTCAAGCGACTTGTTTCAACGTTAAATATATTTATTTAAATAAATTAAATAGTTAATTTAAATAGTTAAATATATTTAATAGCAGAATTTAGCTATTGTGAATTTCTTTTATCTACCTGGCGACGCCGGGTAGCCAGTTCTAGTGCTCAATATGGATAGATGAAAAACTATTTCCTTTATCTGAAGAACTGCTTAAAGACTTCTGCTGGATGAGTCAATAAAAAGTTTCCATTCCGTAGCATCATACTCAAAGACCATCCATCTATACATATATATAAGGGCAGTTGTGTCTATATGTATTGTCCGGAGGAAACTTCGAAAAATAAAACAATTAACGACAAAGTAAATATATATATACATGAAATATCACCAGGGCTTGGTTTTGAGCCAAAATAATAGAGATTTGATTTATTGTCGTGAAGATAATTAAAAAATAAAATTTAAATGATAACAACATGGATTTTTTCATTTAATTTTTTAGATAGTAGACATTAACATTTCTTTCAGAGTAGCTGGATCAATACAAGGTCTATTTTTTAACATGGGGATTTAAATGGGGCAACCCAGGAGGATTCAACTCACGATTCAGTAATAATGGATCTGCGGGACTAACTTAACAAAATCCCCCTCTACCCAGGCGACGCCGGGTAGCCATTTCTAGATATTATATATATATATATATATATATATATATATATATATATATATATATAATAAAGGGAGTTGTGTATATGTGTATGTCCGGAGGAAACTTTGAAAATAAAACAATTAACACAAAGTAAATATATATATATATATATATATATATAATATTATAAATATATATTCACTATCACCAGGGCTTGGTTTTTGAGCAAAAATTATGAAGATTTGATTTATATTGGAAGATATTTAAAAATTCAAATTTGAAAAGTAACAAAAGGGAAAGAGATTTGCATGTTATTTTGTTTATCTTTTTTGTATGTTTTTTTTCTCGCTTTGAAATATAATATTGATTGATTGGAATTAATTACATCATTTATATCTTGTTTTTTTTTTAAATTGTAAATCATTGAATGGAATTTTTTACGATATTGTATATTATTTCCGTGGGATTTTTATGGGGCATCTCACTGGCGATAAGTAATAATAGATTCTGCGAGACTAACTTTAAAAAATCCTCCCTCTACCGCGGCGAGCCGGGTAGCCACTTCTAGTGCTCAATATGGGTAGATGAAAAATTAGATTCCATTATCTTGAAGAACTGCTTTAGAGACTTCTGCTGGATGTGTTACGATTTTTGTGCCATCTTTAGGCTTGCAAGCAGAGCATCTCCAGCGGAGATCCCTCGTGTTAAGCAGACATTATCCTTAATAAAGAAAACTTTGGTTGTCCTGGTATACCTCAGTGTTGGGTATGATCCTTTGGTTGTACCTTGGTGTCCTTGGTGTTGGGTATGATCCTTTGGTTGTTCCTTGGTATACCTCAGTGTTGGTATGATCATTTGGTTTGTTCCTTGGTGTCCCTTAGTGTTGGGTATGATCATTTGGTTGTCCCTTGGTGTCCTTAGGGTTGGGTATGATCCTTTGGTTGTTCCTTGGTGTCCCTCGGTGTTGATATGATCCTTTGGTTGTTTTGGTGTCCTTAGTGTTGGGTATGATCCTTTGGTTGTTCCTTGGTGTCCCTCAGTGTTGGGTATGATCCTTTGGTTGTTCCTTGGTGCCCTCAGTGTTGGATATGATCCTTTGGTTGTTCCTTGGTGTCACTTAGTGTTGCAGGTCCGTTCGTCAATGTCGTATAAAGTGCAAAATGAACGGGTGTTCATATCAGCGATTAAATAGTTAACTAACCACGTATTCGGGCTGGGATTTAAACCACGTGACCTCGCTTAGTCTATAATTTTAAGTGGGGGACTACAGCGCGCCTTTATATAGAAAAATGATCCAACAGGAATAGAGACAGTAAAACGTTTTCATGCCGTAGCACCATACTCAAGGACCATCTATACTTATATAAAGGGCAGTTGTCTGAATCTGAATCCGGAGAAACTCGGAAATAAAATAATTGACTTCAAAGTAAATATTATACACTTTAAATATCACCAGGTCTTGGGTTTAAGCAAAAAATCTGGAAGATTTGATTTGTATTCGTGAAGATAATTAAAAATAAAATTTAAATGATAACAGCATGAAATTTGTTTGGATTAATATTTAAAATATGAGAACTAATTTTTCTTTCAGAGTGAAAGAGTGGCTGGATCAACGCAACATCTTTTTATATAAGGATTTTAATGGGTTTCCTGTGAGGATCCAAGTCGCAATTCAATAATGATTTATCTGCGAGACCCTCGTTTTACCTCCTCTACCGAGGCGACGCCGGGTAGCCACTTCTAGTTGATTTGATAAATCCAGCAATGTTGTTGTAATAAACCTATGATGAATTGTCCTGGAACGTGAAAAATGTCTGTTGTGTCAATTAATGTTTCTCTTTGAGACATGAACGCAGCAGCTGAGAAGACCCCATTGAAAGGTTTCGTGTCAGGTCGTTGAGTTCTGCTTGCGTCAAGTATATGAGGGTGGTTTTGTATCTTAAGATTTAAAAAGGGGGTGTTTATTCTTGGTGCGGGTTCACAGGGTTGGCTTGTAACCCCATCTTATTTGGTGGTCACGCTTAAAAGGAAGGAATTCAAGGAACGAAAAGAAAGAGACAAAAGGCAGAAGATAGTTTTAGGATTTAGGCTTTATTCGCCGACCATAGCCACCCTGTGGCAAGGGAATATCTCCCTGGCCAATTGTAGTGACTAGACACAGTTAAGGCCTAAACTTCATCACCATTGCTCCCTGGTCCACTCTGACCCGGAGTGGTAGTACATGTTAGGGTCCCATCTATGGGTTAAATAGAAAAATGTATTTATAAAAAAATTGGATTATCCATTAAGGATTGATTTATTTCAAAACTTTATCGGCATTAAATGACCCACCGAGGTTGATATGCCGTAAAACAAAACAAAACAAACCAAACCAATGATCCCCCCCCCCTCCGCCAATCATCTGAATAAACTACTGGAGATGTTTTATTTACTTTCGTATTGACACAAGTGCATATTACTCGTCAAGAAATGACAGATTTATTAAAGCCGAGAGTTGCACTTCTGTCACGGTGGAGAGTCATATATCAGGGCGCTCTGCACAGTGTCGCTCGTCCAAGGATCAGAGCTTACATCTACAACATTCCGACTGGAATAAAAAAGAAAGTACCTGTTAACCCTTTACCTTTTACAACACGTTCTCTTCTTTCGCAGTCCTGTCGGCTGGATGGTCCTGGGTATGATGTTAAACTATCTGATAGTGAGGTCTCCGTTTGGAGCTCTGAAGAATGTGGAGTGCCCCTTCATCACCATATCTCCCAGGTCTACTCTGACCTGGAGTGTTAGGGTACTATCTATGGGTTAAATAGAAAAAAAAATGAGTTTTACAAAATGTTTTAAAGAAAAATTTGAGTACCCATCAAAAATGAATAAAACAAAAACGTCTTTGACATAAAATTTATTATTATAATAGTATACACAGGAATGACCAACTCGAGTTTCACCATAAGGATCTTCAGGGTTAAATCCACTGAATTAATCAAGATATTAATAAATTCCAGCCGATTGTGCGCGTGTATTTAGTGGTTATGACGGTTAATCGTCATAACCACTACAAGCGTACAATCGGCTGGAATTAATCAATATCTTCATTAATTCAATGGATTTAACCCTGAAGATCCTTATGGTGAAACTCGAGTAGGTTGACGTGCCATAAAACCTCAACTAACAAACCCGTCGGCTGGAGCAACAGAATACATCGACTCTACCTCTGTAGAAGGTTAAGACCCGCAATGCCCGAGGACAGGATCTTGATGGCTGAGCGGTCTGTGACCTAGTTACTAAGTGGTCCCGTGACATGCAATACTTGTGCTTGACGGGTGATTGGAGGGCACCGAACCGATCAATCGTCAATGCCAAGCCTTAGCACCTATATGATTGTCCCGACCGCATTCTATAAATTGATCTTATGATAGCCCTTTTTTTGGTTTGGTTTGGTTTGTTTTGTTTTACGGCATATCAACCTCAGTGGGTCATTTAATGCCGATAAAGTTTTGAAATAAATCAATTCTTAATGGATAATACAATTTTTTTATAAATACATTTTTCTATTTGACCCATAGATGGGACCCTAACAGGTACTACCACTCCGGGTCAGAGTGGACCAGGGAGCAATGGTGATGAAGGGGTGCTCCACATTCCCCAAACCTCCAAAACTGGAACCTCACCATCAGATAGAGTTTAACGTCATTCCCAGGACATGTAGACTCGCAGCCACCGCCTTCTAGCACCCATATGATAAAAAGGGGTTGGGGCTTGCCATAAGGGCCCTTTTTTCTTCTAGGTTCTAGTAGGCAGTGGCTAAATGCCAACTATCAGTATTTATTAACTCTTTGCCTACCAAATTTCCCACAAGGATGTACCAAATTGTCTGTGAGTGATCAAACATCGTGAGGGGGACGAGGTGGAAGAGGTGACAAACAAAATGGCTGTCGAAAAGTAATTTCAACAATGAGGCTAAGACTTTTTAAAAATTCTTTTATCTATTCATTTATTTATTAATTGATTTATAATTAATTTATTTAATTGTTGTTATTATTGTTATATATTTACACATATGCTTACTTGTTGTAATTATTATTATTATTATTATTATTATTATTATTATTATTATTATTATTCTCTCCTTTTGAGTTTTCACATCATCGTTAGCTGATGGTCTTTCACTGTAGTCTGAGTGACAGCAAGTCTCCTCAGGTCTCCAGGACTCTTCTGAGTATTCTGGCAGATTGCAGCAGTGCAGTGTTCTGGATGGTCCAATCTTTCCTCTGATTTCCAGACTTCCAAACCCTTTTCCAATCCCTTTGGGACCGTTCCAAGTGCATCAACTACAATTGGTATCACTTTCACTTTCATATTCCATAACTTTTTCAGTTTTCTGGCAAGGTCCAGGTATTTGTCCATTTTTTCATTTTCCTTCGATCTGCTGGAACTGCAAAATCCACCAGTTGACAAGTTCTTTCTTTTTTGTTAATCAGCACTAGGTCTGGTCTTCTTGCTGGGATAAGGTGATCCGTTTTTATTTCAAAGTCCCAGAGAATTTTATGCGTTTCGTTCTCAAGAACAGATTCTGGTTTATGCATATACCATTTTGTTGTATGGTCGAATTTTAATTTTTTGCATAATTCCCAGTGGATCACCTTTTCAACCCAGTCATGTCTAGTTTTGTACTCCCATTGTGCTAGTTTGCTACATTCGCATAGTACATGGTTTACAGTCTCATCTCTATTACCGTATAGTCTACATTTACTATTTGTTGGGTCTTATCAATTTTTTTTATCCAACCTCAAATGTTTGGTATTGTCTAACGTTAACATAGTCCACACTTAGAAAAAAAATCAGAAAAATTGAAGGGGGTGAGTGACAATTTTACCTTTTTTCTGGATGATTTAACATAAAATTACCCATATATATATATATATATATATATATATATATATATATATATATATATATATATATAAATGGAATTGGAAATGAATCCGACAATATGAGGAAGAATGAATAAAGAAAAGAAAATTACTCACGTGTTTCGGTCAGTTTATCTTTGTGTACACGATTCAAACTATTATTATCATTAAATAAACAAATGAAATTTGTTTTCTATTATTATTATTTCATTTCATTTGTTTATTTAATGATAATATTAGTTTGAATCGTGTACACAAAGATAAACTGACCGAAACACATGAGTAAGTGGTATTGATTAAATTCATCTTTTATCATCCATTCTGTACTTTCTTTTCTTTATTCATTCTTCCATATATATATATATATAATATATATATATATATAATATATATTATATATATATATATATATATATATATATTGTGATTGTAGTCGTTTGCCTTAATTAATCATCATCATGGAATGGATTGAGTACCTAAGTCTGGCACATGGCCATAGCAGTGAGACGACAGTAGGGATCGAACTCCCAATATTAACCAGTTGGACTCCGAGTCCATCTAGCTATCCATCGCTCTCCTCCCTCCTTTCTATCGTCTCTCCTTTTACCGTTTCTTTTTCTACTCTTTTTCTAGCCTCTTATACCAAAACCCCGTCTCTCTCCTCCTTCTCCTCCTCCTCTCTTTCCTCCTCCGCAGACTGTTTGTATTTGCTTGTCACGTGTTCGCCGATTCCCTCCGCCAGCTTCCGGCGTCATGACGGTTTTCGTTTTTCAATTGAAAAGCGTTCCACCTGTAAACAGGAAAAACCCAGACGGAAACGACACTCGGCGTTTATCTGTCAGCGGCTGTCGCTAACACGAGGCGGAGAGAGCAAGGCGGAGAGAGCAAGGCGGAGAGAGCCGGGCGAAGAGCAAGGCGAAGAGCAAGACGAAGTGCAGACGAAGCCATTGGCGCGCGAAAAGCCAAAAGGAAAAACAGACGCCCAAAAACAAAGCAACACAAGAGACTTAGCATCAAGGGCGCCAAGTAAATAGAACGCAATAAGCGGCGTCCATTGAATGGTCTATAAAAGCGAATTCCGACTTTATTAAACCAGTTAAATTTAGAAAATTAGAAGCGGTGAAAGAGAAACATCAAAGCTTAAAAAAATAGGTGGTGGGAAGTCGGTGAAAAGTGAAGAGAGAGCAGATGGTGAGAGAGAGAGAGGGGGGGAGAAGAGAGAGAGAGAGAAAGTGAGAGAGGGTGAGGGGTTCTATGGAATGGGTAAACGGAAAGAGACAACAAAAAAGAGAATTAGATAGAGAGAATAACAGTGAAAGATTTAAGGAAAAGTAAAATGATAGAAATTGAGAGAGAGAGAGAGAGAGAGAGAGAGAGAGAGAGAGAAAGAGAGAGTCTAAGAAATCAGCAAGAAGAAAGAGAGAGAGGACACAGTTTTAAAGGGGTGAAAAGGGAAGAGAAAGAGAGAGGGGGGGGGGGAGAGGGAGGGGGAGAGAGGGGGCGAGAGAGCAGTCGAAGAGTGAGAGCGAAAAAAATGGAGTGTTTAAGGAACCGGTAAAAAAGAGAGAAAGGTATTTTGGATGAAGTAAAAATGGAAAAGAAAGCAGATGGAAAGAGAGAGAGAGAGAGAGGGGGAGAGAGAGAGAAAGAGTCTAAGGAATCGGCAAAAAAGGAGAAAGAGAGAGCGAAAGACAAAGAGAGTAAGGAATCGGTTAAAAAAAGAGAAAGAGGGAGTGAAGGAGAGAGAGTGTTTAAAGAACCGGTAAAAAGGGAGAAAGAGAGAGAAAGAGAAAGAAAGAGAGTAAGGAATCGGTTAAAAAAAGAGAAAGAGAGAGAGAGAGAGTTTAAAGAATCGGTAAAAAAGGAGAAAGAGAGAGAAAGAGAAAGAAAGAGAGTTTAAAGAATCGGTAAAAAGGAGAAAAGAAAGAGAGAGAGAAAGAAAGAAAGAGAGAGTAAGGAATCGGTTAAAAATAAAGAGAGAGTGAGAGAGTTTAAAGAACCGGTAAAAAAAGGAGAAAGAGAGAGAAAGAGAGAGAGGGGGAAAGGAAGAAAGAGAATAATGAATCAGTTAAAAAAGAAGAAAGAGAGCAAGCACGCAAAAGAGAGAGAGAGAGAAAGAGAGAGAGAGAGAGAGAGAGAGAGTCTAAAGAAAGAAAAAAGAGAAAGACAGAGGACAGGAAGAGGTTTGGATAGGGTGAAAAGGTAAAAGAGAGCATATGTCGAATGAGAGAAAGAACCGTTTAAAAAAAAAAAAGATAAAAAGCAAGAAAATTATAAAGACAGAGAGTTGAGGGGAGGGTAGAGTTCTGGATGGAGGAAGAGATTGGAGAGGTTTAGATCAATCTTAAGTGCCAAAGAATTTGAATCTCCTGAGAATCCTAATCATCGATTTCTTTATTATTTCTTCATCTTTTTTTATTTCCTTCTTCATCTTCTTCTTCTTCTTCTTCTTCAATTCTTTCCACTCAAGACTTAAACGACAATTACAAAATCAATCCATTCGGACGTTCTGCGATTTCTGAGTTAGTTAATGTCTTTCCACATTGTTAATTGCAATACAAAATTCAGCGAGACAGCAACGAGAAGACGCAGCACGGCTACAAGTCGGGAATCGATCAAGACTTCCTGATACTAATTACCAGTTTTTGTTGGGGTTTTTTTTGTTTGTTTTATTTTTTTGTTGATTTTATTTTATTTTATTATTTTTTTTGTCTTTTTGTTTCTAGTTTTAATGGTGACCATTTTTTAATCGTTGCTAGTTTTTAACACGCACTTTTCAAGTGTCTGTTTTTAATTTCCCGTGTTAAATTGCTTTATCCTTCTTGTGATGAATTATGACAAATAGTACTTGGTGCGACCAACCACTAGTTAGCGGTAATTCTTTCAGAAAATGTTATTAGCTTTAATGGCTTATTTATACTCGATCCGAACCGACTTTATTTGAACCGACAAGAGGTAATATGCACATGAACTTTGCTCATTTATAACATTTATGGCATCAGTGCAATTTCTGGTTGGTTGTCGGTTGTTGGTTTTACGGCATACCAACTCTTTTCGGGTCATTTAATGCCAGATCAAGAGTTTATTTATATTCGATGGGAATCGACTTCATTTTAAGTCTGGGGAGCGTGATGTAAAAGAAGCGATCTTGTGTCATTACTAAACACTCCAAATGGCACAAGGCAAAATATCCCTCAGCCTCAAGTTGGTTCCAGACTCCATAATATCAAAGAACTGCCAACAACTGAACAGCAGCCCAACAACAAGGATTCCACCATGGGAACTGACTTCATTTTAAGTCTGGGGAGCGTGGTGTAAAGGTTAGAGTCGCAGAAAATGGACTTGTCGACCCGAGTTCAAAACCTGGACGAAGCTTTCACATAGCGATATAATATCTTTGGGAAAGGTATGAATCCAACTACTCTCCCTCCAGCTATGGGTAAATAGTAGGACAGACTGGGTTCTTTAACCTTGGTTAGGCAACCAGTCTAGGAGAAGGAAAACTCTGAATTCAAACCTGTTAAACCCCGCTTGGGGTGGTCACTACTAGAATAGGCTCAGTCCTAATTAGTGAGCAGACTGGGCTCTTTAACCTTGGTTAGGCAACCAGTCCAGGAGAAGGAAATCTCTGAATTCAAACCTGTTAAACCCTGCTTGGGGTGGTTACTACTAGAATAGGCTCAGTCCTAATTAGTGATCGATTTCACTAAAAAAAAAAGGATCCGACAAGAGGTAATATGCACATAAACTTTGCTCATTCATACCATCAGTGCAATTTTTGGTTGGTTCGTGGTTATTTTGTTTTACGGCACATCAAACCTTTTCGAGTCATTTAATGCCGGATCAATGGCTTATTCATATTCGATCCGAACCGACTTTAGGTAATTTATGAAAAAGTGTGTCCTGGTCTCCTGCCTCAGAAATTGCTACCCGGTGACTATTAAAATAACGTCCCCAGCTATGTCGTCTCGGCGGTGTTACTTGAAAGAAAACAACCAACTTAGGGCGTTAAATGTATTTTTAGAGGAGGAGTCTTCTCTTACCGATATGAAGATGACTAGACAGATAGATAGATAGATGGGTGGATAGATAGATGCAAACAAAAATTACGACAAATTTCTATAAATAAACAAGAATTAGGACAAATTACGATAAATAAACAAGAATTACGACAAATTTCTATAAATAAACAAGAATTACGACAAATTACGATAAATAAATAAAAATTACGACAAAAAAAGAGAAGCCCCCCCCCTCTAAAATATT
This sequence comes from Doryteuthis pealeii, assembly GCA_023376005.1. Classification (NCBI taxonomy): domain Eukaryota; kingdom Metazoa; phylum Mollusca; class Cephalopoda; order Myopsida; family Loliginidae; genus Doryteuthis; species Doryteuthis pealeii. The sequence continues at coordinate 103,604,375 of CM042156.1, forward strand.
TTTAACGCCCTAAGTTGGTTGTTTTCTTTCAAGTAACACCGCCGAGACGACATAGCTGGGGACGTTATTTTGATAGTCACCGGGTAGCAATTTCTGAGGCAGGAGGCCGGGACGCACTTCCTCATAAATTACCCGACTTTATTTTAACCGACAAAAGGTAATATGCATATTTTTGTGTCGTGGGTAAAGGCAGCCAATTGCTCACACAAAAAGAGAAAGTAGGAGATATGTAATAATAGCGAATAAGAAGCAAAGTAAAATACTTGGTTATAGTATATTTATTCGATCAGGAATTCGTATACATACTGACTCTCCGCCTTGTCTGTCTGACTGCTAATTTATAAGACAGATGCAACCATTATTTCATGGTCTAGAGGGGAGGTGGGAAATCCTATACAACACGCATGAGCTTTGCTCATTCATACCATCAGTGCAATATTTGATTGGTTGCAGTTTGTTTTGTTTTACGGCATATTAACCCTTTTCAAGTCATTTAATGCCAGATCAAATTTATTAATATGTATATAATATATATATATACATACATATATATATGTATATATATATGTGTGTGTGTGTGTGTTTGTGTGTGTGTGTGTTTGTGTGTGTGTGTGTTTGTGTGTGTGTGATATAATATATATAAAATTATATGATTATATATAATACATATATAATGTATATATATTATATAGAATATGTATTCATATATACATATATCATATATAACAAATAATATATATATATATATATATATATATAATAAACATACTAGCAAGAATATGAGCCTTCCGGGTGTAAGTATTTAAGTTTTAATGTAATTGAATATAGCAAATTAGAAAGACTAACGAAATTAAATGAGAATGAATATAAAAAAAATCAATTTGTTTCTCTATAACGGCATATCAACCCGTCTGGGGTTATGTCATGCCTAATGGTTAGGAAGTAATACATATCATTTATTTATATTTATGCCCGCCCTGTCGGCTGGGGCGTTAGAATGCATCGACTGCACCTCTGAAGAGGGGTAAGACTTCCCCAATGGGCCACCTGTTGGCCGTGGGTGGCGACACGTGATGCTTAAGGAAAGAACCTAGGTGGATGAGCAGTCCATGACTTGCAATATTCCACATTAGGCTTTTCTTGGGATAGACGGGCGATCGGAGAGGCCCCCTCCGATCAATCTGCTGGCCACGTCAAGCCCTAGCACCTATATGATATTCCCCAACCCTATTGCCCTTATGGCATCCCCCAATCCCTTTTTTATCATATGGGTACTAGAAGACGGTGGCTGAGGGTCTACATGTCCTGGGAATTACATAAATATGATGCTGAGGTTCCAGTTCTGGAGGTTTGGGGAATGTGAAGCACCCCTTCATCACCATTGCTCCTTGGTCCACTCTGACCCGGAGTGGTAGTATCTATTAGGTTCCAATCTATGGGTTGAATAGAAAACATGAGTTTATAAACAAAATTGTATAATGGCTTAAGAATGAATTTGTTTCACAACTTTGTCAGCATTAAAGGACCCACCGAGATTGATATGCCGTAAAACAAAACAAACCAAACCAAATCAGACTATATTTACACTTTTGTAGTAATTGGTTTTAACAATGTGTTAGCACCATTGTGGATTATGTTGTATGGTATTGATTAGTTTCATGTCTATATTCTATGGTATAATTTTATTTCCCTCAAAAAGAAGAGAATATCCTCCATGTTGACATTTTCAAACAGATCTTTTATATTGTTTGCTTTAAAATAACGGTTTCTGATGTGAGCAAAAAAAACTGCATTCCATGAATAAGTGTTTAACTGTCAAAGGTGTTTGACATGTTCCACGGTGTGGTTGTTGTTCTTATTTGGGTATATAGGAGTGCATTAGTCTTGTATGACCAATGCGTAATCGGGACACAATGACTTGTTCCTTTCTAGACTTCCTTAAAGTTGGTCTCCAGCCTCCCAAAGTGGGTTTGATTAGGAAGTTTGCTATTCCGACTATAAGAGGGTAAAGTAAACTAACGTTTTAACACATCTCTCCATTGTGACGAGGAGAGTAGGCAGTATTACATAATTACAACGTTTGATACGGTTACTTAAGAGCTATTGCTAAATAGTTTAGTATGTAAAAAGAATAATAATCTTGATTTAACTTTCTCTTTCCCTCTTTTTTCTTTCTTTCCTTCTTTTCATCTTTTGATTATGTTCGATTGAAACAGATTAGCGTTATCGCTTCCGAGTGCTTACCACCCCTCTCTATCTTTTTCCTACTTTCTTTCTTTCTTTCTTTCTTGCTCATGATGTTTTCTGTGTAGCCTGTTCTTTTTCTTCCTTTTCTTTCTTTATAATAAAAACGGAATGGTCGATTTTTTTTGCTGGGGTGACAACACTCATAAGAAATAAGAATTCGGCGGATAAGCAACAGTAGATAATCAGGATTTACATTTTTGCATTTCATCAATTTGGACGGTCTAATTTTTAATCAGAGGGTGTTGCAAGATGATAACGGTCGGAAGATTAAGGAACAAGAGTATTGTAATAGAAATGATAGAACGATATGATAAATCCTGCTATCTTAAGAATTTGTTAAATGTCATATCCTTTTATTGTGGAAAGAGATTACTGCAAATTCAATTTATCTTATTTGGGGTATAAATTTCTAAGGGCGTATGCCTGCTTATGAGTTTCAAGACTTATAAAGTCTTCGAGTCTCCCTTAAGAGTTGTACACAACTGAGACAAAAAATACTGTCACATAATCTATGCGGTTGCATAAGATTATTGTCAATCCCCTGTAATTCTGAGGGGATGACCCTTTTCATACCATGGTCGGGTCCTTCCATGGAAAATTACAGAAGCCAGCCAAAATACGTGAAGTCAGGTGGGACCTGTTCGGTCGCCAGTTTTGCACTTGGACGTCAGGCAGTGAAGATGTACTGCCGAACTGTGACTCACTCTGCATACGTGCGCTATGTTAGTTAGCAGATGTCTGGTGGGATTTAACAATAAAATAAGATCAAAAGTAAATCGAAGTCTTGTGTTTATTATCTAAAAACTAACAATGACACAGGGCTTCTGATAAGGAGAAATCCCTAACAGAAAACCAGACCGAAGTCCCCAAGTCAACTCCAGACGCAAGATCTTAGAAGATTCCAGACCAAGACAAGATGATAGAAGAAATACCAAAGACGATCAGAATACTAAAGACGACCAAGAAATAGAATTAAAGAAAGAGGTATGCAACATTATAATTATTTAGTGCCAGTGAAGAAGGCGCTATGCAACAATACTACAAACACAATTAATCTATTATAAACTAAAGCTGAGTGAATCAATGATTGTTTGCTAAAGGCTTTTTTCCCATTTAGTTTAATGACACAAAATTCATAACAAAATATTCCTTAGTAATAAGATTGACTTATGTTTGAAACAAGTTGCATTATAATTGGTTCTAATTAGTCATCATTTGCAATTAAGTAAAAAAACTGACCCATCTCTTACTCACATTCTGACTGTCACTTTTCCCTTATCTATGTATATCTTGATTACCTCCTCGTTATATATGTTATTCTCTGTGTGGGTAAAGAGAGAAATTGGAGAGTGGATGTGTATTTGTATGGCAAAATGATTTTTTTTTTTTAAATTCTTCGGCGCTGTTTATTTTTTTTCGCAATGCAAACTCACTTTTTCCGTATCCAAATTATCTACCCAAAACTCAATGGGTAACCCAACGGGTCCCGTTTGCCTAGTATATATATATATATATATATATATATATATATATATATATATATATATATATATATATGATGGCTGCAAACTCGTGTTCAAGTATTGCCATTGCTTGATATAAAAGAAAAAAATGTTAAACAGTTCAAAGAATATAATGGTGAGCTTCAAAAAGTTCAACAATGAGCTGCACGAAAGTGGCTCTTTAGTCCTGCCAAAGTCTTGCACACCTTCCCACAATTACAGGTATTTCCAGGGAGCACAGGGTATTTTATTAGTCCATCCCACCGATGCACAGATTGGTAACTGATCAGGCCAGCTTTGCTCATACATAGCCTTCCACACTGGTCACATAGTAGACCGATTTGAAGCCCTTGGTTGTCTACTTTTTATTCTTGCGAATATCTCGTTTCAACTGCTCATGCTGTATATACGGTTGGTCTCAAACTTTTTTGTGCCCTCCTGTAAAGCTCTTCTCCACTGCTCACGGTCCAAAGCCTTACTCTCCCAGGTCTTCTCATCGATGTTACATTTTTTCAAGGGCGACCTCAGGAAATCCTTGTATCTCATCTTGGGCCCTTGAGTCAAACGCTTTCCGTTTATAAGTTCCCCATAGAACAGTTGTTTAGGAAGTCGCCCATCGTTCATCCTTACCAAATGCCCACTCCATCTCAATCTATGTTTGATTATGAGAGATTCTATGCTTTGACATTTGGCTTACTCCAGAACCTCAATGTTACTGACGTACATTTGCCAGCTCACCCCTAATATTTGTCGTAGGCATTGCTAGTGAAAGCGCTCGAGACGTTTAAGATGTTTCTTGTACGTGGTTCAGGTTTCGCAAGCATAAAGGAGAGCAGATAAAATACATGCAACATATACTTTGACTTTTGTTGCAACTGAAATACCACGGCAAATCCACAACCTTCTGTTTAATTTTCCAAATGCATCACTTGCCTTGTTGATCCGAAAGCAGATCTCATCATCAAGGGTACCAGTCATGTTTAGCGTGCTACCCAGGTACACAAACTTATTTACAACTGCTAACTTCTGCCCATAGACATAGATAACCGGTTCATAGTATGATTCACCTGGTGCTGGTTGAAACATAAGAACAGTCTTTTACAAACTAATTGTAAGTCCCGATGAACTGCAAGCAGCTTCAAAGGCGTCCATGAGGCGTTGCATATCAGTCCGTGCATGAGCAACAAGATCACAATCATCTGCATAGAGCAAGTCACGAACAGCATTGGTAAATACCTTGGTGTGTGCACTAAGACGTCTGATGTTGAAAAGCTTCCCGGTAGTTCTATACCGAATATACACACCATCAGAACAATCCTTGAATGCCATTCTAAACACCATGGCAAAATACATAGCAAAGACTGTGGGTGCTGTAATATCCCCTTGTTTAACACCGTTTTACACTGAAATAGGATCAGCCAGTTTCCCTCCAATGTTGACTACAGTTTTCATATCATCATGAAAAAGCTTTAGAATAGATATAAATTTATCAGGACAACCAAGCTTTTTAAGAATTTCCCAAAGAGCTTTCCTATTTACGGTATCAAATGCCTTTGTTAAATCAATGAACACTTGATATAATCCCATGCGCTGTTCTACACATTTCTCTTGTAATTGCCTGGCTGTAAATATCATATCTACCGTCCCACGACCACTCCTAAAATCACACTGTGACTCAGATAAAACATCATTAACAATGTGTTCCAGCATTCTATCAAGCATGATTCGGCATAGCACCTTGCCAATAACTGAAAGCAATGAGATGCCCCGATAATTTCCACAATCATCTTTTGCACCTTTTCCCTTGTATAGCACCACCATTAATGCATTCTGCCAATCCTGTGGAACATATTCATCATGCCAGGCAGTCTGCAACAAGTTCGTCAAGCGCTGCATCATATTGCAGCCTGCACACTTGATGATCTCTGAATATAGCTGATCCATACCAGCTGACTTTCCAGAGTTCAGTTTATAGACAGCTGTTTTAACCTCCGAGAGGGTGGGGACATCTGCAAAGATCTCCTTGACAGGGTTACAGGGGATAGACTGAATGAACTCCTGTTCAACCACAGAAGGCCTATGGAGAAGCTCATCAAAATGCTCTCTCCATCTATGAAGAATATTGGAAGGATCTCAAAGAAGTTCCTGACCATCCTTTGAGCGCAGTGGGGTGATAGATGAGCTTGATGGTCCATACACCGCACGCAGTAAGGTGTACAAAACATTGGTGTTGTTGGTGTCGTAGGCAAGTTGTATTTCGTCGGCCTTCTTACTCCACCATGCAGCCTGCATGTTTCGAAGCTTCCTCTTCATCTCCCTTTTGATTGCCTTAAAATCTGTCATCAATCGATCTTGTTCATCTTTTGTTCGACCACCCTTGAGATAAGCATGTAGGGGCTTAGCC
>CM042156.1:103620527-103690527 GCA_023376005.1 Doryteuthis pealeii
TAATATGATCGAATATATATATATTAATTGTGTATAATTAATACATATATTAATTCAATTAACATAACATTAACATATAATATTAATTAACATATTAATACCATACATACAATACATATATATATAAATATTAATTATAAATATATTTACACCCTTATTAATAATGTTTGTTGGATAATTATTAAGAAAGAACTCTACTTGTCTATTCTATTCGATAAGACCTCATAATACCATAAGTGCTTCTGGCCGATAGATTGTCCAATCCTTATACCCAAAGCTATACGGTATTATTGCCAATAGCACTGCATTGGTAGTAATTATTTAGAAGGAAATATTCACCAATTAAAAACCTGCAAGTATAGGACCAATATAGTATATATTTGTATATATATATATATATATATATTAATATATATATTATATTGAAAGTAATCTATATTATTCATCTATATAATTAATATTGTTGTTACTTATGTGATTATAAGTAGTGTCTTCAAACCAAACATAAACTATCGATAAGAAACAATTCGACATCGGACAGCATCATAAATTCCGCGTAACTATGGATATTTTTATGCTAACAATCCCATACAGCGGAGTCAATTGACTAAATAAAATAACATTAATGCCTACCCTTGTATATTTCCCAAATAGGACCGATGTGAGGCCTTCATAACGCAATATAGCCCACGGGTTGTGAGAGCACCTAAAATACAGCTCAAAAACATTAGATCTGAGGAAGGCACAAAGGAAATACCACAGCAATACACAAAATCTAATAACTCCAACCAAGGTATATAATTATATATATTATATATATATAATATTATATATATATATATATATATATATGTTTATTGCTATTGTGTTGATGCTGTTTGTGTATATGTGTGTTGATGTGTATTAGTGTGTTAGTTGATAAAATATATGAAGTGAATCTTACAAGTAGTTAATACCACCCATATATACAATATTCTATGATTATTCAGTGAGATTTATATAATATACCTGAAGTATCCTTATAGTGAAACTCAAGTAGGTTCTTTACGCAGTGTACATCATTAATCATTATATAAATATTGTCTACTATACTAAACATATTGACCGTCATATTAATTATTAGTTACATATATTCGACAATGAAACACTTTATGCATTCGTCATGAATACTTCATCAAATTAACGTTGTGGACCATTTGTGTTATTCACTCACCGTGATCAGTTCACCTTTTCCACAAATACTGATAACACACCTATCACAACTAACACCCATATACATAGCCCACACACACACAACAATTTAATAACTACATATCATACTTAGTATACAATACATATATATATATAATTATATATATATTATATATATATATATATCATATTATATATATGAGATCATTTCTTATGTATGTAATATGCAGATACACAAAAATATNTAATAGTAGTAATTCTCCGAGCGTATCTTAGCTCTGTGTGTTAGCTTCTCGTAGCTAATATCTCCATGTCCTCTAGACTGTCTCTAAATATCTCCTGTTGTAATGCACATATGTAAATGAGATAACACGCCATTGGCTATCTCACTACAATGAAAGGTAATTTATGAGGAAGTGCGTCCCGGTCTCTTGCCTCAAGAGTTGCTGCCCGGTGACTATTCAAAACTATCCATCTATCTATCTCAATTTGTTCATATTTATCTATATTACTTTAAATACTAAGATTCTTTTTTATTCATGTTTGTTTAATGTCTTGTTTTTAGTTTAAATAAACAAGAATTTCGACAAAAAAAGATGCGACTACCCCCCAAAATACATTTACTAGTCAAAAATATCTATCTATCTATCTATCTATCTCCATTTGTTCGTTCTATCTATATTATTTTGTTTGTTTCTCTATCTATCTATCTATCTCAATCTATTCAAAACTGTATATCCATCTTCATATCTAAACAAGAATTACGACAAATTATGATAAATAAACAAGAATTACGACAAAAAAAGAAGCGACCACCCCCCAATACATTTACTTGTCGAAAATATCTATGTATCTCCATTTGTTCATATCTATCTATATTATTTTGTTTGTTTATCTATCTATCTATCTCAGTCTATTCAAAACTATATATCCATCTTCATATCTAAACATAAACAAGAATTACGACAAATTACGATAAATAAACAAGAATTACGACGAGGTGGGGTTGTTATTTTGATAGTCACTGGGTAGCGGTTTTTGAGGCGGGAGACCGGGACGCACTTCCTCATAAATTACCCAATGAAAAATGTTGAAAATCTCTGCTCTAGAGGATTACGCCATATAGAAGAATTAGACCTGAATGGCGTAAACTCTTTCGTGAAAGAATCACAGCATTTGAATATTTAAATAACAGTCTAAAGTATCAAGTCGTGTTTCCCAAGCATTTTTCTTTCTTTTTTTTTTTTCTTTTTTACAAATTCTCCCAAAACACTTACTAAATGCCCACCCCAACCCAAAAGACTTGCCCACATCTAATAAAGGTATCAGATAAAGATCAAAATGACGCTTGGGTTCTGCTCGAATGTACCCAATAACAGATGACAATTTATTTTGATATATAGCTATTTAATCACATTAAAGCAATGGCAAATTGAACTAAAAAGCATCAAAGGAAAAACTTCACACCAGGGTGGACATTATTTTTCCAATGCCGGCGCACACAGAACCCGTTTGATTGTAAAAAAAATCTATGCCGCCCAGGGTGGAGGGGGTCAAAGTTTAGGTACCGGACATGTATGTCGAAAAGGGGTGTCCCCTTAAGGAAAAATTATGATATTGTAAAAAGTACTTGGTACCTCTAAGCAAATTCCTAAAATGGGGTAACCAAGCAAGTACCCGTTACAATTAGTATTTTTATAATTTAACCATTTTAGTTCTTGATATATCCGGATATATTCTGAAGTTGGTATTTGGTATATTATCGCAGTAGTAGCTGGTGCGTCGAATAGCATTACGTCTTCCGAGCAGTCGTGGTGTCGTCTAGCGAGTAAGATTAGGTTGTAGGGGTATTTGCCTCATACCCCACTTGTATGGGCTGGGCACAAGGCCTCGTTTTAATGTGGGCCCACCCAAGTAAGATTAGGTTGTAGGGTTTTTTTACACGTGTCCCACTTTCACACGATATGGCACAAGGCCGTTTTATGTGGGCACCACCCACAAGCCGAGACTCATGGGGTGGTAGGTAGAAAAATTGCGTCGATCCCGTCGGCATTCCCCCTCAAGGGGGTGCCTCAGGCGCTGGGCAATAAACCCATCCCTGCCCCTTTAAATCGAGGGCGCAGGTATTGCCTGGGGGGACGGTCCCCTGGGATCGACGCTATTAACCAAATCAACCTGTCCAGTGGCCGAAGCACACTAGGTGTAGGTGCCTGTACCAACACAGTGTCGACTATTTATACATGACATTGTCCAATCAGATTATAGTGAGGGGGTAGCAAAGGTATTTACATATTCATTACATCAGTTCTTTTAGAAAATAACTAAATAAAACTTATTCTAATTGATTATTATTCTGATAACTCCATTACAATCTATTAGATTTCCATATGCCAAAGTTGAATGAGCTGTCTATCTTTATTAAATTCTAAAATGACTTGATTAGTTAAGTTTAAAGTTAAAGTTAATAGAAAAAAGGACATGATGACATGCAAGAAATTGAAATAACACATTATAAATTGTCTTTAACTATTTTTATATATATATATATATATATAATATATATATATGTGTGTGTGTGTGTGTGTGTGTTGTGTGTGTGTGTGTGAATAGATTGTGGTACGAGCAAAATTTGAAAAATGGTTTTAAAAAGCGTGTGCATTGTGAAGATGTTATGATAAATACAATTTCACAAATTTTTTTCTTCTGAAAAAGATATCTTTTTTTCGGTCAAGTCTCATCAGAGAAGCATACCGTGACACTAATGTTTGTACGAGGAATAAATGTGTAAAATCAGCAGATGTGGAAGTAAATATAATATATATATATATATATATATATAACTATATATATATATATATTACGCAGCAGAGTTATTATCAACAATTTATTGTTGGAGGAGTGGTTGTTGGGTCCGAATAACAGTAAATTGAAGGATTGTTTTTGTATACAGAGTTCAGGGCGGAATTTGCTGATCAATAAGGATTCAAGATTGAAAGACGTAATTCGTTGTCAGCGGCCTCTAATATAGTGAACATTGAATGATCATAAGACGCTGCGCATGCAGGATTATCAAGTAGGTGACGTGTGATAGCGGAATAATATATATATATATATATGAAATCCATATATTCTCCTCCAGCTACGGGTTAATAGTAGGGCAAGACTGGGCCGCTTCAGCCTTGGGTAGGTAACCAGTCTAGGAGAGGGATAACTCTGAATTCAAAATTCCTGAGATCGGTCATTGATTAGGTTTGTGGCAACCCTTGATGCCGCAATTCTTTCCTATCGACTGTGCCAAAATGTGTGGATGGTCCAACACAAGCCTTCACCACTATAAACAAACACTGTGGTGGGGTGTTATTGTAATGTATGAACCCTCATACGTCGACGGGAGAGTCCATAATAATATATATATATAATATATATATATATATATATATATATTATATAATATATATATATATGGGGGGTGTAATTGTATTTTGATAATTTGCTTTGAAGCATTGTTAAATATATTATTATTTATATTTTAAAGGTCTCATCAGCAGTGTATACCAACGAATACCCTTTCATTGCCATTACTCAAAGCTCAATTCTGACCGGGTGCGTTATAGCGTACATTGCCCTGTCGTCAGTGCTCAGAATACCCTGACTATTTGCTCTGCCGAGGCCTAAAACCCCCCTCTACAAAAAGAGAGACGTCGTCCTCGTCAGAGATCGCCATGATTTAGCGTATGGGATACACTCGGGTATCCGTACCAAAGATCTTTAAAATAAAAATAAAAATCCAAACGGTACGGCACTAAATTGCATTAGGTGGTGAGATCTTGGGAGTTTGGGGTACCCCTTCATTGTCATTACTCACAAGTTTATTCTGACCCCGAGAGGTAATAGTTGTTAGCGTACCTTGCCCTGTCGACAGTGCTCAGAATACGCTGTTTCCACTGCAGAGAAGTACAACGCCAACCTACAAAAAGAGTGACACGAAACTGCTTCTGATGGTGATATTTCAGTTCTAGGGATTTGGGGAATATGGAGTACCCCTTCATTTCCATTACTCCCAGGTTCACTCTGATCCGAAGTGGTAGAACATGTTAGGGTCCAATCTATGAGTTAAATAAATCGAAATTATTCGCATGCAAAAAAAAAACCTCTTAAGAAACAACTACACACAAAAAGTAAATAGGAACTCACAGTAAATGCGATTCTCTAACTTCTAGTCATAAAATAACCCTTAACATGATGACATGCCGTTAAGATCAATAAAACAATCTATATTATTTTTAATCAATTAAAATATAATCAAATTCGGCAAAAGGTTCTGTTATTCTTCCCTTACCTTTACTTCCCAAAGCTACTTATTGCCTTACTAAAGAACTTAAGGCCTCGCATCTTGTAATAGAATTTTACTAACCACATCACCAACCGAGCGTAAATGGTGATCTAAACTCAAACATGCCTTGAGGGGTGGGGGGTAGAATTATGAAGCGGTTCAAAACTCGGTAGCCCTCGTGCCTGGAGAAGTAGACCCGCCTAACGGGGACGCATGTTTCCTGTAAGTGGTAAACATGTGTCCCCGTTAGGCGGGTCTACTTCTCCAGGCACGAGGTTTGAATCCAGAGTTTCCCTTCTCCTAGACTGGTTACCTCATCGTCGTCATCATGTCGTGTAATTAGCACGGATATCCATGACAATTTCTCGGCAACCTTCTCTATCATTCATTGTCCCAGGGAGGTCTTCAAAGCAGCATCCAGTATCCGTGCAGAGCTGGTCAATGTAGGCCCTTGCTGGGCAGCCCACATTAGCGTTGGTTTCCGAGAGCAAGTTTGTGGTGACTGAGTGGTCTGTGACCCGGGTACTAAGTGGTCTTGTGACATGCAACGCTCCACCTCGGACCTTACTTGGGCTTGACAGGTGGTCGGAGAGGCCCCCTTCGTTCAATCGGCTGACAATGTCAGGCCCTAGTATTACGTTGTGCCTTTTCTTTACCGGCACTAAATATCTATACGTTATATACTTCTCTTACTTCTTACTCTGTCGTCTATTCTTCTGGCCGGATCTGGTATATCTTCTAAGGTCTCGTCTGGTCTTCTATTGAGGATTCCGGGTCTGGTCTCTGTTGGGGATCATTCCTTATCAGAAGCCCTGTGCTATTGTTAGCTTTTAGTAATAACAACAAGACTTCGATTTACGATGATGTTACTTTATTCCATAAACCCCCAGACCAGACAATGCGCGCGGATCCTTACATCTTGCTAGCTTCGCTTCTAAGTTCTAACTCTGACTGAGTTGCTTACACCTTAAACCGGAAGGGCCTTCTATTGGCTTCCGATTCTCACGATCATCCCCAGAACGCAAGGTTAGAGTGAGGTCAAACGCTGTCACTCATTCTCAAGGCCATCAGCTGCACTAATATGATTTCTACACTATTGCCATAATCATTAGGTATCTAATGATTATGTAACACTAGTAACTATATGATTGTCCCGACTGTATTATTCAAATTCATCTTATGGTAAGCACACCACATAGCGTTAATACACTTTGGAAAGGTATGCATTCAACTATTCTCCCTCCAGCTATGAGTAAATAGTAGGAGAGACTGGCCTCTTTAACCTTGGCTAGGTAACCAGTCTTGTGCTGTTCCAACAAGTGGTGGAAACAGCACCCCACAAGGAAGCATCTGTACAGCCACCTGTCCCCTGTCTCACAAACCATCCGAGTGTGACGGACATGACATGCTGGACACGGCTGGAGAAGCAAGGGCAAACTAATAGGCAACGTTTTCCTGTGAAAACCAACGTTAATGTGGGCTGCCCAGCAAGGGTCTACATTGACCAGTGTTGTATACCCTTTCTTTACTTCTATTATTCTTCTGCTCATCTTTGGTATCTTACGTTCATCTTCTAGCGTCTGGACTTCGTCTTGGTTGCCAAGACATTCATCAACCACAAAACCATATTATTTATTCAAACCTTTATTTACTTAACTAAACATATTCATCTAACTAACATAGCGCGCGTATGCAGTGAGGTCCAGCTAAGGCAGAAAGACCTTATCTGCCTGACGTCCAAGCTGAAACTGAGAGCCAACCAGGTCCCATGTGACTTCACGTATTTCGCAGGCTTTCTGTAATATTCCATGGAAAGTCCCGCCCATGATATGAAAAGGGGCCATCCTTCAGAAATATAGGGGATTGACAATAATCTATGTATAGATTATGTAACACCAGCTCTGCACGGATACTGGATGCTGCTTAGAGGACCTCCCTGGGACAATGAATGATAGAGAAGGTTGCCGAGAGATTGTCATGGATATCCGTGCTAATTACGCGACATGATGATGATGATGAGGTAACCAGTCTAGGAGAAGGAAAACTCTGGATTCAAACCTGTTAAACTCCGCATCCTGGCCGTGTGTGTGTGTGTGTGTGTGTGTGTGTGTGTGTGTGTGTGACTGTTATGGGGTAGAAAGAGGTTTGGGGTGTTTTAAGGTTTAAATGTAGCTGGATATTCTTGTTGTGTGTTCTTAGGGTTTTACATTTAACCCCATTCCATTGGGTGGTCGCGCTGAAAAGGAAGGCATTCAAGGAACGAAAAGGAAAGAGACAAAGGTAGGAGGTGGTTTTATGATTTAGGCTTTATTCACCGGTCATAGCCGCCCGTGACAAGGGAATATCTCCCTGGCTAGTAGGAGCGACCAGACCCAGTTAAGGCCTAAACTTTAAAATGATTCAACCGAGCGGTGAGAAGATGGTTTACTGGGGAACAAACAACCATCACGTCTGGCCCCTTCGACTAACCGCCAAATTCTAACTACTCTAACTCAGTTCCCTTCACACGATTTGTCTTTAGCCAATGAGAAATCAACGGATAGGTCAGTGAAAGGTGAACTGCTTGTCAATCACTTCTATAACGGTCAATGGTATCTTTCCATTTAACATACCGTTATTTAAATTTTATTACACTACTGTCATAATTCGTAGGCAACCCACAAGTCATGTTTAGCAGGAAAAGTAACAAGAATGGCCGAGAAAGTGGGTCCTTTTTCTCTCACATGCTCGGAGGTTCTTCCGGTGAAGGCTCATGGGAGTTTATTATTATTTTTATTCATTTATTCCTTTTTTTATTTTTATTTTATTTTAATCTCCCACACTGTGGGGGAACGCATGGGGTCTCTATATATTAAGGCACTAAAACATCATATTCTTTTTTACTCAGCTCTACCACGACGCTGTAACTGCCAGGACACACAGAGCGTGAAATTATTTATACAATATAGCAATTGTTGCTTTTTAACGCGTACTCGATTGACCGGTTCGAGAGTGCTCATTGACCCGGTTTGGGATCGCACTATTTCTTATTTCTTATCTACACGTCTTAAGACAGCGTTAATGAGCCTTGCAAAAAAAGACGTAAACTTGTGTGTAGTCAAAAGAAAAAGTAGTCTGCAAATCCAAGTGAATAATGTATAGAGACTGATGCCAGAAAACTATAGATAGATAGATAGATAGATAGATAGATAGATAGATAGACAGATAGATAGATAGAAAAAAGTAATCTTTGAACACTACTGATAGGTATAGGCAGACGAATGCCAGAACGATATATATATATATATATATATATATATATATATATATATATATAAGAGAGAGAGAGAGAGAGAGAGAGAGAGAGAGAGAGAGAGAGAGAGAGAGAGATGTAAAATATGTAGTCCCCGAACTGTAATTTAGAATCTAGACAGTAGATAGAAGGATATATAAAAAAAATTGAATCTTCTAATATGATAAGATAGATAGACTGAAGATATATATTCGAATATAAGAATAAGTATAGACTGATACTACAAAACGGTATCTCACTCTCTCTCTCTCTCTCTCTCTCTCTCTATATATATATATATATATATATATATATATATATATTAGGGAGTAGCAAAAAAATCGGATACTACGAGTTTTAAAAGCGAATTAAGAATAATTAAATCTATTATTTAAGGTTAAACTTTGTCTAAATCGATAAGTAGTAGCATAATAACCAACATTAAAAAAGAAAAATATCATTACATATGCAGTTTATTTTAAAAAGATTTAAAACTATTTGTTTTGGTCAATTTTGACGATATCCGCCATTCAGCCTCTTTTTCGATGCTTTTAACTGCTTGTTTTCTGTAACATTCGCGATTGCAAAAATTTTTTACAAAAATCAGGTAATTATCCGATTTTAATTTTCAGTATTGATTTAACAATTAATGAATTTTATGATGCATGAGTTATTTTATTTCAAAACTTTAATTTAGTATTTTTGCTATGAAAAATTAATATATAAAATTCATTTAAAATATGAAAATCCTGATGTTAAGTTTAAAATGTTATATTTCTAGATTCTAAAAATAAATATCTACTTAATGCAAACCTTATTTTAGGTTCCAAAAGTAATAAGTTTTGAAGAAAAACTCGATTAAAAATGTACCCCCTCCCCTTTTTAAGCAGAAAAAACATCGATGTATAATTTTTTCTTTTATAAAATAATAGCCAATTAAATAATTATCGAAATGAGTAAAAAAGAAATCTCCAAAAAATTAATTATTTATTATTTTTTTACATTTTATTTTTCGATTTTCGGTACTTATTTTCTCATAGAAGCGCAACCGTAATTTTTTTTTCTATTCATAAGTTCGGTCTTTTATCTCATTATTTATACTGTAATTAGTACAATATATGACCAACTTGAAAAACATTTTACGCCCCCAACATAAGGCGGATCAAAATTAAGTGACCTGAAAAAATGAGAAAGTTTTGAAATAAAATAAATAATGCATTATAAAGATCGTTCATTGATAAATAAACACTGAAAATGTCATTAAAATCCGATAATTTCCTGATTTTTGGTAAATTATTTTCTGTAGGGGGGCTAAAGTCATTTTGTCAAAAACGCATTTTAGGCTCAGTTTGCCAGTCCCTAATATATATATATATATATATATATATATGATGAACTGCAAATCAGAAAAGTGTTTTCATAGAAAGATTGTTCAATGTTGTAATAGTAAAGCAGGTAGGTATCCTCAATTTGCGCGCTTCAAAATATTTTAAAACGTCAATAAAAAATTGAAAATTAACTTTTTAATGTTTTCTTGTACGTTTAATATAAAGAACAATTCCAAGCTTATGTGTTATAAAAAAGAAAAAACAAATTTCTGTTACATAAAACCTAAATTTTTGCATTTTAAAGTAAATTCCCGTAAATTCTTAATCTTTTTTTTACATAGTTATCACATCCTGACGTGCGCATTTCGATCCGACTTTTTTTTCTATGGATGATCATACGTACGTAATTTTTTTTTTTTTTTTTTTTTTTTTTAAGCAAAAACAAATTACTAATTTAGCATTTCCTTGTATATACGAATCGACGCGTTGGCTTGTTCCTTCGTCCAAGGGCTTTCTTTGCGTACACAGGAACGGTAATATCTGCTTTCTGGATATAAACGGGAGAATTATTTGTTTCCAAATAAAATTATAAACTTCTTCAAACAAACACTGTTTGAGCTCTACAGAGTATAATTATACAAGAGTCGCTGCGTCACGGATTTGAAGCTATTAACTTATGTACCCCAGCAGCCAGCCGTTCAACAACAACAACAACAACAACAACAACAGTTTTTCCCCCCCAAACCGAAGAGGATATTATTTCCCTTAGCTCCATCCATTAATAAGAATGACGACAAGTTTTAATTCAAATATTATTTTCAAAAATTTTTTAAATAAATACCGAAATATATTATGTCATTATTTTTAGCTAGATATTTTTTATACAATATTTTCTTTGATTAAATAAATACGATTTTGCGAGACACTAAACAAAAGTATTTATTTTAAATTTTATAAATTTTTAAAAATCCCTGACAAAAAAAGAAAAAGTTGACAACAGGAACTTTTAATATAAGATTCTTAAGAAAATAATCTAACAATTTAGAAAAAAAAAAGAAAAAAAAAAGATACATAATTTTTTCTTATTTACGAGATTTAAGTTTCAAATGTTTAAGATGCCCTATTTCCAAAACCGAATTAGTAGAGTTTTTTTTTTTTATATGTTCCGTCATTAAATTATCTTTCCAAAAACGTAAAATTTATTTGTATCCACCTCCCCCCCCAAAAAAAAAAAAATTTACAAAGATATTTGTACGAGGGATTAATGCGCGAAACAAAAACTAACGAAAAAAATCATTAGCCTTTTCAATTTCGTAAACATTTAATTACAATAAAAGTTTGTCTTTTATTACTTCAAATACCGAAAGTTTTATTAAAATCGGATAGTTAGTTTATTTTATATGACTTTTAGAAGAATTCCATGTGATCACCCTTTTTAGAGCCAGCGACAAATTGCGCATATTTAAGAGAAGGTATAGAACCTAGAATTATAAAATTGTACATACTACATTTCTGTTGCTCAAATCTCATATATTTAACACAACCCCCACTCTCTCTCTCTCTCTCTCTCTCTCTATATATATATATATATATATATATATATATATATATATATATATATATATATATATATATATATATATATATATATATATACTAGCAAATATATGGTGCATATATTTGCTAGTATATACTCCGGGTGCAAGTATTTAAGTTTTAATATAATAAAATATCATATTAAATTAGAAAGGCTAATGAAACTGAATAAGAATGTAGATAAAAAGATTTGGAACAGAGGGAGTATGATTGGAAAATAGAACAACTTTGAAACTATTCCATCATTTTCCCTTACTCCCGTCTTTCATTGTTAAATTTTCCTAATTTAACTGTTTAGTTAAAATAGGAAGTAAAGAATAATATTAGTTATTTCTTCTTGTTAATGGATTTCTGTTAAGATTTATTGAAGAGATTTTTGCTCATATTCATTAAGATAAAACCAAAGAATTAGAAATCAATAATACTAAGCACATATTTATTAAAATCAAATTTTTAATATCAATATGCAAATTAACTTTCCCATTCACACTACAAACCGCTATTTTGTTGTATATATAAATACAATTGCATATTGTTAGTATGTAGATATGGTCAACAGTATTAATAATCTAAAAACAATTTTATTAATAATTGAGGTTTAAATGAAAATAAAATCATGGAGAATGTGACGTAAATAATAAGGGAATTGTTACTTGAGTAGTAATATAGTTTCGGTTACAGACAGAAAACACACAATCTCCATTATAATAAGATATATATATATATATATATATATATATATAATATATATATATATATACAAGTTAAATCGAACTTAACGGACCTAAATTCCACCAGCGTATGTCACCTCGCCGAAAGAAAAAAAAAATCAAGGAATTAACCGAATTTAATGAAATTTTCAGTGTTGATATATTAATGAATAAAAGATATAATGCACCAGTTTTTTGTTTTTTTTTTTGTTTATTTTTAACTTTTACATATTTTCCGGTCAGTTAACTTTGAATCACGTATCTTTGAGGCGTAACACAGATTCTCAAAGATACGTGGTTCTAAGTTAACCAACCTGAAAAATATAAAAGTTTTTAAATAAAATACTGGTGCATTATATGTTTTGTTCATTAATAATATCAACACTGAAAATTTCATTAAATTCGTTAATTCCCTGATTTTTGGTATTTTTTTCTTTCGACGGTAACATACGATAATGGAATTTAGGACCGTTAAATTCGATTTAACCTATATATATATATATATATTGACATTTTCTCGATTTGTTTAGCCTTACATTTGAACATGTGTACCCGCCTAAATTCATTAATTATTAACTAATTAATTTTCAAAAATTAGGCATGACTTCAATTAAGCACATATTCTCCAAAAATTGTCGGCTAAAAGCTATATCAAATAACACATTGTTTATTTACGTATTCTCATATATATATATATATATAGAGAGAGAGAGACAAAGACAGAGACAGAGAGAGACAGGCAGAGAGAGAGAGAGAGCGAGAAAGAGAGTGGGGGAGAGAGAGTGAGAAGTAATATATATAGACTGATACCAGAGAGCGACAGACAGATAGATAGATAGATAGATAGATAGATAGATAGATAGATAGATAAAAATGGAAAAAACCTAATTAATCTTCGAACCCTACTAAATAATATATATATATATTGATTTTTTAAAAAGCAGTAGATAGATAGATAGATAGAAAAAGTAATCGAACTCTACTCAATAACACACACACACACACACACACACACACACACAACACACACATATATATATATATATATATATATATATATATATATATATATAGAAAGAGAGAGAGAGTGGGGAGGGGAAGAAAGAGAACTTGTCTACAAACCTTACTTAATATGTCAGAAAGTGACGGATAAATAGATAGATATATAGATAGGAGAAATAAGAGGAAAGTAATCCGACAGTATGTGGAGAAAGGTAGACAAACACTGGAAGTTGTACAAAATGGACCAACATGCAATAAACATCCATTTTGTACAACATCCCGTGTTCGTCTACCTTTTTCCACTTAGATAGATAGATAGATAGATAGATAGATAGATAGATTAGAATAAAAGTTGTCTTTGAACACTGTTAAATAATAATAATATATCGATTGATACCACAAAACGGTTCATAGATAGATAGATAGATAGATAGATAGATAGATAGATAGATAGAATAAAAGTTGACTTTGAACCCTGTTATCGATTGTTACCACAAAATGGTTCATAGATAGATAGATAGATAGATAGATAGATCGTAAGTGACGTAGTCAAATTTTCAAGCCAAAGAAATCGATCATATTAAAAAGGCGCCAAAAACTCTCCAATTTTATTTTGTATTTAAAAATCAATAATCACAAGGAAGATAGAATTTTGTAAAGTCAGCATTTTTCAGCCGATCTGGTGTCGCGGAGATGCCTACAATTTACGATCAGTTGTCGTGCCATTGTATGAAACACCGTATATGCTCGAGCATTGTACGACTTCGCGTAATGAGGGACCACAAAAAGGTGTTTTTTATCAATGGCCAACCCTTATCTTTCGTCTATGCTAGCCTTCATAAATATCTCTTCGACATCCAATGAATATAAAAGGAAAGTATTCAAACATCTGTTTATACAAAAATACTGTAATAAAATCAAGATCTGAATACTGAATATATTTTATTTATTTATTTTAATATTCACTTCAATATGTATATTCTAAAAGCTTTTTATTTTGTGAGAATGGTTAGTTTTAAAGTGGGGGTTCATTTTTACACTTCAACTTTTTACTCGTAAATTCCTACCATAAAATGCCTAAGCATAATTTTATGGCAGGAATTTACGAGCAAAAAGTTGAACATTACTTTTTGTTGTTGTTATTTCTTTTCTTTTTGGCTTTGGTACTTTAAAATATAAACGTCAGATTTTAATCATCGGCGACGAAAAAACAAAATTACAGTCATAAAAGGAGGATCCAATTTATGCCTAAATTGTAAAATGAGCTCCCACTTTAAAACTAAACATTCTCACAAAATAAAAACTTTTAGAATATAAACATTGAAATGAATATTAAAATAGATAAAGAAAATATATTTTGTATTGTAAAATAACGGGTGCAAGAAAAATAAAACATTTAATACAAAAACACGGACATAAAATGGGGGTTCAGTTTATTTTATGCTAGGAATTTACGAGCAAATAGTCCTTCATTACCAAATAAACAATGTAGTCAAGACCTTGATGTAGCTTACAGTGTTTACGTGGATATTCCAAACATACTAAAACCGCATCACTGATATTTGATAGCATTGATGATATAATGAGGACTCAACTTGCAAATTGTCTTCAAAATTAAAAACGGAAATTTTTTGACGACGATTTGCAACACATCAAACTAAATTTTGAAATTTAAATTAATTTTTAAAATCCCATTCAAAAATGGTAAAAATTTTTTTTTTTAAAAAGATCTCACGAAGTTTTCTTTTTAAATTAAAAAAAAAATATTTTTCTTTTTTTATTTATTTATTTATTAATTTTTTTTATTTATTTATTTATTTTTTATTTTTTATTTTTTTGTAAGTCAGGTTAGTAATTGCTTTATTTCATTTATTTAACGAATCTTGAAATATTTTCTAAACTTCACATAAATATTTTAGTTTAGAAAATATTTAAAGATTCGTTAAATAAATGCAATAAAACAATTACTAACCTGACTTACCAAAAAAAAAATGTAAAGTATTTTGAATCGGATTTTTAAATTAAATTAATTTTAATTTCAAAATTTAGTTTGATGCGTATATCGTCGTCAAAATTTTCTTTTTTAATTTTGACAACAATTTGCAAGTTTTTCCATAATGTGTACGCATGTAATTGATTAAGAACGCTTGGAAGTCATTATTTACTAGCTTTTTGTTCTTTCCTTTTTATTTTCCTTTTTTATTTATTCATTTTATTTATTTATTTATTTTTTCTTAATAAACAAAATCACAAAATGTCGCCTCGAAAGTTCTGAACAAAGCTCAGCTGATCACTAACATTATGCGAGTGCCATCTATCGACAAAAAAGTAAACTGTTTGCAATCTGTATAGTATTTTTATTCCTTTCAATTCAATTTCAATCAATGTGTAAACTATCAGTATTATTATCATTGATTATTATTATATCAGTATAGCTTAGGCATACCCAATTTGTCGTCTGCTTTTCACTTTCAAAATGAATTGAAATTAATCAACTCGATTATCTAAGGTCAAATTTTGATAAAGTTGAAAAGTAGTAACATAATGAGCATCAATAAAAAAGCAAAATATTATTACAGATATAATTTATTCTTAATACATTTTAAACTATTTTTTCGGTCAATTTTTCTCAAATATATCTTAAATATGGCCGGCAAATTTGCCGTAAAATCCGTGTTTACAAAACAAATTTAAACCCCCCGAATGAAAAAAAAATTTCCCAAAAAATCAGGGAATTATCCGATTTTAATGAAATTTTCAGTGTTGATTTAATGTAAAACACGGATTTTTCGTTAAGTTTGGCAATGCCTAGTATAGGCTATATCATATCATATTTTATATAATTATATTATACTAGCAGGACCTGTGGATATACCACAGTATGATAATTTAATTATTACAACGTTTGATATGTTTATTTAAGAGCTATTGCAAATAGTTTAATATGTAAAAAGCATAATAATCTTGAAATAACTCTCCATCTCCTCCTTCTTCCCTCCCTCACCTCTCTCTCTCTCTCTCTCTCTCTCTCTCTCTCTCTCTCTCTCTCTCTCTCTCTCTTTCTTTCTTCTTTCTTCTTACTTTCCTTCTTTTCATCTTTTCATTATGGTTAATTGAAACAGATTAGCGTTATCACTTCCGCGTGCTCAGCCCCTCTCCCTATTTTTGGCCTACTCTCTTTCTTTCTGTTAATGTTTGCCTCTCTTTGGCCCCATGAAAGAGGATTTGAGAGGCAAACATGATTCCAATGACGAAGAAGTGAAATCTGTAGTGAAAAAGTGGCTCAAAGAACATTCAGCTGAATTTTACGGGGCAGGTATACATGCTCTCATTCGAAGGTGGAACATTGCTATTGAGAGAAACGGTGACTATGTGAAAAAGTAGGGATGTGATCCATCGAGGACCAGCTTCATTTTGATGTATGATACATGTTCCTGTGTTGGTAATTATACCTGTCCTAAATAAAATGGCATTACTTTTTGAATCACCTATGTGGAGAGGTAGAGATGTCATCCACAGAGGACCAGCTTCATTTCGATGCATGATACATGTTCCTGTGTTGGTAATTATACCTGTCCTAAACAAAATGGCATTACTTTTTGAATCACCTATGTGGAGAAGTAGGGATGTGATCCACAGAGGACCAGCTTCATTTTGATGTATGATACATGTTCCTGTGTTGGTAATTATACCTGTCCTAAATAAAACGGCATTACTTTTTGACTCACCTATGTGGAGAAGTAGGGATGTGATCCACAGAGGACCAGCTTCATTTTGATGTATGATACATGTTCCTGTGTTGGGAATTATACCTGTCCTAAACAAAATGGCATTACTTTTTGAATCACCTATGTGGAGAAGTAGGGATGTGATCCACAGAGGACCAGCTTCATTTTGATGTATGATACATGTTCCTGTGTTGGTAATTATACCTGTCCTAAATAAAACGGCATTACTTTTTGACTCACCTATGTGGAGAAGTAGGGATGTGATCCACAGAGGACCAGCTTCATTTTGATGTATGATACATGTTCCTGTGTTGGTAATTATACCAGTCCTAAATAAAATGGCATTACCTTTTTGACTCACCTATGTGGAGAAGTAGGGATGTGATCCACAGAGAACCAGCTTCATTTTGATGTATGATACATGTTCCTGTGTTGGTAATTATACCAGTCCTAAATAAAATGGCATTACTTTTTGACATAACTATGTGGAGAAGTAGGGATGTGATCCACAGAGGACCAGTTTCATTTTGATGTATGATACATGTTCCTGTGTTTGTAATTATACCAGTCCTGAATAAAATGGAATTACTTTTTGACTAACCTATGTGGAGAAGTAGGGATGTGATCCACAGAGGACCAGCTTCATTTCGATGTATGATACATGTTCCTATGTTTGTAATTATACCAGTCCTTAACAAAATGGCATTACTTTTTGACTCACCTATGTGGAGAAGTATGGATGTGATTCACAGAGAACCAGCTTCATTTCGATGTATGATACATTTTCCTGTGTTAGTAATTATACCAGTCCTAAATAAAATGGCATTACTTTTTGACTAACCGATGTGGAGAAGTATGGATGTCATCCACAGAGGACCAGCTTCATTTCGATGTATGATACCTGTTCCTGTGTTGGTAATTATACCTGTCCTAAACAAAATGGCATTACCTTTTGAATCACCCTCGTATAATAGATTTGTACATAAAAGTATAATGAGTCAACAATGATTTTGAAGAAATTGATAATTAAAACCAACATCCACATTCATTCAAAAATGCGCACTCAATATATCAAAATCAATTTAATCCATACAACTCGGCTCAAATGTGTAATTACAATTTCCTATGAATATAAATACCATTACATTTCTTGTCATAACTTTATTACACTTGGAAGCTTTGACAAAACTATTATTCTGGTAGTATTGTTTACTAATTAATGATTAATTCGCAGATAATTGAATTCTGTTGCGGTAATAGTTTCAGCAAGTTATGCGCAAATGAAAAAAGGTGAAAAAAACTTCACTTTTCTTAATGACATCATAGCATTTTATTCCTAATCAATTTCACTCAATGTGTAAACTATCAGTATTATTATTATTATTGATTATTATTATATCTGTATAGCTTAGGCCGGGTTAGCTCAGTGGTAGAGCGTTCGGCAAGAAACCACAAGGTGCCTAGTTCGATACCGGCCCTCGCCAACTCAGCGTATGAGTAGCACAGGGATCTGTGCGGTAAAGTAAGGAGCTGACGGTAGGTCTGGCGCTCCACCTCAGATGCCAAAAAACAATCTCCTTTGTCTAGCGCTAGTGAAAAGGGGAAAAACTCCCTCGCTGATTGGCTGATACCGACTTTAGGCCACCCCGACGACTTTACTTTTTTTTATAGCTTAGGCATACCCAATTTGTCGTCTGCTTTTCACTTTAAAAATGAATTAAAATAAATTAAATCGATTATCCAAGGTCAATTTTTGTCTAAATTGAAAAGTAGTAACATAACGAGCATCAAAAAAAAAACTCCTCGTGAGGTATATCATCAGAGCCATCACCCCCGATTAACTGTGCCAGTTTCACTGACTTGTTGACAGCATCATGATGAATTTCATTGGGTAGAATTTTCACCTTTGTAGTCATGTACACATTCTGGACAGTTTTTTTCCAACATTTTAGAGTTTCTTTTTTCATGTCTTGAAGTGTCTTATGTATGTGTGACGAGACTGAAAGGCAGCCCCATGAACAAGCGGATTCCCAGCCCCCCACAAACAAAGCGCGTCAGGATATGTTTGCCTGTGGCGAGGGGGAAGAGTGTGGCGAGCGGCTACGGATACTCGAACTCGCTACCTCCTCGTAGCTGAGGTGTTGTTAGTAGAGACCCAAATAAAGTATATCCGAATTTGCATAAGTGCAGCCGAACAAGCAGAAATAAAGACGGACTGACGCTGACAGGGCGAGTGTGGAAGAAAGTGTTTGGACGGCAAGTGAAATCTGACGACTGCTATTTGAAGTGAGAGTGGCGTGTTCGGTTGGGAAAGGAATTGTATTTCGCTTGCTGGAGAGACTTTCAAAGGATTGATATTACCTTGAATTTTTAACCCTTTCAAAAGAGTACGATCGCCAGGCACGATGCAATTGTGAAATTGCGCCTATACTGTATCATCTCTCTTTTTAATTTTTTAATTTCATATTAACTGACATCACTATTATCTGTGTTATTCGGACTATTGTCCTCATCTTCATTGTTATTGTACAACGTTTCGGCCGATATACCCTCCGGCCTTGGAACTTTCTTGTCGTAATCGGGAACCTTCTTGTCGTAATCGGGAGCCATCACAGAACTTTGAACGTAACCCTTTATTCAGTCCATGGTTAGGTTCAAAGTTCCGTGATGGCTCCCGATTACGACAAGCAAGTTCCCGTGTCCGAAAAGAAGGTTCCCGAGTCGAAAAGAAGGTTCCCGATTACGACAAGAAATACCAGAAGAGGACCGGAGGGCATATCGGCCGAAACGTTGTACAGATAACAATGAAGATGAGGACAATAGTCCGAATAATACAGATAATAGTAATCATCAAGCCTCATCTCAAACATTCAGTGAACCCCTGTTGGGTTATTTATACCGGAGACGTTTTATTCGTTGTTGTGGGATATTTAAAATTTGGGACTATATGACCTTTAGGCACCCCTTTTGCTTTGTTGATTCATAAGTACATTTTTTCATTTACTCCGTCGACATCCGGTTGTTTGTTAGGGGTTAGGGTTAGGGTTTAGGGTTAGGTGTTAGTTTTATAATTAAAAAAAACTCTTAAACAATCGTCTGTTAACAAACAACCGGATGTTGATGGTGTAAATGAAAAAAAATGTACTTATGAATCAGCAAAGCAATAGGGGTGCCTAAAGGTCATATGGTCCAAATTTTTTTATAACTTATTTTTATCAATTCAGCCCTAATTACAATTGTACAATATTGTACAAACGGAAATAGGAATTTCCGGTTAAATTAAACACATTGCTTTAAATGAGGGCCCGGGATAATTTACGAGTCCCAACAAAAGTTTCTTAATATATTGTTGTTTTTTTATTTATGATCTGTGGAAAGAACTAAAGCCGTCTAACCCCTACATTGAAACCTATCCTGTGCAACTCGTTTCGAAGAAACTATTTACAGCCTTTCGCATATACGCAGTAAATAAAATGATCTTGTGTCACATCCTGCTTGTGCATAGGGGTTGGTAAATGCATACATACACATATTGGGTTAACAGTGATGCGATAGCTTTTTAATTTAGAGCGTCCTGGTACGCACATATTTGCTTTGAATGAGTCCCCGGGAAAAATTTACAGGTCCCAACAAAAGTTTTTTTTGATATATTATTGGATTTTTATTTATGATCTGGGGAAACAGCTAAAGCCGTCTAACCCCTACACTGAAACCTATCCTGTGTAATTCATTTCTAAGAAACTATTGAAATATATTTACAGTTAGCTTGAAATGGTGAGGGAAGAAAAAAGAAAAATTTTGGGACGCATGATTACTGCGTCCTTTTAGATTTGTTTGTGCGTCATGGACGCAGGACGCGTACCTATCAACATTTCTGGGTTAAAGAAGAAACAAGTGACAAGCCACTAATAATGAATGTTACACCCATATGTGTGTGGGTTTATGCGTGCGCACTTTGAAAGCCTTTCGCACATGCGCAGTAGGTGACTGTGATTTGATCTTATCAATAAAATCCGGTTACATATTTATACCAGCATTCAGGGCATGGTCAACCACATTGCTGACACGGTTCGTTGTTTGGACACAAAGCAATAATAATATTAATGACAAGTTATTCATCACTTCTCTTTCATTTCGAGATCCGTCAAGGCAACAGGGACCCGATCGTTTCAGACAACATAACGACCGAACGCTCACTCCCCGCAGTGACACTTTGACACTTACTTTTATCAGCTTACCATTCCGGCCGAACGGGAACCTTTTATACCTATTCACCGTAACGTACTCACTCACCTTGTATATTATTCATATGCACCGGTTGACTTTTTTTTTTTGCTTTCCTTTTTTTTTCTTTTTTTTTTTTTTTTTTTTCCTTTTTTTTCTTATTCATATTTCATCGACTGTTGTAACCCTAACGTTGCTCAGATATATATCTGAGTGAAAGGGGGGGATATTAGGGTTAGGTTAGGTGAAGGTTGAATATTGCAAACGGGGGTAAATGTGCGTCTCTGTCAAAACAGGTTCGTTGTAGCAGCAGGTACCGCTAAAAACAAACCCGGTTATCGAGAATGTCCAACCACTTTATATTATCAAAATAGAAAGTTTTAATACGTTAAACGTATTAAAACTTTCTATTTTGATAATATGTAAACTTATAACACGCTATCACAATGATCAACTATGGAAAAAAAAACAATAAAAAACAACTGAGGTGGTCACTACTAGAATAAGCTCATTCCTAATTAGTGATCATCCTCCACAAACCATTTGCCAACATTAAAACCCATGGCCTTAAATCTATCACAGGATCCTGCATCAACGATTGGAATACACTAAGAAAATAATTTCCAAACATTGGAGTTCTTTATGCATATAGTTATTTACTAAGCTTAGCTTAGATATGGCACAAGGCCAGAAGTATGGGCTTTATGTATATAGTTATTTACTAAGCTTAGCTTAGATATGGCACACGGCCAGAAGTGTGGGGCGCCCAGTGAGAAACGAACTCACTAACAATGGTCTGCTAATCTAGCTTGCTAACCATTACACCACGTGTATATAGTTATTTACTAAGCTTAGCTTAGATATGGCACAGGCCAGAAGTGTGGGGCTCCCAATGAGAATCGAACTCACTAACAATGGTTTGGGAAGCGAGCTTGCTAACCATTACACCACGTGTATATAGTTATTACTAAGCTTAGCTTAGATATGCACAAGGCGCCCAGTGAGAAACGAACTCACTAACAATGTCTGCTAATCTAGCTTGCTAACTATTACACTAATTGAATGTATATAGTTTTTACTAAGCTTAGCTTAGATATGCTGTGGGGCACCCAGTGAGAAACGAACTGGTCTGCTACTTGCTAGAGGCTTTATGTATATAGTTATTTACTAGCTTAGCTTAGATATGGCACAAGGCCAGAAGTGTGGGGCACCCAGTGAGATCACTAACAAGGTCTGCTAATCTAGCTTGGAGGCTTTATGTATACTAAGCTTAGATCTATAATGAGAATCGAAGGTCTGCGAATCTAACTTGCTACCATTACACTGAGGTGCCAGGCTGCTAAGCATAGCTTAGATCGCCCAATGAGAATCGAACTCACTAACAATGGTCTGCAAATCTAGATTGCTAACCATGTGAGGTGCCCTATAGTTATTTACTAGCATAGCTTAGATATGGACAAGCCAGATGTGTGGGGCACCCAGTGAGAATCGAACTCACTAACAAAGTCTGCTAATCTAGCTTGCTAACCATTACAGTGACTTTATGTATATAGTTATTTACTAAGCTTCGCTTAGATATGGCTGTAAGGAGCACCCAGTGAGAATCGAACTCACTAACAATGGTCTGCTAATCTAGCTTGCTAACCATTACACCACGTGAGGCTTTATGTATATAGTTATTTACTAAGCTTTGCTTAGATATAGCACAAGCCAGAAGTGTGGGCGCCCAGTGAGAATCGAACTCACTACCAATGGTCTGCGAAGCCAGCTTGCTAACCATTACACCACGTGAGGTGCCCAAGGCTTATGTATATAGTTATTTACTAGCTTAGCTCAGATATGACACAAGGCCAGATGTGTGGGGCACCAGTGAGAATCGAACTCACTAACAATGGTCTGCTAATCTAGCTTGCTATTACACACGTGAGGCTTTATGTATATAGTTATTTACTAAGCTTTGCTTAGATATAGCACAAGGCCAGAAGTGTGGGGCGCCCAGTGAGAATCGAACTCACTACCAATGGTCTGCGAAGCCAGCTTGCTAACCATTACACCACGCACGTCGGGTGCCCGAGGCTTTATGTATATAGTTATTTACTAAGCTTAGCTTAGATATAGCACAAGGCCAGAAGCACGGGGCGCCCAATGAGAATCGAACTCATTAACAATGGTCTGTGAATCTAGCTCGCTAACCATTACACCACATGAGGTGCCCAGGCTTTATGTATATAGTTATTTACTAAGCTTTGCTTAGATATAGCACAGGCAGAAGTGTGGGGCGCCAGTGAGAATCGAACTCACTACCAATGGTCTGCGAAGCCAGCTTGCTAACCATTACACCACGCACGTCGGTGCCCGAGGCTATGTATATAGTTATTTACTAAGCTTAGCTTAGATATAGCACAAGGCCAGAAGCACGGGGCGCCCAATGAGAATCGAACTCATTAACAATGGTCTGTGAATCTAGCTCGCTAACCATTACACCACATGAGGTGCCCAGGCTTTATGTATATAGTTATTTACTAAGCTTAGCTTAGATATAGCACAAGGCCAGAAGCACGGGGCGCCCAATGAGAATCGAACTCATTAACAATGGTCTGTGAATCTAGCTCGCTAACCATTACACCACATGAGGTGCCCAGGCTTTATGTATATAGTTATTTATTAAGCTTAGCTTAGATATGGCACAAGGCCAGAAGTATGGGGCTCCCAATGAGAATCGAACTCACTATCAATGGTCTGCAAGGCGAACTTGCTAACCATTACACCACTTGAGGTGCCCTTTATTTACTAAGCTTAGCTTAGATATGGCACAAGGCCAGAAGTATGGGGCTCCCAATGAGAAACGAACTCACTAACAATGGTTTGCGAAGCGAGCTTGCTAACCATTACACCACGTGAGGTGCCCTTTAAAAACTAAGCTTTGCTTAGATATAGCACAAGGCCAGAAGCACGGGGCGCCCAATGAGAATCGAACTCATTAACAATGGTCTGTGAATCTAGCTCGCTAACCATTACACCACATGAGGTGCCCAGGCTTTATGTATATAAGGCATGAAGCAAGTAATCACTTCTACTTATTGACTCGTTGACTACCACGTGACCAGGGAATGCAACCTATTGTCCAATCCCTGGCAGTGCTGCTGCTGTTGTTGTATTTATACTAGCCTGATTCTTAACCTGAGATCATTACTACATGGATCATCTTGGACGACGGAACGTAGTACTATGTCACAGGACTTATTGACTTACTTACTTATTTGTTAGTCCCTTTTAAATCTGGAACCAACGATGGCGGCCAGTTACTCAACAGATTTCACCATAATGTTTGCTCACCAACTCAAATTATTTTTTCAAAATAGAAATTTTTAATACGTATAAGTAAACTTATAATCAACTTTCAAACTATGTAAAAACATTTTTTAAATAATTTTAAAAAGACTGAGGTTAGGCTCAGTCCTAATTAGTGATCATCCTCATCACATTACTACAACCAACATTACGTTTTTTTTTGTGACATTATTTATATTGTATAATGTGTGATAATAAACCATTGTCTTCTTCTCATAGCAGGTACTTGTTGCATAACGCTTATTGTCGTATGAAGTGGACACGGTCACCCGTCAAGAAGGAAAACTCCGAATTCAAACCGAACCCTTTATTCAATCCACCGGGGTAGACTGCTCTTATTCCGTTAACCATGATCTGGTACAAGTGTTAAGCTATTTTATTATGACACTTGGCTAGGATTGAACCTGCAGTCTACAGATAAGTGTCACTTAGAACTGTATCAACTCAACCCTTACGTCTGTTGCGCCATGTCCAACTGGAAAATTCAAGGAGAATTTTTGGAAGTTATAAACCTAATGTTCTTTTTACCTAGAATATTTATCTTTCATAATAATGTATGATTTACTGGACTGCACACGTTGCTAAAAACAATATGTTGGGAAGGCCATTTTACTTTAGACACATCCCAATTGTATATTTCACTATAACGGCATAATACATATTAGTATAGATGTTGTATATTGTACAAACGGAAATAGGAATTTCCGGTTAAATTAAACAAAGAAAAGACGACAAAAATGACAAAGGACTTTTTCCCGGTAAAAGCGAACAAAGAAGTTAAAAAACGGAAGCGAGGCTTTCCGGCCAAAGAAGCAGGGAGAAGATAAAGAAATATATAACAAATGTCCGTTATCAGATCAAAAGATAAAGATGCGTAAGAGTACCTATCAATATAAAAGACCTGAGGGTTCGAGCCGACAGCCCAGTCAGACAGCGGACGGCGAACAGAGCACAAGGATCGACCGTCGACACGGTCCATCGCTGCCAGCGGTAGTGAGGTTCGTCCACCCCTTCCACCTCAACATCGCCAGTCATCTCAATAGTAGTAGTCATTGTCAACGCTCGGTCATTTCATTGTCAACGCTCGCCACCCAACACGTACAGCCGAGAAGAAGAAATAAAGTCAAAACTCCTACTATACGCATGTGTTGTAGATTTCATTAAACGACAACTACACACTTCGCTACGTGACCATATATACCCGCAACGACTACTTACTTACACGATTTGGAGTAGCGAAGAAGGCCGCTATATACCATATAGCCATTTGGAGCCAGTATATAACATAGATATAACTTACGTCCTGAATATGTTGAATTCATATGATCCATGATTTCTCAAAGTGGTCTGCATAAACCTTTGGGGTCTTTACAACAACTTAGGGGTCTGTAAGTATTCGGGAGTCTACAAATGGTCTATGGAAACTACTAAGCCTTCTTAGTAATTAGAAGAAATTAATTCCACAAGAATCCTGGAGAACATGCTCATGTTGACATATTTTCAAAAGTTTAAGCCCAATATCCATGAACTTATCAATGCTTCCTTGGTAAGTTATTAAGTTAGTATTACATATCTGCAGCTCTTTATTATATTTTATGCTAACATTACTGTTTATTTTACGGTTATTTTACAATTAACAGTTTTACATAAACGTTTGCGCAGAATTCATTAATTACATAATTGATTGCAACAAAACAATTGCAAGGTGGACTGGGATATACAAGGAGGGGGACCATGATGGGTCAATTATGTATACAGGGTGACCCAGAAAAAACAGAACCCACAAATTTTGTAATAAAACTTAATTTTAACTAGGGGGGTTTAGGGTTGGGTTTTAGGGTTAGTTTAATGGGAAAATGAATAAATAACTTGGGTTCTGTTTTTTCTGGGTCACCCTGTAATATGTTTTAATTTTCCGACCGATTTTCAAGTTTTGCCTTTTTTCTTCTTCTTCTTAATTTTTCTTAATTTATTCATTCTTTTTCCTTTCCTTTATTTTTTTTTTTTTTCTTTCCGTTCTTTTTTTTTTTCTTTTCTTTTTCTTGGCTTACTAATCTTTGTAAAATTCTTTCTCCCTCTTTCCTAGTGAAACAGAACAGCCACTATCTCGACAAAGGCCACTACCGTCTTCATCTTCCCGGACGCCATTTTAACATTTATTTTCTGCGACCTAACCAAAAAATAAAAATAAAATAAAATATAAAAGAATGCACATTAATAGCTCTCTAACGCATGTTAATAGGCGGTAAGATCAAGGAAACGAGATTTATTTGTATTTCTTCGGTCTGCTTTTATATCCACCGACCGTCTCCGGGTTTGCAGAGACCCGTACTTGGAGATAGCGACAGTAACCAGCCGTAAATCTATATACGGTACATTGTGTGCGCTTTTATGACCAACGCTAAAACTTCCAAAGGCAGTAATATTTATCGAACGTACGGGGGAGAAGGTTTGCCGCTAAGGCGGGGTAGGAGCGAGATGTCCGATTTTTGCAAGCGGGGGGGGGAGTAGAGTTCAGAAGAGAGAGATGAATGACAGGGGGGTGGGGCAAACAAAGAATCTGGCAGTTCCCAACGAGAGTGGTGGGGGTGTTGAGAAAGGATGGATGGGTCTAGGTCGCCTGGGAAAGATCAGACCACAAGAGAAACGGAGAGATGATTTCAACAGACAAACACGAAGACGGATAAAAGGGGTAGACACATCGACGGGTCCACCGACATTAATAGCCGGAGTTTCCTTCTATGATTCTTCAATTGAAACAATATTCCGACAGAATATTGCTGCAATAAATAAATGAATAATTTTTTTTTTAAGTTTCCAAACTGGTAGAGTGCTGAGGGGGTGTTAGCTACTCTACAAAAGTTGGTTAGCTGAATTTTACGGCATGTCAATCCTTGTTGGGTTATTTTATTTTATTCATTCTTATTGGCCGCCCTGTCGGTGGGGCGTTAGAATGCACCGGCTGCACCTCTGCAGAGGGTAAGATTCCCCAATGGGACCACCTGTTGGCCGTGGGTGGCGACCCGTGATGCTTAAGGATAGAACCCAGGTGGATGAGCAGTTCATGACTTGCAATACTCCACTTTGGCCCTATCTTGGGCTAGACGGGCGGTCGGAGAGGCCCCTCCGATCAATCGGCTGGTCACGTCAAGCCCTAGCACCTATATGATTTTCCCAACCCTATTGCCCTTATGGCAAGCCCCAACCCATTTTTATCATATGGGTGCTAGAAGGCGGTGACTGAGGGTCTACATGTCCTGGGAATGACTTTAAACTCTATCTGATGGTGCGGTTCCAGTTTTGGCGGTTTGGGGAATGTGGAGCACCCTTCATCACCATTGCTCCCTGGACCACTCTGACCCGGAGTGGTAGTACTGTTAGGGTCCCATCTATGGGTTAGATAGAAAAACATGTGTTGATAAACAAAATTGTATTATCCATTAAGAATTGATTTATTTCAAAACTTTATCGGCATTAAATGACCCACTGAGGTTGATATGCCGTAAAACAAAACAAAACCAAATCATTTTTGTTGGGTATTCAATTTCTTTTCAAACTCAATTTTTTAAAACACATTTTTAATATTATTTTTTCTTTAATCTATTAAACCCATAGGATACTATCGCAAAGGCATCCTGATCTCCTGTCCTAAAAAACGCTAAGCAGCGCCAGCTGAAAAAAAAAAACAACCTGCGCTACGATTGAAGTCCATAGCTGAAGCGGTGCCCGCTGAAAAAGCCAACCTGCTCTACTATTGAACTACACAACTGTTTGAAGGCGTTTTTCCCGAAACTTTAATGCGATATGAAAGCGATATTTACCCCCCCCCCCAGTCTCGACAAATAAATGTAAATATTCTACCCCTCTCTGTTTGAAATATTTTAGAGTACATGTTAGGGTAATTTATGAGAACTATCAAAAATAACAACCCCAGCTCGTCGAAATTCTTGTTTATTTATCATAATTTGTCGTAATTCTTGTTTAGATATAAAGATGGATATATAGTTTTGAATAGACTGAGATAGATAGGTAGATAAACAAACAAAATAATATAGATAGATACGAATAAATGGAGATAGATATTTTCGACAAGTAAATGTATTGGGGGGGGGGGTCGCTTCTTTTTTTGTCATAATTCTTGTTCATTTAAACTAAAAACAAGACATTAAACAAACATGAATTAAAAAAAATCTTAGTATTTCAACTAATATAGATAAATATGAACAAATTGAGATAGATAGATAGATAGATAGATATGAAGATGGATAGTTTTGAATAGACTGAGCTGGGTCGTTATTCTAAATAGTCACTGGGTAGCAATTTTTGGGGCAGGGGACCGGGACGCGCTTCCTCATAAATTACCAATTTTTTTTCAAACTCAGTTTTTTAAAACACATTTTTAATATTATTTTCTTTCATCTATTAAACCCATAGGATACTGTCGCATGAATGCATCCTGATCTCCTGCCCTAAAAAACGCTAAGCAGTGCCAGCTGAAAAAAAAAACAACCTGCGCAACGATTGAAGTCCATAGCTGAAGCGGTGCCCGCTGAAAAAGCCAGCCTGCTCTACTATTTAACTACACAGCTGTTTGAAGGCGTTTTTCCCGAAACGTTAATGCGATATGAAAGCGATATTTACCCCCCCCCCCAGTCTTTTCTCGACAAATAAATGTCAAATATTCTACCCCCTCTCTCGTTTAAATATTTTAGAGTACATGTCAAAGTCCTCTATGGGTTAAATAGAAAAAAACGTGTTTAAAAATTGTGTTTAAAAGAAGAAAAAAAAACAAGAATGGATAAAATAAAACGTCTTCGGCAAAAAATAACCCAACAAGGGTTGACATGCCAAGAAATCCAAGCATGCAACTAATCAACAGCGCAAATTGAATTGTACAAGCTACATGTCAGGTACACCTAACTGTAACGATGAGGCGACCAAAATATTTTTAAAGAATAATAATTAAAACTCTTAAAGTCCTATACCACCTCATTCCACCCGGCCGGCAGTCACATTATTTTTCCTAATCCACCCCAAATGATAGCCTTTGTCATATATAGTATTAAACATATTAAGAAGTCTTTGATTTAAGGGAAATAACAGGTAACTTTAAATGAAAAGGCCATTTTTAGCCATTTTTTTTATAGATCCTTAGAGGAATTGGGCTCTGGACTTAGAAAATCCTCAACAGGATGTTAAGAGTTAAAAAGTGGGGGCACTTAATCGTGTCTTAAACTCACTTTTACCAATTACTTCCCAGTATATCTATCGCCTTAATGGCCTGCTTCTTCTCACTATCCTAAAACGAGACCTTTTTTTTTTTCCGGTGAACAGTTCACTTATTTTAATGCTGGTACTACTGAAACAGCTTTCCCTCTTCTTCTAACATAGCAGTTCTCGCCAAAGTAAGAAAAGGGAAAAGGAAAAAAATCGTGACGATGATTAATTTTCTACATATTTCTACAAGTTTAGTTGTTAGATATTTAGCCAACCACGGGTTAGATGAGACATAAGGTCAGTTTTAAAGAGGAGTACAGCTGGTATAAATTTAGTTTTCCTTCTCCTAGATCGGCTGCCCGACTAATATTAAAAAAAACAGCCTGCTCTATTATTTGCCCTACTTAGTAACTTATTGGTAATTTATGAGGAAGTGCGTCCCGGTCTCCTGCCTCAAAAATTGCTACCCGGTGTTTATTAAAATAACGACCCATCTCAGTCTATTCAAAACTATCCATCTTCATATCTATCTATCTATCTAATTTCAATTTGCTCCTAATACTTTAAATACTAAGATTTTTTTTTATTCATGTTTGTTTAATGTCTTGTTTTTAGTTTAAATAAACAAGAATTACAACAAAAAAGAAGCGACACACCCCTAATACATTTACTTGTCGAAAATATCTATCTATCTCCATTTGTTCATATCTATCTATATTATTTTATTATTATATCTATCTATCTATCTATCTCAGTATATTCCAAACTATATATACATCTTCATATCTAAACAAGAATTAAGACAAATTACGATAAATAAACAAGAATTACGACGAGCTGGAGTTGTTATTTTGATAGTCACCGGGTAGTAATTTTTGAGGCAGGAGACCGGGACGCACTTCCTCATAAATTACTCTCCGCTTAAAAATTGACCTAGTGTCAGAGCTTGAACGTGGCGGAAGGGACAGGTAAATAAATACCCGATTATTTACCCATAGCTGAGGGGAGAATATACGGGTTTATGTCTTTCCCACGGGGATTAGCGCGAAGTAAAACTTGAACAGCTTCATCCAGCATTTGAACCCGAGTGGCCGAATCTATTTCCGATAACGATAACCGTTACCCGAAGAGCGCCTACAACACCAATTACTACTGCAAGCTAATTAATTGCATTCAGGTGCCTCGAGTGGTGTGATAGTTAGCAAGCTAAACTGACAGACCATTGCTAGTGAGTTTGCGTCTCACAGGGTGCCCCTTAAATCCAGCCTTGTGCCACAACTGAGTCAATAACTACAACCGATCGTAGAATTTAGACACCTCGCGACACCAGATCGGCTGAAAAATGCTGACTTTACAAAATTGTATCTGGTATTGATTTTTAAATACAAAATGAAATTTCTTGAATTTCTGGTACGCGTTCGTGCCTCTCTCTCTCTCTCATCTCTCTCTCTGTCTCTCTCTCTCTCTCTCTCTCTCTCTCTCTCTATCTATCTATCTATCTATCTATCTATCCAATTTCTGGTCTACATATACGATTTCAGGTCTATATATACTACTTACTACTCAGACTACTTTTTTCTTTCTATATCTACATTCATCTATCGGGCACTTTCTGGTATCTTCAATACAGGATTTCTTTTTCTATCTATCTATCTATCTATCTATCTATCTATCGATTATCTCTAGTATCAGTCAGTCTATTAAGTGGGGTTTGAAGACTACTATTTTTCTATTGATCTTGCTATCAGTTTATCTTTCTATCAATCTATCGGCCGATGTTTGGTTATATTTATTATTCAGTAGAGTTCTGGGACTACGCTGTTTCTATCTATCTATCGAATCTATGTTTTTTTTTCTATCTATCTATCTATCTATCAATTCTCTTGCTATATCGATCGTTGTTTGATATCTGTATATATTTCTATTGTAGAGTTCGGTGACTAAGTTTTTCTATCTATCTATCTATCTATCTATCTATCTATCTATTGTTTTCTGGTAATATTTAGTAGGGTTTAAAGACTACTTATTTTCTATCTAGCGATCTGCTGTTTTTGTTAGAAATTTCTATCTATCTATCTATCTATCTATCTATCTATCTATGTATCTCAGTCTATTCAAAACTATCCATCTTCATATCTATCTATCTATCTATCTATCTATTAAATACTAAGATTTTCTTTTATTACGATAAATTACGATAAGTAAACAATAATTACGACAAATTGCGATAAATAAATAAGAATTATGACAAATTGCGATAAATAAACCAGAATTACAACAAATCACGATAAATAAACCAGAATTACGACAAATTTCTATAAATAAACAAGAATTAAGACTAAAAAGAGAACCCCTAAAATACATTTAACGCCCTAAGTTGGTTGTTTTCTTTCAAGTAACACCGATGTGGCGCCGAAACTTGGGGTCGTTATTTTAAAATTCACCGGGCAGCAATTTCGGAGGCAGGGGACCGGGACGCACTTCCTCATAAATTACCGAGCATATTTCATTGAGATTAAAATTAATTTTTCAAAAATTAATTGCGATGAAAAACAAGAAATTTTGTATGTCATTGTACGTCACACAGAAACCTAATTCTGTGAAGGAATAGTTAATTGAGTGTCTGCTTCAGTGAACTCTAAAAAATGAAACGCCAACCTTTTTGGTTAAAATCGCATGAAAAAGCAATTTCTTTAGCAATGACGGACTGTAAACTGTCAACAGGTCACCGATCAAAGGAAGTAAGGGGGCTTATCTCGATCCGCTAGAGGGCGCTGAGAGATGCACTGATAAACCAAACTTCCGAGATGATGGATGGCAGAAACGGTTTCCTTCAAAAATTAGTATGGATGTCAAAACACACACACACACACACACACAAACACACACACATACACACACACACACACATACACACACACACACACACACACACACACACACACACTATATATATATATATATATATATATATATAATACAATTTTTGTAGCAGCTATAATATATATTGGAGGATATGTGCTTAATTAAAGTCATACCTAATTTTGAAAATTAATTAGTTAATAATTAAATGAATTTAGGCGGGCATATATGTCCAAATGTAAGGCTAAATAAAATCGAGAAAAAATGTCTTGTTTAGCCTTACATTTGAACATATATGACCGCCTAAATTCATTAATTATTAACTAATTAATTTTCAAAATTAGGTATGACTTCAATTAAGCACATATTCCTCCAAAAATTGTCGGCTAAAAGCCATATCAAATAAACACATTGTTTATTTACTTACTCTCATATATATATATATATATATATATATATTATATATCTTATTATAATGGAGATTGTGTGTTTTGTCTGTCTGTAACCGAAACTACACAAGTCACAATTCCCTTTGTTATTTACACACACATTCTCCATGATTTTATTTTTTATTTAAACCTCAATTATTAGTAAAAATTGTTTTCATCATTAAGACTGTTAACAATATCTACATACTAATAACATGCAATTATATTTATATATTCAACGAAATAGCGGTTTACAGTGTGAATGGGAAGGCCTAATTTGCATATTGATCTAAAAAAAATTGATTTTAATAAATATATGATTAGTATTATTGATTTCTAATTGTTTGGTTTATCTTAATAAATATGAGCAAAAATCTCGGGGATAAATCTTAAAAGAAATCTATTAACATAAAGAAATAACTGTAATTTTATTCTTTTCTTCCTATTTTAACTAAATACTTAAATTAGTGAAATTTACCACTGAAAGACGGGAGTAAGGGAAAATGGTGGAACAGTTAGTTTCAAAGTTGTTCTATTTTCCGATTATGCCCCCTCTGTTCCAAATATTTTTATCTGAATTCTTATTCAGTTTCATTAGCCTTTCTAACTTAACATGATATTTAATAATATTAAAACTTAAATACTTGCACCCGGAGGGTGCATATATTTGCTAGTATATATAAAGTAAAGTACAGTCGTCAGGGCGGCCTAAAGTCGGTATCAACCAGTCTGCGAGGGAGTCTATCCCCTTTTCACTAGCGCTAGACCAAGGATATTGTTTTGGCGTCTGAGGTGAAGCGCCACACCTACCATCAGCTCCTTACTTTACCGCACAGATCCCTGTGCTACTCATACCCTGAGTTGGCGAGGACCG
Organism: Doryteuthis pealeii; assembly: GCA_023376005.1. NCBI lineage: Eukaryota > Metazoa > Mollusca > Cephalopoda > Myopsida > Loliginidae > Doryteuthis > Doryteuthis pealeii. The sequence goes on from CM042156.1 coordinate 103,654,643, forward strand.
GTATCGAACTAGGAACCTTGTGCTTTCTAGCCCAACGCTCTACCGACTGAGCTAACCCGGCCCCTATACTAGAAAAACGTGATCCGTTGGGTCACCCATTGAGCACCCATTGGGATCAGAAAAGAAGTGTGTTTGCAAAGCGAATTGATTAAAAAAAAAAAGAAAGAAATACGGCCGGAGAATTTTGAAAAAATCATTAAAATCATTTTGTAAGATTTCTAGGAAAGGGACAGTTTGACTAAATTTAAATTTAAATGGACCTGATTCTTAAAATTGTATTAATAACTGCGGTGTTGAGAAGTCGTAGGGATAACTGATATATATATATATATATATATTATTATATATATTATATATATATATCTTTTGTTATCAAAATAATCTCTTCCCGCAAAACTGTAGTGAAAAAAGTTTTGAAAATAAGTAAAATGTTTTTATACTTCCTCGGTAGTTAAATTAACGGTAATTTATGAGGAAGTGCGTCCCGGTCTCCTGCCTCAAAAATTGCTACCGGTGACTATTAAAATAACGACCCAGCTCAGTCTGCTCAAAACTATCCATCTTCATATCTATCTATCTATCTCAATTTGTTCATATTTATCTATATTACTTTAAATACTAAGATTTTTTTTATTCGTGTTTGTTTAATGTCTTGTCTTTAGTTTAAATAAACAAGAATTACGACAAAAAAAGAAGCGACCTCCCCCCCCAAATACATTTACTTGTCGAAAATATCTATCTCCATTTGTTCATATCTATCTATATTATTTTGTTTGTTTATCTATCTATCTATCTCAGTCTATTCCAAACTATATATCCATCTTCATATCTAAACAAGAATTACGACAAATTACGATAAATAAACAAGAATTACGACGAGCTGGGGTTGTTATTTTGATAGTTACCAGGTAGCAATTTTTGAGGCAGGAGACCGGGACACACTTCCTCGTCAATTACCAAATTAACAAACAAAACAAAAGACACTATTGATAATTTTACCATGACAGAAGTGAAACAGAAGCCGAGGAGTCGAGGATTGTTATTGGCTAAATAGAGTGATAAAGGGAGATTTCACCAGACTGCTGATTTGGTGTTGGTGGCAGGGGTTAAGAGAGTGGCTTATTCTCACACTCATTGCTCTCATAGATATACTAAGAACTTAATAGCGAGGGAATGAAATATATAGAGGGAGTGGAAATTGAGAGATAATAAGATAAGTGAGAGATGGGTTGCATTGTGAATTAATTACGAATTACTTCTAATTAAAACGATGAAAATTAATTATTTTTTAAACATAATTCAAATGTTGCATACTGAGGTTTTCACGTTACCAAATCAGCATAATGTTGTATACCCTTTCTTACTTCTTACTCTAGTCGTCTTCTCCTCTGGCCGGCTTTGCTATTCTGATCGTCTATCATCTTTCTTGGTCTGGTCTAGCGTCTGGAGTTTCTTCTAAGGTCTGGTCTTCTATGGGGATTTCGGGTCTGGTTTCTGTTAGGGATTTCTCCTTATCAGAAGCCCTGTTTCTTTTGTTAGTTTTTCTTAGTAAACACAAGACTTCGATTTCTTTTAATATTCTTTATTCGGTAAATCCAACCCAGACATAACATAGCGCGTGTTGCAAGAGTTACAGTTTTAGACAGAGCGTAATGGCCGACTGCTCTGTCTGACGTCTAACTGCAAACTGGGGACTCTGAAAAAGGTCCCGTGACTTCACATATTGGCAGGCTTCTGTAATTTTCCATAGAAGGACCCGGCCATGGTATGAAAGGGGTCATCCCCTCAGAATTACAGGGGATTGACAATAATCTTATGCAACCGCATAGATTATGTAACACAAACCCCAAAGTAAGGAATATTTTAGTATTTAATATTAGTCATTAAACTAAACAGGAAAAAAGCCTTAAGGAAACAAAAATTGATTCGCTCGGCTTTAGAATAATAATAGATTGATAGATATGAGGATTGAAGGATTGAGTAAAATCCGACAAAATGTGTTTGAAAATAGAGGAAAATGCGGATAAAAACAACAAAACAACTAAATTCAAAAAATATGATTTGAATTTAGTTGTTTTGTTGTTTTTATCCATATTTTCCTCTATTTTCAACCACACACAGACACACACACACCTACACACAAACACACGCGCACACACACGCACACATACACACACACACACATACACACACACATATATACACACACACACACACACATATATATATATATATATTTATATGTATATATATATATATATATATATATATAAAGATAAATCTAATGAGTCAGACGAACCTACTAAAAGTTTCCCTTAATGCTCTTCAGGGCTGAGATCTGACTAAAGTGGTAAGTGGTAAGTACTATATTTAATGCGTTTGCTCCCAGTCTCTTTAGTCAGATTTCAGCCCTGAAAAGCATTAAGCGAAACTTTTAGTAGGTTCGTCTGACTCATTAGATTTATCTTTATTATTTGCTCTACTTAAGTATTGAGCACTTTTTACTTATTAGCTTTAGTCTCCTGGCGGTTTTATATGAATATATATATCTTATATATATATATTGCATATAAATTGTTTTTTCTTTTGGCCAAAATATTGTACCAATAGATTATTTTTTGTTGGTACGATTATCTTGGTCTTTTCTCTGTTCCAAAAAATTGTTTTTCTTCCCGGTTGATGTTTGGTAGTATATTTTTACAATCAAACTATTTGCTGGGTTTTTCTCACCGCGAGGATTTACCAATATGTTTGGTATATTATATATATATATATATATATATATATATATATATATATATATGGGACCGAGCAAAATTCAATTATTTTAGTAGTGAAAAGGCTAACCTAGCATAAAATGGAAAGTTTTCGACTTTTAAAAAGTTTTACAATTTGGTGCGCCTATTTTAACTTGACGAAAAAGAACAGTCTTCCTGGGATGTTCGGAAATAAAATAACACACACACACACACACACACATATATATATATATAGTTTTGAGATTTATATCTAGAGGGAAGAAAGATTTCATTCATTTTTCTGAGAGAAAAAACAAACAAACAAATTTATTTTTTTAAAAAGGAAGAAATTAATCTGAAAACGTCTAAAAATTAATAGAATTGAAAATCAGTGGCCCACGCCTGCGGCTTTTTTTTTTTTTTTTTTTTTTTGGTAAGAAGACACTGACGTCTTTCCCGCATTTTGCTGACGTCATCGCCTCTGGCGTCTGTTTAAGCCCGCAGTTTCTAAATGACATTATTTGAATGGTATCCCAAATGTCATTTCGCGGAAAATATTAAAGATCAGAATCGCCGCTACAAGCAGTAAGAGACTTTTACAATTCATGGTATATATTTCTGTATGAAAAAAAAAAAAAAAAAAAGAAAAGATAGGTGGAGCCACTTGTTGTTTAGTGTATGAGATTTTGACGTCAAGCCCCCTTGGGGGTTTGTGGTAGAACTTTTCAATTTTCCCCAGAGACAATGCGGGACATACAAAATAATTATAATGAAAAAAAAAGGCGGGAGCGAAGGATTTACTCCATGTTTTGTAATTTAAATTCATATCTTTGTGAAATAAATTTCAACATTCATTTTTGATTAATAAGAAGTGTAACTTAATTTTAAATCCATCTTAGAATCTTTTCAAGATTCGCGGATATCTCTCTCTCTCTCTCTCTCTCTCTCTCTATATATATAATATATATATATATATATTATATATATATTATCTTATTATAATGGAGATTGTGGGTTTGTCTGTCTGTAACCGAAACTATATTACTATACAAGTCACAATTCCCTTTGTTATTTACATCACATTCTCCATGATTTTATTTATATTTAAACCTGAATTATTAATAAAATTGTTTTACATCATTAAGACTGTTGACCATATCTACATACTATAAACATGCAATTGTATTTATATATACAACAAAATAGCAGATTACAGTGTGAATGGGAAGGCTAATTTGCATATTGATATTAAAAATTTGATTTTAATAAATATGCGCTTAGTATTATTGATTTCTAATTGTTTGGTTTTATCTTATTGAATATGAGCAAAAATCTCGTGGATAAATCTTAAAGAAATCCATTAACAAGAAGAAATAACTATAATATCATTCTTTACTTCCTATTCTAACTAAATAGTTAAATTAGGAAAATTTACCAATGAAAGGCGGGAGTAATGGAAAATGATGGAAGAGTTAGTTTCAAAGTTGTTCTATTTCTCAATCATACCCCCTCTGTTCCAAATCTTTTTATCTGCATTCTTATTCAGTTTATTAGCCTTTCTAATTTAATATGATATTTTATTATATTAAAACTTAAATACTTGCACCCGGAGGGTGCATATATTTGCTATATATATATATATATATATATATATATATACGCACACTCCACAATGCTATTGCTAATAATACATCCAGGCATCCCCAAGCATATGATTCGGCTATAGCTGAACACTTTTCATCTATAAATGATTGTAGGGTCGACTATACAGACGAGTGTTTCTCGGTTGTAGTGGTGAGAGAGTTGATATGAGTGGCTTAAAGTAGGCGAAGAGTTAAAAATACCGAAAATTCTATTTGAAAGAATCGTGAGCCGATTTTAATGTGAATTTTAAAAATCGGCGCCTTTCAGGTGTCGACGCCATTTTTATTTTATAAACAACAGATCAGATATACAAGAAAGGAAATCGTATCACTGAGCAGATTTGGCGCGTTTATTCGTTCCCTGACAGCTCACTAGTGTAAATATCCTATACCTACCTACCTACTTACGTATTTAGTAACGATTGTACACTTAATAAACCCGGCAGATTTATTAGCCGACGTCATGCAATTCGTTAATGTGTCAAAATGTCCGCCATTCCCACTCTTTCTTCTTTCTTCTTAAAAGAAGCAATGATTAAATCATTTTCAACTAAAGTCGCTGTTTTTTTTATCTCGCCTCACCACATCAACTTCAATTTTGCCCCCCAGAAACCATTTGTTTACTCGTTAGATAATTAGTGTCATACGTAATTGCTTACTTAACGGGCGCTCCACAAAAATGTCCTTGTGTCAGCGAATATTCAGAGTCATTTTCATTAGGTATGCACATAAGCAGCACATTTCGGACAATCTGATCCGTTGTAGTAAAGCATATGGGAGCTGACGGTAGGTGTGGAGCTCCACCTCAGCAAAAAAAATCTACCTGGTATAGCGCTAGCGGAAAGGGGATAGACTCCCTCGCTATTTGACTGATACTGACAATAGGCCACACCGCATAATTTACTTTTACTACTACTTTATGATAAGTGATTCTGTATCCTTCATTTTGAAGAATAACCATCTTACAATCCGTGTGTAGTATGGTTTGGTTTGGTTTTGTTTTACGGCATATCAACCTCAGTGGGTCATTTAATGCCGATAAAGTTTTGGAATAAATCAATTCTTAATGGATAATACAATTTTTTATCAGCTCATGTTTTTCTATTTAACCCATATATGGGACCCTAACAGGTACTACCACTCCGGTCAGAGTGGACCAGGTGATGAAGGGGTACTCCACATTCCCCAAACCTCCAAAATTGGAACCTCACCATCTGATAATTTAACGTCATTCCCAGGACATGTAGACCCGCAGCCACCGCCTTCTAGCACCCATATGATAAAAAGGGATTGGGGGTTGCCATAAGGGCAATAGGGTTGGGAAATTCATATAGGTGCTAGGGCTTGACGTGCCCAGCCGATTGGTCGGAGGGGTCCTCTCCGACCGCCCGTCTAGCCCAAGATAGGGCCAAAGTGGAGTTTTGCAAGAACTGCTCATCCACCTGGGTTCTATCCTTAAGCATCACGGGTCGCCAGCCACGGCCAACAGGTGGCCGCATTGGGGGAGTTTTACCCCTCTGCAGAGGTGCAGTCGGTGCATTCTAACGCCCCGCCGACAGAGCGGGTGTGTAGTATGGGTAAGTACTGACAATAAACAACTCCATATAATTTACTTTTACTAATACTTTATACGTGACTATATATCCTTTATTTTTAATAATAACCATCTTACAATCCGTGTGTAGTATGGGTAATTACTGCTAATTTAAAGATTAAAGCCAACAAATTTCAATACTTTTCTCCTTACCATCATTAACTTTTAGCAAATCATTTACAAACAATTTGATTATAAATTATGTTCAAATCGTTTCTATAATAAACTATTCAATTCTACCGTAAATGCGACATTTTCACCCTACTTCGTATTTTCACACGTCGAATTGAAAAGCCACTTTGTCTCTCTTCATCTTTCCTCGTTTCCCTCTTAAGTTTCAAATATTTTTTAACGTCCGATAATCCTATTAATGGAGTTAATCAACATACCTCCATTAATCAAATTAATGCAATTTATTCAACGCATCTCGGGTTTCGATAACGAATTAACACCTTGGGCTCTATTTTAGGTAGAGATCTTACACGAATAATATACGAGACCGGGTGTCTTCAGAATTCACGGAAGAAAAAGAAAAAAAAAAGAGATGAGGAAGAAAGATAAAAAAAGAGAGGTAAAGAGAAGAGGAAGAAAAAAGGAGAAAAGTATGACAGAGAAGAGAAGAAAAAGGAGAGTAAGGGAAGAGAAGAAAAAAGAGAAGTACGAGAAAGAGAAGAAAAGAGAAAAAAGGAAGACATAGGAAGTATGACAGAGAAGAGAAGAAAAAGAGAGAGTAAGGAAGAGAAGATAAGAAAAAAGGAGAGTAAGGAAGAGAAGAAAAAAGGAGAGTATGGAAGAGAAGAAAAAAGGAGAGAGGAAAGGAGAGAAAAAAGGAAGAGTACGGAAGAGAAGAAAAAAAAGGAGAGTATGGAAGGAAGAAAAAAGGAGAGTATGGAAGAGAAAAAAAGGAGAGTACGGAAGAGAAGAAAAAAGAGAGTATGGAAGAGAAGAAAAAAGGAGAGTATGACGGAAGAGAAGAAAAAGGAGAGTACGGAAGAGAAAAAAAAAGGGAGAGTACGGAAGAGAAGAAAAAGGAGAGTATGACAGAGAAGAGAAGAAAAAAGGAGAGTACGGAAAGAGAAAAAAAGGAGAGTAAAGAGAAAAAGGAGAGTAGGAAGAGAGAAAAAGAAGTACGGAAGAGAAGAAAAAAGGAGAGTATCGGAAGAGGAAAAAAAGGAGAGTATGGAAGAGAAAAAAAAGGAGAGTACGGAAGAGAAGAAAAAAGGAGAGTTAGTATGGAAGAGAAAAAAAGGAGAGTACGGAAAGAAGAAAAAGGAGAAGTATGACAGAGAAGAAAAAAGGAAGTAAGAGAATGAAGTCCCTAGCTGAAGTGGTGCCTGCTGTATATGAAAAAATAATTTGTCGATTGAAGGCGTTCTTATCAAGAATTTTTTTTTTTTGGGGGGGGGGTGAAGACGTTAAAAGTAAGCCATATTTTTAAAAGGTTAAAATATTTACTTTCACTTGTCGAAAAAAACTATAGGTGGTAAAATATCGCATAAACTTTTTGGGAAAAACGCCTTAAGCGCTTGTTTTTTTGGGTTTTTTTTTTTTTTTTCATATTTTCAAAAATAAGACTTACTTTTAACGCCTACAAACCACTAAAAAAAATAATTTGTCGATAAAAACGCCTTCAATTGACAAATTATTTTTTCATATACAACCGGCACCGCTTCAGCTAGGGACATAATTCATAGGTGGGTTTGTCTTTTGACCTATCACCGCCTAGCGTTTTTTAAGGCAGGAGGCCGGGACGGAACTCTGCGAATAGTACCATAGTTTTTTTTAGGCGTGGAGTAGGGTGGGAGAAAGAAATTGCATATCTATACGTTGGTATCCTGTCGGGGAAGACTATTGGAAGCGTTTTATGGGCTGTTTCTTACGTTTAATTAGTTACACGGAGAACAATAAACACAAGAATAGAAGCAAATGCAAATGCATATTTGCAATAAACCAGTATTGATTTTGTGTACATGCATATATACGTACATCTGAAAGTGCATATATAAACTCACTCACCAGATAGATGAATAGATAGATAGGAACAGATAGATAGGAATAGTCTGAGATAAATAGAGAGCAACACGCTGAAACAGATATGAACAAATAGATAGATAGATAGATAGATAGATAGATAGATATGAACAGTCCCAGATAGATAGATAGATATGAAAAGACCCAAATAGATAGATAGATAGATATGAACAGACCCAAATAGATAGATGGATAGAATAGATAGATATGAACAGACCCAAATAGATAGATGGATAGATAGATAGATATGAACAAACTGAAATAGATTGATAGAGAGAGAGAGAGAGAGAGAGAGAGAGAGAGAGAGAGAGAGAGAGAGAGAAGAGATAGGAACAGTCTCAAATAGATAGATAGATAGATTGATATATTAACATACTCAAATAGATAGATAGATAGATAGATATGAACAAACTGAAATATATATATAATATATATATATATATATATATAATATATATTATATAAGAGAGAGAGAGAGAGAGAGAGAGAGAGAGAGAGAGAGATAGATAGATATATATATATAGATATAGATATAGATATTAACAGACTTAAATAGATAGATGGATAGATTGATATGAACAAACTGAAATAGATAGATAGAAAGATAGATAGATATGAATAGACTGAGATAGATAGATAGATAGATATGAACTGTATGAAATAGATAGATAGATAGATAGATAGATAGAGAGAGAGGTGGGGAGAGATATGGACTGTCTGAATAGATAGATAGATAGATAGATAGATAGATAGTTAGATAGTATTATATGAACAGACTGAGAAAAAATGAAAATAACAAAAAAAAAGAAAAGAGAAAAAAAACTTAAAATAAGAAAATAAAAAAAAAAAAAAAAAAAAAAAAAAAAAAAAAAAAACAAAGAAAGAAAAAAAAAAACAAAAAAAAAAAATAAAGAAGTAAGAAAAAATGAAAAAAAAAAAAAAAAATCTCTTTGAAAAAAAAAAAAAAAAAAAAGAAAGAAAAATAAAAAAAAAAAGAAAAATAAAAAAAAAAACAAAAAAAAGAAGAAGAAAAAAAAAGAAGAACATGAAAAAAAAAAAAAAAAACAAAAAAAAACAAGATAAAAATAAAAAAGAAAAGAAAAAAAAAAAAAAAAAAAGAAAAGAAAAAAAAAAAAAAAATAACAAAAAAAAAAAATTTATAAAAAAAAATAAAAGAAAATAGATAGAGTGAAAAAAAAAATAGAGAAAAAAAAAAAAAATAAAAATTAAAGAAAATAAAAAAAAAAAAGAAAAAAAAAAAAAAAAGAAAAAAAAAAAAGAAATGCAAAAGAAGAAAATAAAAAAAAAAAAAAAAAAAAAACAAAAAATAAGAAAAAAAAAAAAAAAAAAGAAAAAGAAAACAAAAAAAAAAAAAAAATAGAAAAAGAAAAAAAAAAAGAAAAAAAAAGAAAAAATTGAAAGAAATGAATAAAAAAAAAAAGCTAGAAATAGATGAAAATAGAATGAAACTAGATTGAAGAAATTAGATAGATAGATAGTGTATAATACCAAACCACGTACCAAACGCCGTTCGTGCCGGTAGGCATGTGGCACAAGGTCGCAAGTATGGGGTTTCAGCGAGGATCAAATTCGCTATTCAGTTGGCAACGATCTGTCGACTTGTTGGCTAATCCTTACACCACGATGGACGTAAATATGCATGTACATATGATGTAACAGACTGGGAGAGATAGACTGATTGATAGCATTAGTATTATTTGGATTATTCGGACTATAGTCCTCATCTTTAATTGTTATCCAACATTTCAACCGATATGCCCTGCGGCCTTCTTCAGGTATTTCTTGTCGGACTTGGAGCCTTCTCGAACTCGGAAACCTTATTTTTTCGGACTTGGGAGCCTTCTCGAACTCTGGAACCTTATTTTCGGACTTGGAGCCTTCTCGAACTCGGGAACCTTTTTTTCGGACTTGGAGCCTTCTCGAACTCGGAAAACTTATTTTCGGACTTGGGAGCCTTCTCGAACTCGGGAACCTTATTTTCGGACTTGGGAGCCTTCTCGAACTCGGGAACCTTTTTTCGGACTTGGGAGCCTTCTCGAACTCGGGAACCTTTTTTTCGGACTTGGGAGCCTTCTCGAACTCGGGAACCTTTTTTTCGGACTTGGAGCCTTCTCGAACTCGGAACCTTATTTTCGGACTCGGGCCTTCTCGAACTCGGGAACCTTTTTTTCGGACTGGGAGCTCTCGAACTCGGGAACCTTATTTTCGGACTTGGGAGCCTTCTCGAACTCGGAACCTTATTTTCGGACTTAGGAGCCTTCTCGAACTCTGGAACCTTATTTCGGACTTGGGAGCCTTCTCGAACTCGGGAACCTTTTTTTCGGACTTGGGAGCCTTCTCGAACTCGGGAACTTATTTTCGGACTTGGGAGCCTTCTCGAACTCGGGAACCTTATTTTCGGACTTGGGAGCCTTCTCGAACTCGGGAACCTTTTTTCGACTTGGGAGCCTTCTCGAACTCGGAACCTTTTTTTTCGGACTTGGGAGCCTTCTCGAACTCGGGAACCTTTTTTTTCGGACTTGGGAGCCTTCTCGAACTCGGGAACCTTTTTTCGGACTTGGGAGCCTTCTCGAACTCGGGAACCTTATTTTCGGACTCGGGAGCCTTCTCGAACACGGGAACCTTTTTTTTTCGGACTCGGAGCCTTCTCGAACTCGGAACCTTATTTTCGGACTTGGGAGCTTCTCGAACTCGGGAACCTTATTTTTCGGACTTGGGGCCTTCTCGAACTCGGGAACCTTTTTTTTGGACTTGGGAGCCTTCTCGAACTCGGAACCTTTTTTTCGGACTTGGGAGCCTCTCCGAACTTTTTTTTTCGGACTTGGGAGCCTTCTCGACCTCGGGAACCTTTTTTCGGACTTGGAGCCTTCTCGAACTCGGGAACCTTTTTTTTCGGACTTGGGAGCCTTCTCGAACTCGGGAACCTTCGGACTTGGGAGCCTTCTCGAACTCGGGAACCTTATTTTCGGACTTGGAGCCTTCTCGAACTCGGGAACCTTATTTCGGACTTGGAACCTTCTCGAAACTCGGGAACTTATTTCGGACTCGGGAGCGTTCTCGAACTCGGAACCTACTTGTCGTAATCGGGAGCCATCACTGAACTTTGAACCAACGCTTTATTTAATCCACGGGGGTATCCTCTCATTCTGATAACCATAGCTGGGTACGGGTAGATAGCATTAGTTGCGTAATGACTTCCGCATTTACCCCAGGCCAATAATTGACTTGTGGTCATAAATAAAAGTTCAGAATTCGAATCTTAATCTTAAAGAAAACAATGCCTTCCCGCTTGGTGGACTGACGCAACAAAATCTCCCCCTCTCTCCCCTTCCCCCTCTCTCTCTCTCTTTCTCTCTTCTCTCTCTCTCTCCTCTCCACCCCCACTCCAATCAAATCTTTTCAAAACCGTACTAAACTGATCTTAAAAATATCATTATCCATTGAAATCAACGTATTTACAATCTTAGAGAAAACAATGCCTTCCTGCTTGGTGACTGGCGCAACAAAATGTCCCCCTCTCTCTCTCTCTCTCTCTCTCTCTCTCTCTGTCTCTCTCTCTCTCTCCACCCCACTCCAATCAAATCTTTTCTAAACCGTACTAAACTGATCTTAATAAATATCATTATCCATTGCAACCAACCTATTTACAACTTTACAATATCTGAATCCCCCCGGGGGGTGTCGATATAAATTCGCACCCTGTCTTGCCAGTTAACGCCCAATTCCATAAGGCTTTGTTCTCAAAATACCACGAAATTTTTAAAGAAAGAAAAAAACGAGAAAAAAACAAAACAAAAAGAAGAAAAAGCAATGGATTCTTTATGGGTTGATTAATTCACACACTGCGTGAGATTCATTTCTATATTTGTCGGAATGTTTTCAATTTGAAAATCTCGTTTTATTCAAGAATAAAAAGATTTCTTATTGATTTATTGGTTGATTATTTGACTGACTGATTGATTGATTGATTTTAATGGCATCTCAACCTGCCAAGGGTGATAACATTCTAGTCGTCATTTTAGGCGTTTAGTTCTCCTGTTGGTAAATTCAAGTCGCTTTTGAGTAATGACAGTAATGAAAATGTGTCATATTATGCTCGTGCAGATGGGTTTATATATATATATATATATATATATATATATATATATATATATAATATATTAATAATTTGAAGGCCAATACAATGCGTATGAAAAATAAACAAAAAGATGTTATTTTTGTTTAGACAAAAATAACATCTTTTTTGTTTTTGTTTTTATTTTTTGTTTTTTTTTGTTTTTATTTTTCATACGCATTGTATTGGCCTTCAAATTATTAATATATTATAAAATACTTAACAATGCTTCAAGCAAATTAGCAATTGCTTATATATATAATATATATATATATATATATATATATATATATATATATATATATATACTGAACCTACTATACTGAACCTACTATCCAAATACCACACACCAACACTAAGATCCAACCCCCACAACTCACTTGCGACAGTGCAAATGTCATATACTATATATACTGCACAAAATGCAAAAACAGTGGTACGTGGGAGAAACATCCACTACTTTCAGACTACTCCTCAACAACCACAAATCTACCATAAAACTTAAATCTCCACACAGTAAAATCACTCATCACTTTAATACCCCCTCCAAATTAGGTCTCATCAGCAAGGTTATGGACAGCAGTCTCCCATGTCTATAACCTTGCTGATGAGACCTAATAGGTCGAAATGTACATTCAGGGATTGACATTTTCTCGATTTGTTTAGCCTTACATTTGAACATATATGCCCGCCTAAATTCATTAATTATTAACTAATTAATTTTCAAAATTAGGTATGACTTCAATTAAGCACATATCCTCCAAAAAATATATATGTGTTTGTGTGTGTGTATGTGTGTGTGGGGGGGTCTGTCTGTCTGTCTGTTTGTGTTTGTGTTGTTTGTAAATTGATACTTTAAGGACTACGAGAACATGTTAAAAGTTTTTAGGGGTGCGTAACATAAAACAATTTGGAAACCACTATTTTATACCGATCTCGCCATTTGGTAATTTTGGAATATGTTTCTGTGTCATTCCAATCAAAATAGGACAGAAGAGGCTTACGATCAAAAAATTCTCTTATCCCAAAGGAAAACCTTTTAAAATCCCTCTTACTTATATTTGTCGAATCGTGTTAAGCTAAGATCAAATCTACCGACAAAGCCGACGTGGTGGTGAGGGGGGTTTGATAATTCTGAAGTTTTTCAACAAAGAAAGTTGTCAAGTAAAGATGGCTCCTCTTTAACCTTTTCAAGATCAAAGATATATTTTTCTCTCTTTGCCTGACGACGACAAATATAATGATTGTTTTGTCTTCTCATATGTGAAGAAGTAATGTTCAGCTTTAGCGAGCAATATCCAAGCAAGCAAGCATAATTCCACTCTGTCCATTTGGACATATAGCACATTTACTTTCTAGCTCTACCTTATAACAACCATGTTGGACTCGTCGCCCCGAGTTCAAATCCCGGACGTGGTAATTGCATTTCACTTATCGCTAAAACCCTTGGGAAAGGTATGAATCATACTCTCCCTCCAGCTATGGGTAAATAGTAGGGCAGACTGGGCTCTTTAACCTTGGTTAGACAACCGGTCTAGGAGAATGAAAACTCTGAATTGAAACCTGTTGAACTCCGCTTAAGAAATTGACCCAGTGCCGCATCCTGCTCGTGCGGAGGGGTTGGTAAATATATATATAACAACCATGTTAAAAGCTTTTCCCTTTAAGATTGGATAAGTTTGTTTGTCAAATCTATGATACAACATGGTATACATATAGTTTTGGGTTTAATGAAGTTCCACATTTCGCAAATGCACACGTACACTTGACAAATAGAAAATGTATTTACTATTTTAGATTGCTGCAAGTTAACAATAGAAAAAGTAATTAAAGTCATCAGGGTGGCCTAAAGTCGATATCAACCAGACAGCGAGGGAGTCTATCAGTTTTTCATTAGCGCTAGACCAAGGAGATTGCTATTTTAGAAGCTTCTCGCCCGGGTAACAGTTCCTTTAAATGACGGTGAATGGGGGCCTTCCCAAGTAGACTATTTGGTCTTCAGCCTTCTGTAGTGTGCTATTGTGACCGCCTTGTAGTGTGCGGACACAATGCCTTCGAAAGTGTGCTGTGAAAAAATGCCTCCGTCCAAAGTCGACGGTCAGTAGATAAGTGGGCCCTGTTTCTGGGCTATGTGATGAGAGCGTTTACTTTTTACGTCTCTCTATGGTAACGGCTCCCTGATAAGTGAAGTTTTTGGTTTTGGCGCCAACATACGATGTTGGCTATTCGCCCCTAGCGGCAGGGGAAGATAATTCACTAGGGAATTTCCGATAAGATAGCCCATTGTTCCATGACAAGCAGTGTATGAAAAGGGGTACCAGTAAAAGTCTTACTCGTCTTCTTCCGGTTTAGCTGTATTGCTTCACATTTCAATGCTAAGGCGAAATAAAGCTTGTTGTTTTGTTGTATACCCACATCGAGTATATAATCGAGGAGAGAGGGTGATTTCCTCTCGGTGATAGACAGAGAGACAGAGACAGAGACTTAAATTAGAGATAGAATAGTCTTACTTAGTTACTTCATTTCGGTCGCCATTTTCCTGTCTAGTTGTCTTATCTTCTGTTCTTAAATCTTCTTTGATAATTCTTCTAACTTCTGGGCTGGTCTCGGCTCGTCATTGTTTTTAAATTTAATAAGACAACAAGACTTTGTGTTTACTTGATCAAGCTTTTATTATTTATCTAGCCCATGATTTAATTCCGCGCGGTTGAGATCGACCCGGAGCACGTCTAAGCTCTCCGAAAGCTGGGTCGAAACGGAATAACTAAACTAACTATTCTCACGTCTCTGTACCGGAGGTCAGTTGGGGGTCTTCTAAAATGTCAATCATAACCCCCAACGGTTATAAAAAAATTACCCACCTCCGGTTTTAAATCTAACGAACTTTATTTAAAAATTAACTTACAGATACGTTCATAATTTCTGACTTCTTATGAATTGTGATAGTTTGAGTTCGAGATAAAGTCTCCCTTCTGTTCACAGAACATCGAGAAATAGCATTTTCTGATCGCACAAAGAGCGGAGACGAAAGAGACGTCTAATCCGTTCGAAGACCGGGTTATGAAAAAAATAAAGAAGACGAAGATGGATTCTGAATTCTCACGTGACCAATTGACACGTGATGTTCAAAGACACGCCCACAAATCCAAGGGAAGACAATTATTTATTGATTCCCCTACACTGTATTATTTTGTAGGCATCTGTCCGCTCGTTGGATGTAGATAGGATATGCAATGATATAAGTAGTTGTATCCCCCCGGTGGCACCTCGGCCCAAACCAGCGCCCTCTACACCTACCCTTTTCCTGTCCAATCTCTCTGTCACCTCCGACCTAAGTTCCACGGCGCTCACCTAACAGCAAACATCATTCTTTTCAGGCTGGACACTTTCCCGCTCGGGAGAAGCACTTTTCATCCTTTATTCTCCAGAAGAGTGAACAAGTTTACGCCGGTCCCCTTGTTCACAGAAAGAAGGGAAAAAAATACTACGGGATTGTTGCTGACAAGCATTGTGGAGTTGTCAACTTGTAGTGGGTACGATAGTCACGGCTGACAAATGCCCTCGTAATATTCAATTGAACCGCGGAGGACGACGGCGATACTAGTCTGAAATGATGGCTCAACACAAAACATGCCTTCTTTTCTTTATTTCTTTTATTTATTTCCTTTTTTCTTTTTTCTTTTTTTCTTTCTCTCTGCTGAAAGGAAAATTAAAACGGAATGCTATGATACGGAAGAAGAAGCAAAACACTTAGTTTGACAAGAGGCAAATTATTCTCATATATAATGACTCGGATGACAACCACAGAATTTATGGCACTGTTGCCCTATCATAGTTTTATTAACACGCTTCTCACCTTCTCAAATTAAAAAGAAGAAAAAAAAAAAGAAATACAAAAAAAAGTCTGATTTATTCAATCTCTAGCTTTCTTTCTCTTTCAGTTACCTTCTCTCTTTTTCTTTCCCCTCTCTCTCTCACTCTCTCTCTCTCTCTCTCTCTCTCTCTCTCTCTCTCTCTCTCTCTCTCTCTCTTTCACCACTCTCTTTCTCCAATTTCACTCTCTTCTCTCTCTCTTTCGCCTCTTTCCCCTCTCTCTCTCTCATTCGCCTCTTTCCTCTTTATCTCTATCTCTCTTTCGCCTCTTTCCTCTTTATCTCTCTCTCTCTCTCTCTCACACACACACACACACACACATACACACACACACACACATACACACACACCCTTTCACCTCTTTCAACCCTCTCTCTCTCACACTACCCTAGTCACCTTATTCCTTCTGTCTATTTTCTCTCTATATCACTGTCTTTCTCTTTCGCCCCCCCCCCATCTCTTTCTCTCTCTCTCTCTCTCTCTCTCTCTCTCTCTCTCTCTCTCTCCTCTCTCTCTCTCTGTGTTTTTATGTGTATTTGGATATGTATGTTCCCTCTACCCCCCTCTCTTTTATCTATCTATCTATCCCCTTTTCTCTCTGTTTTTACGTATGTGTTTGGAGGTGTATATTCCTGCTGTCTTTGTTTCACTACAATTGGTATCACCTTTACCTTCACGTTCCAACCTTTTCAGAGATCTAGCATGGTCCAAGTATTTGTTTTTTTTTTGTTTTTTTTCATTTTCATTTTATTGTCCGCCGTGAAAGCAAAATCCACGAGATGACAATTTTTTTCTTGTTAATTAACTCTAGGTCTTGTATTTGGGTTGGGAGTTGGTAATCCGATGGTGGTTTTCACACCTGCCGTAGCCGAGTGACAGCTGTATCTTCAGGTCTCCCGGACTCTTGTGAGTATTCTAGCCGATCCCAACAGTGCTGTAGTTTGGATGGTCTCGATTCTCCCTCTGATTTCCAATTCACCCAAATTCTTTTCCAGAGCTTTGGGGACCGTTCCAAGGGCACCAATTACAATTGGTACGACCTTCACCTTCATATTCAAAAGTTTCCTCAGTTCTCTGACAAGATCTAAGTATTTGTCTATCCTTTCGCTTTCTTTTATTTTCACTCGGTGGTCGCCCGGGATGGCAAAATCCACGAGATGACAGGTTCTCTTCTTCTTGTCGATTAATACTAGGTCCGGTCTCCTGGCCGGGATTAGGTGATCCGTCTGTACCTCGAAGTCCTAGAGAATTTTATGCGTCTTGTTCTCCGGAACAGGTTCAGGTTTGTGCATATACCATTTGGTTGTATGGTGAAATTTGAATTTCTTGCACAATTCCCAGTGTATTACCTTTCCCACCAAGTTGTGCCTTGTCTTGTACTCTCTTTGTGCTAGTTGGCGGCATTCGCGGCAATTATTATTATTATTATTATTAGTTTTTCACACCTGCCGTAGCTGATAGTTCACTGAAGGCTGAGTGACAGCAAGTCTCCTCAGGTCTCCAGGACTCTTCTGAGTATTCTGGCCGATACCAACAGTGCTGTAGTTTGGATGGTCTCGGTTCTTCTGATTTCCAGTTCACCCAAATTCTTTTCCAGAGCTTTGAGGGTCGTTCCAAGGGCACCAATTACGATTGGTACTAACTTGACCTTCATGTTCCACAATTTCCTCAGTTCTCTGGCAAGGTCTAAGTATTTGTCTATCTTTTCGCTTTCTTTCATTTTCACTCGGTAAAATCCACGAAATGACAGGTTCTCTTTTTCGTCTCTGTTTCCACTCTTTCAGTACATTATAAGCGATTCGGTTTCTCTCTTGAGGTTTCCTTTTCTTAGCCATGTCCATGTCTTCTGATGTGATATCTCTTGAGTTTGATGCTTGGAAGTACCCATGTAGTTGTTATTTTTCCCATTTCTGTTTTTTAGTTTTTGATGTATTTCTGCTAGTCAATGTGTTGCGATTATTAATATAATTGATGTAGGGGGTTAACACCCCTACAAGATGGACTGGCCCATAGCCTTAGAAGAGTCGACGTAGCAGTAATAAAGCCGGGAAAAATATATTCGGACGAAATCACTGCGTTTGACTACAGGCATTTGACCCTCCTCATTTCTTGTGCGCTTGTCTTGTGATTGTACTACTTCTTGTTTTATGTACAAGTATCTGTTATACCAGTGCTGAATAAAATATATATCAAGCAAACTATTTCTCTGTGTATCTTTTACCACCTCAACGATACAACAATTATTATTATTATTTGCTCCGTTTGAGTTTTCAGATCAGCGTTAGCTGATGGTCTTTCACTGGAGTCTGAGTGACAGCAAGTCTCCTCAGGTCTCCAGCATTCTTCTAAGTATTCTGGCAGATTGCAGCAGTGCAGTATTCTGGATGGTCTTAATATTTCCTCTGATGTCCAGATTTTCCTATCGCTTTTCCAATCCTTTTGGGACCGTTCCAAGTGCACCAATTATTATTATTATTATTATTATTATTATTATTATTATTATTATTTGAGTTTTAACATCAGCATTAGTTGATGGTCTTTCACTGGAGTCTGAGTGACAGCAAGTCTCCTCAGGTTTCTAGGACTCTTCTGAGTATTCTGGCAGATTGCAGCAGTGCAGTGTTCTGAATGGTTTCAATTCTTCCTCTGATTTCCAAACTTTCCAAACCCTTTTTCCAATCTTTTTGGGACCGTTCCAAGTGAACCAACTACAATTGGTATCACTTTGACTTTCATATTCCATAACTTTTCCAGTTCTCTGGCAAGGTCCAGGTATTTGTCCTTTTTTTTTTTTTCATTTTCCTTCAGCTTCACTCTGTGATCTGCTGGAACTGCAAAATCCACTAGTTGTCAAGATCTTTCAGCACTTATTATTATTATTATTATTATTATTATTATTATTAGAGGATTATTTTTTTAGATGTTGAGTTCTCTGCATGTAGTTAAAATAATACAACAGTAAAAAAAGAAGTGTTTGTGTTTTCTGATGGAAACAAAATGAATCATGCGTAAATGATCTTGGCGAACATTATAGCAAATATCTCAGAACATATTATTATTATTATTATTATTATTAGTAGTAGTAGTAGTAGTAGTGTGAGGTGTTGNCGGTGTTGTTTATTTATTTATCTTGGGGTGAAATGCACTGAGCGGGTCAATAGATTAATTGCATAAATAAAGGCCAGATGTGAGTGAATTTTTCCCCTGACAGTTTCATTTAAACAAATGTGTATATTGTTTGAAAATTTATTTTCTTACTTGTCGGATTTTTTTTTTAATATTATTAATATGAGTGGAAAGAAATCTAAACGAATTTGTTTTGTTGTGATGAGAACTGAGCTGGCTGCATTTCATTTGTTTAACTCGGGCAATGGGTTCAAATATAATATATATATAATATATATATATATATATATAATATATATATATATATATATATATATATATGGGGGGGGTGCCATATCTGTTTGAAAACGAGTGCGCCCTTTTACGTATATTTTAATATCCACAAAAGTAATTAAGTTTTAAATGAGAATTCATTGTGGCAAACAAAATAAAAAATACAGACGGCGTGTTTACACACACGCGCGCACGCACACACACACACACACAGAATATATATATATATATATATATATATATATATATATATATATATAAGTTTTGGTTTGAAAATCGCATAGGGGTGAAATTTTTAGTTCCCAAGCGCCGTTGACTTTATGTCTACGCTACCCTAACTTAGATAAACATGGTCCATCAATGATACTAAGCACTATTTACTTATAAATATAGCAAACTATATATCAATATATATATATATATATATATATATATTTGCTGAATTTTTAAAAATATGAAATTGATTAAAATAAGCACAATTAAAAACAAATTTTCAAAGGGGTAAAGGGAGATAACTTTCAAATTTTTATAAAATACAGGAATTAAAAAAAAAATTAAAAAATATAATCGAATACATGAGGAGCGTCCGCATAAATCAACCGACGTAATTTGCGATCCATAAACATAACAACACAAAGTCTCTTCAAAGAAACACCAAGAGCAACCAGACGATGGTGAAATAACCTGAAACCTGGGTAGTTGCTTATGAAAAACTTTTATATTTAAAAAATTCAGCAAATAAATAAAGCTCCTAAAATTGTGGTTGAGCACTGTGATTTCTTTGTTTCATCCCAAAACAAATTTTTAATATATATATATATATATATATATATATATATATATATATATTATATATATATATATTCATCAAGAAACACCGTGTTTCGACGTATCACGTCTCCTCCGTGTGGCTAATATAGCAGGCTACCTCCGGCCGAGATAGGGTTCCGGCGAGATACCGTGAGATGCTGATGGTATTTGTGCCGCTCCATCTCAGATGCAAAAATAATCTATATGCTTTAGCGCTAGTGAAAAGGAAAAAGACTTCTCTTGCTATATGACCGATACCGACGAAGGTCACTCTGGCGAATTTTCTTTTTTTTCTTTTTTCTTTTTTTTGCATTGATAGACTGGCTTTTAAAACGTTACTAACGTGATAATTAACAGTTTACAAGATTGAATTGTTTTTTAAGTTTATTAATGCATTGAACTTTTTTAGGCAATTCTTTGTTCGATCAGAGAAATGAGACAAAACAATGTAACATAATAATCAAGTAAAAGTAACATCTGATCTAAAATAAAAATAACAAATTTTTATTATTATTATTATTATCATTATTATTATTATTATTATTATTATTATTATTTATTATTATTATTTTATCACACCTGCTGTAGCCGAGTGGATCACTGGGAGCGGGCGACAGCAAAGTCTCCTCAAGTCTCAGGACTCTTCTGAGTATTCTAACCGATCTTACAATGCTGTAGTTTGATGGTCTCGATTCTTCCTCTGATTCCAATTCACCCAAATTCTTTTCCAAAGTTTTGGGGACCATTCCAAGGGCTCCAATTACAATTGGTACGACTTTACTTTCCATGTTTCCACCAGTTTCCTCAGTTCTCTGGCAAGTCTAAGTATCATTATTATTATTATTATTTATTATTATATTATTATTTATCCTTTTGGGTTTCACATCAGCATTAGCTGATGGTCTTTCACTGGAGTCTGAGTGAACAGCAAATCTCCTCAGGTCTCAGGACTCTTCTGAGTATTCTGGCAGATTGCAGCAGTGCAGTGTTCTGAATGGTTTCAATCCTTCCTCTGATTTCCAAACTTTCCAAACCCTTTTCCAATCCTTTTGGGACTGGTTTAATCAACTGAATCAGACGCAAATACAATAGACGGCTATCTGATGAATTTATACAGTCCCGATCAAGGAAGATAACCCAACCACTCCAAAGGGAGGTAATCCGTCTTTTATTATCACAATCAGACAATCCCAAATCAGAAGAATGAAAAGCGAAGGAGATTACAAAACAGATTGTCTCAGTCTTGGTTTCTTCCCTGTGGCTTCTTTAATCTGGGAAAATGTGTTCTGAAATTTTCAGCCATAGCAGTATCGTATTTCTTTTTATTCCGGTACAGAACATCATTCGACGTAACAAGAAAATGAGCCTGAAAAAACTATGGATAAAATAGTGTGGTAGACTGAGTTTTTAACTTGTTAGGCAACCAGTCAAGGAGAAAAAAATTCTGAATTTAAACACCTATTAGACTCCACTTAAAATTGACCTGTGTTCACATCCTGCCTGTGGCAAGAGAGGGTTGTTCTAACTTCGTTTTTTTTAATATTCACCCTGTGTTCTGCTGGAGTTTAAAATCTACTAGTTGACAAGTTCTCTCTTTACTTGTTTAATCAATAACTTGCGTCTAGTCTATGGACTGGGATTATTATTATTATTATTTACTCCTTTTTATGAAAAGATATAATTCACAATCAGGTTAGATATAGACTAGAAAAAAAGAAATACAATAAATAAAAAAAAATACAAACATAGAGAAAAATAAAAAAACTAGAAATGAACAGACAAGTCTTCCATCAAAAGGTCATACCAGGAAAAACTACTTAATTAAAATTAATATAAAAATAAAAAAAACTAGAAAAATATATGCAACCCTAACCAGAAGAGTGCAAAAAAAAAAAAGATAATTTAAGTTAACGTAAATAAAATATTAGATTAAATCAGAAAAGCTAATAGAAATAATTAAGAATTATCAAAAATTAAAAAAGATTATGAAAACGGAAGACAAAAAAAAAGGAACATATCCAGTCATAAGAAAAGACAGACAGACAGACAGACAAACAAACAGATAGATAGATAGAAAGATAGATAGATAGATAGATTGTGAAGATGCTACGATATATATATATATATATATATATATATATATATATAATATATAGATAGATAGATAGATAGATAGATAGATAGATAGATAGATAGATAGATAGATATAAAAAGCATACATCTACGATCATATACGGTCATTAGAAAAGATAGATAGATAGATAGATAGATGATAGATAGATAGATAGATAGATTGATAGATAGATAGATAGATACATACATACATACATACATACATACATACATACATATGAAAAGCATGCACTTGCAACCATATCCAGTCATAAGAAAAGACAGACAGACATACAGACAGACAAACAAACAGATAGATAGATAGATAGATAGATAGATAGATAGATAGATATGAAAAGCATACTCTTGCGATCATATCTACTCATGAAAAACGAGCTATTCTATATAATTCAACTTCAAATAATCGTTAATCAAGTTAAAGAATGGTATATTTTTTTGCTATATGTTTATGTAGATAGCCAAATACATAGATAATAAACAGATTCAGATAGATAGATAGATAGATAGATAGATAGAAAGGATGAGAGTAAGTAAATAAACAATGTGTTTATTTGATATGGCTTTTAGCCGATAATTTTTGGAGGATATGTGCTTAATTGAAGTCATACCTAATTTTGAAAATTAATTATTTAATAATTAATGAATTTAGGCAGGCATATATGTTCAAATGTATGGCTAAACAAATCGAGAAAATGTCTGCCCCGTGTGTGACTCGAAACCTCGACTGCCAAGCTGAGAGGCAGAGATTCTAACCACTACACTAGATAGATAGATAGATAGATAGATAGATAGATAGATAGATAGTGAACATGCTACGATAAATAGATTGATAGTGAACCTACTATGATGGATAGGTAGATAGTCAGTGAACATACTGAGATAGATAGATCGTGAACATACTAAGATAGATAGATAGATAGATAGATAGTGAACATGCTATGATAGATAGATAGATAGATAGATAGATAGATAGATTGTAAACATGCTACGATAGATAGATAGATAGATTAAGCATTCTACGATAGATAGATAGATAGATAGATAGATAGATAGATAGATTGTGAATATGCTACGATAGATAGATAGATAGATAAATTGTGAACATGCTACGATAAATAGATAGATAGATAATAAGCATGCTACGATAGATAGATAGATAGATAGATTGTGAACATGCTACGATAGATAGATTGTGAACATGCTACGATAAATAGATAGATGGATAATAAGCATTCTACGATAGATAGATAGATAGATAGATAGATAGATAGATAGATAGTGAATATCCTACGATAGATAGATAGATTGTGAACATGCTACGATAGATAGATAGATAGATAGATAGATAGTGAACATCCCACGATAGATAGATAGATAGATAGATATAGTGAACATGCTACGATAGATAGATAGATAGATAGATAGATAGTAAGCATGCTACGATAGATAGATAGATAGATAGATAGTGAACATGCTACAATAGATAGATAGATAGATAGATAGTGAACACGCTACGATAGATAGATAGTAAGCATGCTACGATAGATAGATAGATAGATAGATAGATAGATAGATTGTGAACATGCTACGATAGATAGATAGATAGATAGATAGATAGATAGATAGATAATGAACATCCCACGATAGATAGATAGATAGATAGATAGATAGTGAACATGCTACGATAGATAGATAGATAATGAACATGCTACCATAGATACATCGATAGGGAATCTACTACGATGGATAGGTAGATAGACAGTGAATATACTGAGATAGATAGATAGATAGATATGAACAGATTGCGAATGATAGATAGATTGATAGATTGATTGATAGATAGATTAAAGCAGTATATGTAATGTCACGCCTCCAATTAAGAAAGTATGTTATATTACATATAGTCATACTTATCTTGTATATATCGTTTTCTTATGTTGATGATATATTTCTATGGATCTGGTTAGGTCGTCTTAAATTCTAACTGGGTACATTGTCTCTTCTATTCTGCTATTTCTGTATCTTGGATCTGAGCTGTAATTGTAGCTGGATTCTCTGTGTTCTTTTGTGAGCTGTAACTACATGGGTCTTTCTGTCCTCGAGTCCGTTGTTAAATTTTAGTAACGAACACTAGACAGGATGTTGGTTTTCTCAGAGCTCTTTATTTTTATTTAACCTAAGTAAATGGCCTCAGAGGACAGACCGTCATCTTGTGGCTGTCTTCTTCAAAAACTCAGCCCACTCTCAACTTTCTCACGATCTCTTTTATTCTTCGCATTGTTGGCTTTGGTTCAGCCAATCAGAAGCAAAATTTCAGTGACTTCCACATATCACTCACACGTCTCCTTATTCTGTTTTTTTCCATTCCTTCAATTTTCCACTCTCTCTCTCTCTCTCTCTCTCTCTCTCTCTCTCTCTCTCTCTCTCTCTCTCTCTCTCTCTCAACGCTTGCGTCACACGCAAAACCACTGATCTGGTCAGAGGTATACAAAAGACGTCGAATTCTCTCTCCTTCCTCCTCCCCTCGGTCTGTCTGTCTGTCTGTCCCAGTCTCTGTCCGTGTCTCTGTCTGCTTCTATCTATTTATCTATCTATCTATGTATCTTTCAACGAATCCCCTATTCCCTCTCATTTATTCTCTGCCTTTCCTCCCCACCTCTCTCTCTCTCTCTCTCTCTCTCTCTCTCTCTCTCTCTCTCTCTCTCTCTCTCTCTCTGAACGCATGCATCACACGCAAAACCACTGACGATGTCCTACACGGGCCTCCCCACACTCATTATCTTACACTTTATGTTATACTAGAAGTGGCTACCCGGCGTCGCCTGGGTAGAGAGGTTTTTTTTATTTAGTCTCGCAGATCCGTTATTATTGAATTGTGAGTTCGATCCTCGCTTGATGCCCCATTAAAATCCCGACGTAAAAAAAAAAAACCTTGCATTGATCCAGTCACTCTGAAAATAGAAATTTATGTCTACAATATTAAATGGAAAAAAATTCCATGTTGTTATCATTCAAATTTTATTTTTAGATATCTTCATGAATTTAAATCAAATCTTCGTAATCTTTGCTCAAAAAACCAAGCCCTGGTGATATTTAATGTGTATATATATTTACTTTGTTGTTAATTGTTTTATTTTCGAAGTTTCCCTCCGGACATACAGATTCATACAACTGTCCTTTATATATGTATAAGTAGATATAAGAGTAAAGTTGACGGAGTGGCCTATTGTCGGTATCAGCTGGACAACGAAGGAGTCTATCCCATTTTCACTCGAACAATGAGATTTTTTGCTTAGGAGTAGCACCACAACTACCGCTTTACCATACAGATCAGATCATCAATTTGGACTACTCATATAATGAGTTGGTTGGGACCGGTATCGAACTCAGAACCTTCCGATTCCTAGGTGGTTGCTCTACCGACTAAGCGTTATATAGTAACTATATATAATAAATACCGGTGCGTAATGGTTTTTGTCGTAGGAAATAGACAAGCTGAAGACGTCGAAATATACTACACATTTTTGTCTGAGTTTTGTTCTTTCATTCCTCATATATATATCTTATTATAATGGAGATTGTGTGTTTTTCTGTCTGTAACCGAAACTATATTACTACCCAAATCACAATTCTCTTAGTTATTTACATCACATTCTCCATGATTTTATTTAAACCTCAATTATTAATAAAATTGTTTTACATCATTAAGACTGTTAACCATATCTACATACTAATAATATGCAATTATATTTATATATACAACAAAATAACGCTTTACAGTGTGAAGGGAAGGCTAATTTGCATATTGATATTAAAAAATCGAATTTAATAAATATGTGCTCAGTTTTATTGATTTCTAACTGTTTGGTTTTATTTTAATGAATATAAGCAAATATCTCTTCAATAAATCTTAAATGAAATCCATTAACAAGAAAAAATAACTGTAAGTTTATTCTTACTTCCTATTTTAACTAAATACTTAAAGTAGAAAAAATAGCAATGAAAGACGAGAGTGATGGAAGAGTAAGTTTCAGTTGTTCTATGTTTCAAATATTTTGATCTGCATTCTTATTTAGTTTCATTAGCCTTTCTAATTTTATATAATATCTTATTACATTCAAACTTAAATACTTGCACCCGGAGGGTGCATATATTTGCTAGTATATATATATATATATATATATATATATATATATAGTATATTAAGAAAGATTGCAAAAAACACAGGTTTAAATGAGTTAAGTGGTGAGTTTATTGGCCGACGCTGCAGTGTTTCGATCTATTAATTAGATCATCTTCAGGGCATTTGTTGGTATATGGAAGGTTATAAGAAAATTTTTATCACAGAATAACGAGAAAAGCGAGTGATAGTCCTTGTTTATCAGTCTGTTTAAAATTTGAAGTCTGAGAAAAAAGAACGCTGAAAAATAGACGGTTTGAAATATGATGTCAAATATTCTCTTTTACGGTGTGAGTATGGGACTGTGTAAGTGTGTGTATCGAAAAAAAAAGAAAAAAGAATGAAACATTGTACATTTTTTAGGTGTGTGGTTGCGCGTGTGTGTATAAATCTTTTGTGATAAACGACATCGAAACAAACCTCAAGGTTGTGTGTGTGTGTGTGTGTGTGTGTGTGTGAGAGAGAGAGAGAGAGAGAGAGAGAGAGAGAGAGAGAG
Organism: Doryteuthis pealeii; assembly: GCA_023376005.1. NCBI lineage: Eukaryota > Metazoa > Mollusca > Cephalopoda > Myopsida > Loliginidae > Doryteuthis > Doryteuthis pealeii. Next base: position 103,681,675 of record CM042156.1, read on the forward strand.
AGCATGATTACCATTGAGAAACGATGTTTGTTTCAGGTGGCAAGAGAATATTCTTTTAACTTTTGAGTTGCTGTGAGCGTTTAATATGTAAGGGGTAGGGGAAAGGTGACATTTTCGCGTCAAATGAAATTGTTTTATTTTTTTATAGTAAGTGAAGAGAAAAAGGCGGGTGTGTGGGGGAATAAAAAATGTTTATAGTAAGAGATGTGTAGTTAAAGTTATATATATATATATATATATATATATATATATATATATATATATACAACCGAAAAAGCATGCTTGTCGGGGTTACATTTATCTCCGGCTTTCATGAATGAGGTTTCGAAGAACACTGTTAGTAGTTATTCAAATGGAAAGAACGAATAAGTGGAGATGACGTATAATGTGTCAGTGGCTTGTATTACAGACGTGTATGGAAGACCAAATTATTCTTCATAGAAATTCATACAAAACAAAATAAAAACAGGACCCTTTAAGCCGGAGTCAGGAAGAAATATTTTAAGTAGAAGACCAGATCCATCATTAACAGTGAAACGTGGGGTCGCGGTGGCAGCGTAACGCGCACAGAGGCAGCTGAAGGCACTTTTAGGACGGTTGCCAGATATAGGGAGATATCTAATAAATCGAGCTGTGATACACGGCTGCTGCTGCTGCTGCCGGTTGTGCTGACAAGGGCGGGAAGAAGATGGGAGAGTGGAAGAAAGGGATGGGGGTGGGGGTGAAATTTTGAAAAAAAAAATAACGGATGTATATTTTAAGGAAGTTTATTTTTATTTTATTTATTTATTTATTGCTTAGACAAGAGAAGATAATAATGACCCCAACAAAATAAATTGGCAGTCAAACAGATAAATAGATAGATAGATAGATAGACATAAACAGGCTGACATAGATAGATATATAGATAGATGTGAATAGAGATAGATAGATAGATAGATATGAACTGGCTGACCTTAGCTGTTAAGAGGTTGATATATATATATATATATATATATATATATATATATATATATATATATATATATATTTACCGACCCATCCACACGAGCAGGATGCGACACGAGGTCAATTTCTTAAGCGGAGTTCAACAGGTTTGAATTCAGACTCTTCCTTCTCCTAGACCGGTTGCCTAACCAAGGTTAAAGAGCCCAGTCTGCCCTATTATTTACCGATAGCTGGAGGGAGAGTAGGATTCATATCTTTCCAAAGGGTATTAGCGCTAAGTGAAATAATTGCCACGTCCATATATATATATTATATATATATATATATATATATATATATGTGTGTGTTGTGTGTGTGTGTGTGTGTGTGTGTGTGTGTGTGTTTTGTGAACTCTACTGTCGATTCTTGTCGGACGAGTTTTTGTTCAATCCTTTCTAACTGTCTGGCCATCTTTTTAATGTCAGGGTGGATTTAGTGTAGCAATCCACCAAAGGTTTCTTCACGAGCGCTGTCAGCATGTTCCTGTGCCATCTACAGGTGTGAAACTGGTGTAATGTTTCTGTTGTTTGGCTTTTAAAACGATCAGTAGCTGTAGGAATTAGTAGTAGGCGGAATTCATAGGTTCATATATATATATATATATATATATATATATAGAGAGAGAGAGAGAGAGAGAGAGAGAGAGAGAAAGAAAAAAAGAAAGAGAGAGAGAGAGAGAGAGGGAGAAACATGGATAGATATGAACTGGCTGACCCAGATAGATTTATAGATATGAAAAAGCCGAGATAGATAGATAGATAGATAGATAGATAGATAGATAGATATCAACTGGCTGACCAAAGATGTTAGGTTGAGATAGATTGAAGGATTGCTAGATAGATTTATCGATATGAAAAAGCTGAGATAGATAGATAGATAGATGTTAACAGCCTGACATAGAGAGAGTGATAAAAGAGAGAGAGGGAAGAGGGAGAGAGATTGCCTATGATAGATAGATAGATAGATAGATAGACTGAGGTTAACACATTTCTTTTAACACACACACACACATATACATATTTTGGGGGGAGAATATGTGCTTAATTGAAGTCGTACCTAATTTTTGAAAATTATCTAATTGATAATCAATGAATTAGGCGGGAATACCTATTCAAATGTAAGGCAAAACAAAATTGTCGGCTAAAAAAAGCCATATCAAAACACATCGTCTGTCTGTTTACTTCTCATATTGTCGTGTAGTAAAAGTCACCATAAAGTCGAATATAACCTACTTCTAAACAAAACGAAAAATCTGGGAAGGGCTTGCTGGTGTAATGGTTAGAGTCTCTGCCTATCAGCTTGACAGTCAGGGTGCGAGTCACACACAAAGCGGTCTTCCCGTCTATAGCTCTGCTGATGAGGCCTAATAGGCTGAAATGTACATACAGAGATTGATTTTTCTCGATTTGTTTAGCCTTACATTTGAATAGGTATTCCCGCCTAATTCATTATTTATTAATTACTTTTCAAAAATTAGGTACGACTTCAATTAAGCACATATTCTCCCAAAAATTGTCGGCTAAAAAAAGCCATATCAAAACACATCGTCTGTTTTGTTTACTTCTCATATATATATATATATATATATATATATATATATATATATATATATATGCCATAATTTTTCTATATACCATCATTTTTCTCAGTACATCGCTGGTAGACTCTGAATTTCAAAAGGGTCTGGTGTACCCCGCTTAAAAATTGACCTTGTCTCGCATCCACCAGAGACGGGATGTTAAGTAAATACTTACATAGAAGTATAAATCCACCAGTACGTTGTGAACAAAGCAAAAGTTGACATGCAATACTTCTTGTAACAGCCATAACAGTCTCAACATTTTAAATGATTGTACACATATGTATTAAATGGATGAATGATTTAAGTGTTCAAAACACCTTTTTTTTTGTTTTCACCCAGGAGCCCAGATCATCGTTCAGTCTACGTCTGACGCAAAGAGAGACAACTCTGCTCTTTATTTTTTGTTTTTTAATGTTTTGTTTTTGAATTTTTTTGGTGGGGAGGGGAGATCAGTGTGGGGTTTATGATCGTTGATAGATGGAAATGACAGGTCGTTGTTGAAATCTTACAGACTCCTTTCGCGGCCCGAGAAAAAGAAAAAAGAAAAAAGAAACCCACGCTCTATTCCTGTGTATCCAGTTTCATGCCCTGTTCATCCATATTCCTAAGCTCAAAACTAATTTCGTCTCCGCTCAACGTACAGTTTCGGCTCTCTCCGGATCAAAAACGTCTCGCCCGGCCGTACGAACGATCGGCATGTCTTCGCCTCGGCTGTTAGTTTAGGGGGAGGAGTGTGTGTGGGGGGTAGTGTGAAAAGCGAAAGATGAACACCGGAAAGAAGCAGCAGCAGTTTCTAACCGGAAGTAAGGAAAGATGTTTAGAATTCAAAGTGATGAAAGACGGGCTGATGTTGAAGTAGGGTTGTGGGGGTCTGGAATCACCCGACAAAAGACATTGCGCAGAATTGGGGGGAAGGCTTGAAGACAAGATGAAACGGGGAAAGCTATGTATATATGATTAAGCGATAGATAAGTAGAGAGATTGAAAGACAATGAAAGCTTTCAGATTTTACAAGGATGCTAATGTACAGCTTCTTGTTGAATGGTTATGTATGAAGAAGAAGAAGAAGAAGAGAAGAAAAGAAGAAGAAGAAAGAAGAAGAAGAAGAAGAAGAAGAAGGAAGAAGAAGAAGAAGAAGAAGAAGAAGAAGAAGAAGAAGAAGAAGAGAAGAAGAATGAGGATTGAAGAAGAAGAAGAATGAGGATTGAAGAGAGAATGAAGAAGAGAATGAGGATTGAAGAAGAAGAAGAAGAAGAAGAAGATGAATGAGGATTGAAAAAGAAGAAGAAGAAGAAGAAGAATGAGGATTGAAAAAGAAGAAGAAGAAGAAGAAAGGATTTAAGAAGAAGGAGGAGGAGGGGAGGAGAAGAAGAATGATGATTGAAGAAGAAAGAGAAGGAGGGGAAAAGAAGGAGGAGAAGGAGGAGGAGGATTGAAGAAGAAGAAGAAGAAGAAGAAGAAGAAGAAGAAGAAGAAGACAATAGTTTATTTTCACACATTACACAATATAAACAATGTCACACAAAACAAAAGGACGTTATGTTTGTTGTTGTATTAATGTGTGGAGGATGATCACTAATTAGGACTGAGTCTATTCTAGTAGTGACCACCTCAGTTTTTTTGCTTTTTTGTTTTCGTTTTTTGTGGGTTTTTTAAATTTTTAATAGTTTGAAAGCTGATTATAAGTTTACTTATATGTAAAATTTCTATTTTGGTAAATATTTTGAGTTGGTGAGCAAACATTTTGGGGAAATCAATATTTGGAATTTTGTTTTGTTAGTGTATTCCAATCGTTGATGCAGGATTCTGGGATAGATTTAAGGCCATGGGTTTTAGTGTTGGCAAATGGTTTGAAGAGTTCACCTGCAGTTAATCACCCCTAATAGAGACAGTGTATAATTCTTCTTTTTTTTAATATGCTGTATTATTAGTTGTAGCACAAAATGCATATTATACATATTATACCTCTAGGTCATTAACCACTACAACTCGGGAGGCGTCTTGTTATCTAATAAGCTTAGTTTGGTCGTGGTACAAGGTCAGTAGTATGGGGCATCCAATTCAATCCCTCTCCCACACAGCTGACTTTATGATAAAAAATTAGGACCATATGACCTTTAGGCACCCCTTCCGCGATCTCGACTTCGTGGGGACACTTTTCCATTTACACCGTCAAAATGCGGTTGTTTGTTAGGGGTTAGGGTTAGGGTTAGGGTTAGGGGTTAGTTTTATAATTTTTAAACATCTAAAAATCGTCTGTTAACAATTAACCGGATTTTTACGATGTAAATGGAAAAAAATGTCCCCTCGAATCGAGATCGCAAAAGGGGTGCCTAAAGGTCATTTGGTCCAAAAATTATGTCATCGAAGTTTTATGGAAGTTATAGGTAATTTATGAGGAAGTGCGTCCCGGTCTCCTGCCTCAAGAGTTGCAGCCCGGTGACTATTAAAATAACGACCCAACTCAGTCTATTCAAAACTGTCCATCTTCATATCTATCTATCTATCTCAATTTGTTCATATTTATCTATATTACTTTATATACTAAGATTTTTTTTTTATTCATGTTTGTTTAATGTCTTGTTTTTAGTTTAAATAAACAAGAATTACAACAAAAAAAGAAGCGACCCCCCCCTCCCATACATTTACTTTTTTTCGAAAAATTTGTTTCTCCATTTGTTCGTATCTATCTATATTATTTTGCTGTTTATCTATCTATCTATCTCAGTCTATTCAAAACTATATATTCATCTTCATATCTAAACAAGAATTACGACAAATTACGATAAATAAACAAGAATTACGACGAGCTGGGGTTGTTATCTTGATAGTCACCGGGTAGCGGTTTTTGAGGCGGGAGACCGGGACGCACTTCCTCATAAATTACCAAGTTATATATTCTTCCTTGCTTTTATCATTCTTTATCATATTTCTTTCTTTATAGCATTTTGTTCAAACAAAACAGGGAACATATTACAAGTAGTAATTTTTTTCAGGGGTGCGCAGGCCCTCGCCTGTTTGTTTACAGCCCTGATTTGAGAGATATTTTTTTCGGATACAGGGACCCTTGTCAATCAAGATAATCCATTTCAACACCAAACGCTGGTTAGATACCCGGAACAGACGCGGGAACGCCCACATAAACAAACTGGTGGGCGTGTGAGTGAGGAGATGCGCAAGGCGCCTTTATTATTAAAATATTTGTAGATCAAAGGGTTAAACTAGACAGAATTTTGGACCTCTAAGAAGTAAATAGAGGTATGCGCGTTTCAATACAAAGGGCGATTCGTTTTTATTGTTAATAAAAGTGTTAATGATATCAAAAGCAGACAGGTTTACAATGCGTACATAGACATTACACCCCCCTCTCTCTCTCTCTCTCTCTCTCTCTCTCTCTCTCTCTCTCTCTCTCTCTCTCTCTCTCTCGTACACACACACACGTACGCACAAATGTATCTATATATAAACATTTAAGTTAAGGTGGCGTGCACATGGAGTCAACGGCGCCTCTTTACTGACAGTTTCTCGCCAATTCAATCTACAGACTTTATATCCACGCTACATAAACTTAGATATAAACGCTCTATTAATAATATTGAGCACTGTTTACTTGTAAATATAGCATCCATATCATATATACATATATAGTTCAAATCTTGGACATGTTAATTACATTTCACTTAGCGCTAATACCCTTGGGAAAGGTATGAACCTACTCTCCCTCCAGCTATGGGTGAATAGTTGGGCAGTTTGGGCTCTTTAATCTTGGTTAGGCAACCGGTCTAGAAATTTGAATTCAAACTTTGCTTAATAAATTGACCTTGTGTCAGATCTTGCTCGTATGGAGGATTGGTATATATAATATATATATATATATATATTTGGGAGAATATGTGCTTAATTGGAGTCGTACCTAATTTTGAAAATTAATTAATTAATAATGAATTAGGCGGGAATGCCTATTTAAATGTATGGCTAAACAAATCGAGAAAAATCAATCTCTGTATGTACATTTCGGCCTATTAGGCCTCATCAGCAGAGCTATAGATTAAGCACATATTCTCCCAAAAATTGTCGGCTAAAAAAGCCATTCCAAACATACCGTGTTTACAACTTATCATTATATATATATATATATATAATATATATATATATATATATATATATATATAATATACCAAACTTGTTGGTAAATCCTCGCGGTGAGAAAAAAACACCAAATAGTTTGATTGCAAAAATATACTACCAAACATCAACCGGGAAGAAAAAAAAAATTGTAAAAAAGAAAAGACCAAGATAATCATAACAAAAGAAAATAATCTATTAGTACAATATCTTGACCAAAAGAAAAAACAATTTATATGCATATATATATATATAAGATATATATATACATACAACCCCGCCAGGAGACTAAAACTAATAAGTATTAAGTGCTCAATACCTAAGTAGAGCAAATAATAAAGATAAATCTAATGAGTCAGACGAACCTACTAAAGTTTCGCTTAATGCTCTTCAGGGCTAAGATCTGACTATTAGCCCTGAAGAGCATTGATATATATATATATATATATCATCCTATCCTATCCTGCCCTGTCAATATCCACTACAAAAGGATGATACACCCGCTAATAAAGGGGGTGTCCTCGATAGAACAAGACCCGCTGCTAGTGTCTCATAACCCCTAAATCAATTATATGAGTCCCCATATATACAACCTATCAATTTTCATAAAGTAGTATTCATAGAAAATATATGGAAACCTCTCGTTTGGGCACCTAAGTAGGCTTGCCCACCCCCTCTTGTCGGTAATACGCGCCGGTCGCGGATGGGCACATGACAGCATCCATTGATGAGGTTCCAATTTTTGGAACTCTAAGGAGTGTGGAGTAATGCTTCGTTGAAATTGTTCCCACGGCAACTCCAGGTCATCAATATTACTCTGGGGTTCATATTTTCAACATAATTCACCTTATGTTTAATACACAGTCGCCACTAGAACGTTTGATGTTAGCCGGTCAATGTCTGGGTCAGCGGAACAGATCACACACACAAACAGTGTCTCCCCCCCCCCCTACACATAGAATTTATATGAGGCTTAATCTTTTTTAGGCCAGATTTCATATTTTTAAATTTCCCACTTACAATGTCTAATTATAAATGTGTATATTTTTTTTAAAAAGCTCAGTGTGTCAGTGAGTCACATTTTTCAACGTTACATTTAGGGTTCGTATCCTGTGACAGAATAAGGTAATTTATGAGGAAGTGCGTCCCGGTCTCCTGCCTCATGAATTGTTACCCGGTGACTATTAAAATAACGACCCCAGCTACGGTGTTACTTGAAAGAAAACAACCAACTTAGGGCATTAAATGCATTTTAGAGGGGGGTGGAGATTCCCTTTTCTGTCGTAATTCTTATTTATTTATCGTAATTTGTCTTAATTCTTATTTATTTAGATAAATTTGTCGTAATTCTTATTTATTTGTCTAATTCTTGTTTATTTATCGTAATTTGTCGTAATTCTTGTTTATTTATTTTATTTATTTCATTTTTAATTCACTACAAATTACGATAAATAAGAATTACGACAAAAAGAGAAGCCCCCTCCCCTAAAAATACATTTAACGCCCTAAGTTGGTCGTTTTCTTTCAAGTAACACCCTAACTGGGGTCGTTATTTTAATAGTCACCGGGTAGCATTTTTTTAGGCAGGATACCGGGACGCACTTCCTCATAAATACCCAGAAAAAAAGGGAGGGCTAGAAAAGGCAGTTACCTTGGAGCGAGGCCTCAAGAGTCGCAAAAGAGCTCTAAACTAAAAGCCTTTGCGTTGATATAACATTGAAATAAGATTGAAGGTTTTAGCATTTATCCCGAAGAGTTATATCAATGTTGAAATACTGGTAGATAAATAATTTGTATTACTATTAATGCTCTACGTTTGCTAAATGTATTGAGCACTTTTCAAGTAGATTACTAATGCTACTACAGCGGAAATGCTAGATGGCAACTGAACACGATATATATATATATATATATATATATGTGTGTGTGTGTGTGTGTGTGTAATGGAAAAGGTGACATACCGGTGAATATGGTCACGATGGTTTGATGGTGCAGAATTCAGTGAGGTAAGTCAGCGATATAACAAATACAAAGTGCTCAATACGTTAGTAGAGCAAATTTATCACAATATAGGTACAAGTGATAACCTACTCGAGTTTCACCATAAGGATCTTCAGGGTTAAATCCACTGAATTAATCGAGATACCGATTAATTACTG
>CM042156.1:103695527-103708027 GCA_023376005.1 Doryteuthis pealeii
CCACGAATCTCTCTTGCCACCTGTCCCTATTAAGATTGAAACATTGAACTATGAGAGAATATAAAAATATAAATTGACAATAGTTTATGAATGGCTAAACTGACATAAACTCTTTCTCTGAATGTTTGAGATGAGGCTTGAAGTTTAGTATTATCTGTGTTATTCGGACTATTGTCCCCATCTTCATTGTTATTTGTACAACGTTTCGGCCGATATGCCCTCCGGCCTTCTTCAGGTATTTCTTGTCGGACTCGGGAACCTTCTCGGATTCGGGAACCTTCTTTTCGAACTCGGGAACTCATTGCAATTCAAAACGATATCCTCAAAAACTTACAATCTATAAATATTTTGGAGAAATTCGCTTCCAAAATGTTGAGTAACTGGCCGTCATCCTTGGTTCCAATTGTAAAAGAACTTAAAGAAAACAAGTAAGTAAACCAATTAGTCCTTGAGGGATAGCGTCCTTTAGGTCCGACGTCCTAGATGATCCAAGTGTCAATGAGCTAAGATTAGAATCGGGCAGTATAAATACACCAACAGCAGCAGCAGCACTGCCAGTGATTGGACAATGGGAATCTTTCCCAGGTCACGTGCTTATAGGCGAGTCTATATGTAGAAGTGGCCATCTGGCACACGCCTTATATTACAAAAATTCCACACACAAAAAAGTTTCAGTTATCTAACATATTACCCATAATTTTTATAGAATTAAAACTCATATTCCCACCAGGAGGAATTCCCACTAGTATCAAATTAATAATTCAACATAATATATATATATATATATATATATATATATATATATATATATATATATATATATATATATACCAACCCCTCCGCACGAGCAGGATGTGACACAAGGTCAATTTCTTAAGCGGAGTTCAACAGGTTTGAATTCAGAGTTTTCCTTCTCCTAGACCAGTTGCCTAACCAAGGTTAAAGAGCCCAGTCCGCCCCACTATTTAACCATAGCTGGAGGGAGAGTAGGATTCATACCTTTCCCAAGGGTATTAGCGTTAAGTGAAAGTTACCAAAAATCATCAGTGAATATCCGAAAAAACTTCTGCTTCAAACTGGTAGCTTGAAATATTGCAAGACTATCAACTTAGCGTAGTTGATCTCCTTGGTCTAGCGCTAGTAAAAAGGGGCTAGACTCCCTCACTGTCAGGCTGATACCAACTTTAGTCTACCCCAACGACTGTATTTTACTTACATTTGTGCTTAATATCTATAGGATTCTTTATTATCTACCCTTTGTTCATAAAAAAACAATAATACATTGCTCGTAAGCATTGCAACTGCCATTGGAAAAGAGTGTCATATAATATATATATATATATATATATATAATATATATATATATATATATATAATCCCCCTGATGAAGGTGTTGGAGTAACACCGAAACCGCGGTCAGGAAACAACTTCTTTTACGACTATTAATGCTCTATATTCACAATATATTCAGCCCTATTGGATTAACTACTTACGCTATGTTCACATAGTAGTACCCATAAATAAATAAATATATATATAATACATATATTAATATATAATATATAATATATATATATATATATATATACAGCGATTTGTTTAGCCTTACATTTGAACATATATGCCCGCATATATTCATTAATTATTAACTAATTAATTTTCAAAAATTAGGTATGACTTCAATTAAGCACATATCTTACAAAAATTGTCGGCTAAAAGTCATATTAAATAAACACAGTGTTTATTTACGTACTCTCATACTGTCGTGTAGCAAGTCAATAAAAAGTGAAATATAAATAAGTTAAAAACGAACGAAGGATCTGGGATTGGCCAGCTGGTCTAGTGGTTAGAATCTCAGCTTGGCTGTCAAGGTTTCGAGTCACACACAGAGCAGTCTCCCATGTCTATAACCTTGCTGATTAGACCTAATAGGTCGAAATGTACATTCAGGGATTGACATTTTCTCGATTTGTTTAGCCTTACATTTGAACATATATGCCCGCCTAAATTCATTAATTATTGAATAATTAATTTTCAAAAATTAGGTATGACTTCAATTAAGCACATATCCTCCCAAAATTGTCGGCTAAAAGCCATATCAAATAAACACATTGTTTATTTACGTACTCTCATATATATTAGGAAAATTTTAAACGAAAATACTAAAATTATCTACAAAAATAAGAAACGCCTACAGATCCTAGAAGCCATATGCAGAAAAAAAATAAAAAAGTAACATCAACAAAATAGCATTTAAAGTCGGAGACAACGTATTAAATATATTTAATAACTAATACACTTAACTTACACCCCTTCTTAAAAAAATAATTGATTCTCCAAATTTAATAAAAACATAGATAAAAGAACTAATAAAAAATGAACTAAAAACCAAATTATGTACCCTATGATGACGACTGGCGAAATAGTCGAAAGCGCTTGGGATATAAGTTTGGGAAATATAATATACCAATTGGATCCAGACTCAAAAAAGATCGCAAGAAGACTGGAAAAAATCCAAATCCAAAAAAATGAAGAAAGAATACTTCGTGTTGTTCAATAGCACATGCCTAATATATATATATATATATATATATATATATATATATATATATTATATTATATTATAATAGAATAGTTGCAGAAACACACACAACCTATCAAATATCGGACATAGTCTGCCAAAATAATAACTCAGTGCCTGAAGAAGACAACAGATCAGAAACACGTGTCGCACATGTAAGATAAAAAGAATTTTAAATTTTTTTTATGAGAACATAATACATTTTGCGGACCTTCTTCTTTTTTATAAAATATTATATTATATATATATATATATAACACACCTATCTTAGCCTGGTAGTTTAAGTCTCCCCTCTGCGGTACTATGTTATATGGATTAATTTCCTCACGGGCAGGACCTGTGGATATACCACAGTGAATATTTAAAAAAAACAACAACTTTTGACTGAAACTTGTATCTTGAAATATTACAAGACTATTGACATTTACTCTGGTTCTGATTTGTAGACGTCAAGGAGAGTCATTACCACTTGAGACCCACTCAAGATTCTCATCTCTTTCTACAAAAGACTTTGAAATAATCCCGGAAGTCTTCAAATTCAGTCTTCCGTTAAATATCATAAAACTTGAAACACATCTTTGGCCACCTACAAATATTTCTCCTACTTAAACAATGTTAATAATGATCCTTAACCTGGAGTACCTCCTACTCCAGGGCAAGGACCATTAGTTAGTATACTAGTTTTCTTCTTGTTACGACTGTGTCATACTAAGTAAATAATAAATAAGTAAATAAAAAAGATAAAAACAAATAAATAAGTAAATAAAAAATAAATAAGCAAATAAAAAAGATAAAAACTTGCATCATTGGTTTAAAATATCTTTCTTGTACACACTATGCGTTTGTTGCTGAAACATATTTTTTTGGTGTTTTTTGTATTTTTTAAGTCTGATGAATCTTTATTTGCTACACAGCGAGATTTTCGTGGTCATCTCATGTTAAAGCCCTGTCGACTGGGGCTTTAGAATACACCAACTGCGCCTCTGCAGTTTTTTTTTAATTATGCAGGAAACTAGTTTTTGTTTTACATCTTTTTCTCAGAGCTTTCGTTCAGGCAAGCAAGTATTGAACTCAATAATAATGTAGCCCGCGCTCGTTATTATTATTATTATTATTATTATTATTATTATTATTATTATTATTATTATTATTATTATTATTATTATTATTATTATTATTATTATTATTATTATTTACTCCTTTTGAGTTTTCACATCAGCATTAGCTGATGGTCTTTTACTGGAGTCTGAGTGACAGCAAGTCTCCTCAGGTCTCCAGGTCTCTTCTGAGTATTCCGGCAGATTGCAGCAGTGCAGTGTTCTGAATGGTTTCAACCCTTCCTCTGATTTCCAAACTTTCCAGACCCTTTTCCAATCCTTTTTGGACTGTTCCAAGTGCACCAACTACAATTGGTATCACTTTGACTTTCATATTCCAAAACGTTTTCAGTTCTCTGGCAAGGTCCAGATATTTGTCCATTTTTTCATTTTCCTTTAGCTTCACCCTGTGATCTGCTGGCACTGCAAAATCCACCAGTTGACAAGTTATTTCTTATTTGTTTATCAACACTAGGTCTGGTCTTCTTGCTGGGATAAGGTGATCCGTTTTTATTTCAAAGTCCCATTATTATTATTATTATTATTATTATTATTATTATTATTATTATCCGGCCCGCGCTCGTTGTTTTCAATTATCCGACCCACCGGGAAAAAAGTTTGGTGATCCCTGGAATAAAGTAAAGAGATCAACAGTTTAAATCTGTACATAAGACAATGCCACTTATATTCAGAAAAAAGATACCTCATCTCCCACCAGAGTAGGATGCGACACAATGTTTTTTAACAGGGGTGGGGGGCTCGCACAAACCGAATCTCATGCTAACACCTAGAGCAAAAAAATGCCTGGTTTCTGTGGCGCCTCAGGTACCAAGAAATAAAGCCAGCTGTGTCCCTTTAAGATGAAGAGACAGGTGTTGGCTCGGCGGGTTACGCCCCCGGGGACACACGGTTAATTTAACTCTACTTCTGTGGTCTAAGGGCCGAATCCTCTAAACCGGAAACCAAGGGCTTGACATTTTTATATTAAGATAAAAGCTCACACATATATACGCATATGCATACGTATATATATATATATAATATATATAATATATGTGTGTGTGTGTGTGTGTGTGTGTATATAATATATATATATATATATAAAGTGTTGTTATATTCATATATACGCATGTACACTTATATATTCACGTGCACACACACACACACACACACACACACACACACACACACACACATATATATATATATATATATATATATATATATATATATATATATAATATACAAAATAAACAAAGACAGACAAACAAACAAAAAGACGACAAAAAAACCCCGGATATATTTCTTTTAAAATAACAGCAATTAATTTTGGTAAGTGGTACATCACTGGAAAGGTGGTCCAATAAACACCCGTTATTTACAGCCAATCCTAAATACAACAGGGAGATCAAAGACATAATGCTTAATTCTACCTGGTCTCTTTGTCGTTGTTAACTTCAAAGCGACTGATAACATTTCAATTTACCAACACTGTAAAGTGTCTCCTGAATAACTCATAAAAATAACAATAATTTGAAGAAGAAGAAGAAGAGAGAAGAAGAAGAAGAAGAAGAAGAAGAAGAAGAATGAAGAGTGAAGAAGAAGAAGAAGAAGAAGAAGAAGAAGAAGAAAATGAGAGTGAAGAAGAAGAAGAAGAAGAAGAAGAAGAAGAAGAAGAAGAAGAAGAAGAAGAAGAAGAAGAGTTCTTCATTTGATAAAAGAGACAATGCCAAAAGAAACGTATACTTCCATTAATCTCCTTTACAATAAATTAAAGATTTTAACAGTTTAACTTAACTGTACATAAGACAATTTCATTTATGATAATAAAAAAACTTAGACATATATATATATAAGCATACATATATGCACTTATACACACACATATACACATACACAAATATATATATATATATGTCAGTGTGTGTGTATGTGTGTGTGTGTGTGTTGTCGTTGTGGAGTCCACGTATGTATCTTTGTTGGTATATCTGGTGAGTCTAATTCTCAGTGTGAATATATTATATTTGTATATATGTATTTTACATATACTTATAATATTTATATTTTGGGATTATTTGGGATATATATATATATGTGCACACACACACACACACACACACACACACACACACACATATATATATATATATATATATATATATATATATATCGGGTGAGTCTAGTTCTCAGTTTGAATATATTATATTTGTATATATGTATTTTATATATACTTATAATATTTATATTTGGGATTATTTGGGATATATAATATATATATATATGTGCACACACACACACGCACACACACATATATATATATATATATATATATATATATATATATATCGGGTGAGTCTAGTTCTCAGTGTGAATATATTATATTTGTATACATGTATTTTATATATCTATATATAATGGAGATAGACTGCATTTTTGTCTGAAGCCGAAACTATATTACTACTCAAGTCACAATTCCTTTAATTATTTACGTCAAATTCTCCATGATTTCATTCTTTTAAACCTTCAGTTATTAATAAAAATTGTTTTACATTATTAATACTGTTGATCATATCTATGTACTAATAACATGCAATTGTATTTATATATACAACAAAATAGCGATTTACAGTTTGAACGAGAAGGCTAATTTGCATATTGATATTTAAAATTTTATTTTAATAAATATGTGCTTGGTATTATTGATTTCTAATTGTTTGGTTTTATCTTAAGAAATATAAACAAAAATCTCGTAGATAAATCTTAAAAGAAATTTATTAACAAGAAGAAATAACTGTAATATTATCCTTTACTTCCTATTTTAACTAAATAGTTAAATTAGGAAAATTTACCAATGAAACAGGGGAGTAAGGGAAAATGATGGAATAGTTAGTTTCAAAGTTGTTCTATTTTTCGATTATACCCCCTCTGTTGCAGATCTTTTTATCTGCATTCTTAGTCAGTTTCATTAGCCTTTCTAATTTAATATGATATTTTATTATATTAAAACTTAAATACTTGCACCCGGAGGGTGCATATATTTGCTAGTACCTATAATATTTATTTTGGGGTATTTTGTGTGAAGCATGGGCTGTGAAATAAATAAAACACTCAGCTGGTGTTTAAGTGTTAAGTTTCATTTTATTTCATTCTATATTTCGGAAGTTCGACCTTCCTTTGTCAAGTTAAACTAGACTGACTGTTTTGTGTAATTTAGGCGCCTTTATAGCTGGGCATGCTGGTGGTCTATGGCTTGGTTGGCTGGTGTGCTGTGTCCCTCTATCAGTGGGCCAGTGATGTTTGGATGACCTCTATGACCCACTGATAGAGGGACACACATACGATTCTAAGCTTTACACTTACAACTAGATATATATAGTCCAATAAACACATTACAACCAATCCAAAATACACTAGGGAGAAAAAACACAAAATAAACGCTACAACCTGTAGTGAGGGAAATATTTTAAAAAGAAACGAGAATTCCCAAATCAATTATATATACTAGCAAATACATGCACCCTTCGGGTGCAAGTATTTAAGTTTTGATATAATAAAATATCATATTAAATTAGAAAGGCTAATGAAACTGACTAAGAATGCAGATAAAAAGATCTGCAACAGAGGGGGTATAATCGAAAAATAGAACAACTTTGAAACTAACTATTCCATCATTTTCCATTACTCCCCCCTTTCATTGGTAAATTTTCCTAATTTATCTATTTAGTTAAAATAGGAAGTAAAGGATAATATTACAGTTATTTCTTCTTGTAAATAAATTTCTTTTAAGATTTATCCACGAGATTTTTGTATATATTTCTTAAGATAAAACCAAACAATTAGAAATCAATAATACCAAGCACATATTTATTAAAATAAAATTTTAAATATCAATATGCAAATTAGCCTTCTCGTTCAAACTGTAAACCGCTATTTTGTTGTATATATAAATACAATTGCATGTTATTAGTAGATATGGTCAACAGTATTAATAATGTAAAACAATTTTATTAATAACTGAAGGTTTAAAAGAATGAAATCATGGAGAATTTGACGTAAATAATTAAGGGAATTGTGACTTGAGTAGTAATATAGTTTCGGTTACAGACAGAAAAACACACAATCTCCATTGTAATAACTAGCAAATATATGCACCCTCCGGGTGCAAGTTTTTAAGTTTTAATGTAATGAAATATCGTATTAAATTAGAAAGTCTAGTAAGAAGGCAGATAAAAAGATATGTAACAGAGTGGAGGTATAATAGAAAAATAGAAATGAAACTTACTCTTCCATCACTCCCGTCTTTCATTGCTGAATTTTACTTATTTAACTATTTAGTTAAATTAGGAAATAAAGAATAAAATGACAGTTATTTTTTCTTGTTAATGGATTTCATTTAAGATTCATTGAAGAGATTTTTGCTTATATTCATTAAGATAAAACCAAACAATTAGAAATCAATAATACTAAGCACATATTTAATAAAATCACATTTTTAATATCAATATGCAAATTAGCCTTCCCATTCACATTGTTAACTGCTATTTTTTGTACATATAAATACAATTGCATGTTATTTGTATGTAGGTATGGACAACACTAATAAAAAGGTGTAGCAATTTTATTAATAATTGAGGTTTAAATATAAATAAAATCATGGAGAATGTGACGTAAATAACGAAGGGAATTGTGACTTGAGTAGTAATATAGTTTCGGTTACAGACAGAAAAACACACAATCTCCATTATAATAAGATATATATATATATATATATATATATCCAATTGCCGCTTTAACTTTTCCGTTGCAGTGGCATCATTAAATAATGAAAAAGTACTCAATATATTAAAACCATAGAGCAGTAATAGAGGAAAAATTAAGGGTCTTAAATTAAGGCCTATTGTTGGTATCAGCTGGGCAGCGAGGACTTCTATCTCTTTTTCGCTAGCGCTAGACCAAGGAGATTGTTTTGCGTATGAGGTGAAGTGCCACACCTACCCTTAACTCCCTACTTTACTGCACAGATCCAAGCTGTGCTACTCATACGTTGAGTTGGTGAAGGGCCGGTATCGAACCGTGAACCTTGTGGTTCCTTAGTGAATGTTCTACCAACGGAGAAAAAATTTACCAAGCACATAGGATTAACAATATCTCTCTCTCTCTCTCTCTCTCTCTCTCTCTCTCTCTCTCTCTCTCTCTCTCTCTCTTCATCTTTGTTTTCTTTTTATTCTTCATTTTTTCCTTCTTTTTCTCTTCGTCCTTCTAAACCTTTTATCACTCGTCTTTATTCACACTCCCTTTCTTTTCTTATATTTTCCTTCTCTCTCTCTTCTCTCTCTCTCTCTCTCTCTCTCTCTCTCTCTCTCCCTCTCTCTCTCTCTCTCTATTCATCTTTGTTTTCTTTTTTATTCTTCATTTTTTTTCCTTCTTTTTTCTCTTTCGTCCTTCTAAACCTTTTTCTTTATTCACACTCCCTTTCTTTATTATATTTCCTTCTCTCTCTCTCTCTCTCTCTCTCTCTCTCTCTCTCTCTCTCTCTCTCTCTCTCTCTCTCTCTCTCTCTCTATTCATCTTTGTTTTCTTTTTTATTCTTCTTTTTTCTCTTTCGTCCTTCAACCTTTTTCACTCGTCTTTATTCACACTCCATTTCTTTCTTATAGTTTCATCTTCTTCTTCTTCTTCTTCTTCTTCTTCTTCTTCTTCTTCTCTCTCTCTCTCTCTCTCTCTCTCTCTCTCTCCTCTCTCTCTCTCTCTCTCTCTCTTATCTATCTATCTATATATCTATCTATCTATCTTCTCTCTCTATCTCAAACTCCCGAACAAAGACAAAAAAAGAAGTTTAAAAAAGTGTTCTTCCTTTCTTTCATTTGCTTCTCTCTTTTGATCTATCTAATTCAAAGTCGCTCTCTAGATATATTTTTTTCTTTACTTTGTATGTGCCAGGTTTTTCTTGCTTTATTTCTTTTTTCCATTGTAGCAGACGATAAACTTCTGATGTATAGTATTATCAGTTACTCTCTATGCACACGTACATTTTTTTTATAATTCGTTTAAGAAAACCCTTATGGTAAGTCAGTCATTTTCCTCTGCAGACATTTTACGTATCCTACTCTACTTACGAACGTTGTTAGTTTTTGTGACGAACGGCCATTTTGAATTGTAGAATAGCAGTCATTTTTACAAGCGTTTCATTTCTTCGAACAAAACTAATTCCCGTCTCAATATACCAATGACAGGTATTATGTCTTTCTTTTATAATAACATTTTTTTCTTTTTATTCTTTTAAATCAGATTCGGGGTAGCAGATACTCTTGCTTAAAAAGATACTACCCAAGATATTCAAGAAGAAGTTTCCAGTAGCCATTATCATAAATCCTGACAGCGAATTTATACAGCTCCTTTTATTTTCAGATGAGATTTTATCTTTTAAGGTCAGGTAGTTTTATTAATGGCATCATTAAATTTGATCTATTTTTCATCTCTAAAGACAATGATTTGCAAGCCACATTGAAACTATCTATCCCAGTCAATCATAATATAAATTCACACACACACACACACACACACACAAAATGTATATATATAATATATATATATATATATATATATATAAGTCGTCGGGCCGGCCTAAAGTCGGTATCAGCCCGACAGCGAGGGAGTATATCCCCTTTTCATTAGCGCTAGACCAAGGAGATTGTTTTGGCATTTGAAGTGGAGCGCCACACCTACCATCAGCTCCTCACTTTACCGCACAGATCCCTGTGCTACTCATACGCTGAGTTGGCGAGGACGGGTATCGAACTAGGAACCTTGTGGTTTCTAGCCGAACGCTCTACCGACTGAGCTAACCCGGCCCCATATATATATATACATACACAGGAGTGGAAATGGTCCATAACCACGATACCCATGGAATTTATGGCCTTTTATTCACACACCACACACACACACACACACACACACACATATATATATATATATATATATATATATATATATACATATATATATATATATATATATAATATATATGAGAGAGATAGAGAGAGAGAGAGATTTCATGTGAAAAGATGCGTAATGAAATACATGACTGTCTGTTCGTTTAGGGGTTGGAAAATAAGAAATCCAACCTGTGTACGAACACATGTGACAAACCTTTAGCACGCGTTCATATAATATATATATATATATATATATAATATATATATATATATATATATATATATATATATATATTCATTTTGCGCTGACTTTATGAATTCCCATGACTCACTCTTTCTCTCTACCCACCCGTATCGGTTATCACTCTTGGTAATTCTTCCTCACGACATCCAGAATCCGTACAAAGCTGATCACTGTAACTTTGCTGGTAGACCCACTGGTGTAACCTTGTGTAGGTATCGATAGGAAAACGTCGCTTTTGAGTTCGTTCTATCTATCTCAGTCAATCCTTATATAAATTCACACACACTCACTCACACACACACACATACACACATAAATTTGTATATATATATATATATATATCTAATCTATAAAAGAGAGATTTTGGTATGTACGTGTCGACGTATAACTCCAAAACGGGAGGTCACTCAGATTTAAAATCTTGCATACACATTGATATCGTTCTAACTAAGAAACACTCCAAATTTGGTTATTGATTTTTACTGATTAAGGGATATAATTAATTAATCAAACAAAAATCAAACGATTTTTCGAAAGCCATAGCATAGCTGCTGCTGCTGCTAATGCTTGGTATATCAGCAGGAGCTCGGCTGACTGTTTTACCAGCAGAAAGAAAGAAAGAAAGAAAGAAACAACGAAAATGTTAGCGACTCGCCTAAAACAGTCAGGCGAGTCGCTAACATTTTCAGCAGCAGAAAGAAAGAAAGAAAGAAACTATAAAAATGTTAGCGACAAACTTGAACTATGACTAAATTTTAACGTAAAATAAATTCGTTTTTTTTATAATCTTTCTAAAATATTTATATTTATCGTATGTTTTTGAAACTAACTTTTATTTTACAATGTACACTCACTTAAATTAAATTGTTGTCATGCACAAAAAAATTGTAGAAAAATGAAAATTGTTTCAAAACACAAGTTTACGGTTACATTTTTTAAAAATAAGATTTTAAATGTCAATAAAAATCAGTCACCAGTATAGGGTTGTATAAATGTAAATTTAAAAAAAATGATAAAACGAGTTGTTTAGTAATTAATACTAATGGTTTTAAAAAAAGTCTTAATAGTTTAGAGAACTAATGAAAACGTTTTAAAATGTAAGCAAAAATAGATATTGCATTCTTTTTATCGTTAAGAACTAGATTTGAATTGTCATGTAGAAAAAATTCAAAGAAATAAATTACAATGTACTTCTAACTTATCAAGCAATTAAAAACTGAATTTAAAATTGTCCCCAAATACTATTATTATTTTCAAACTGGAGTTTCAGTGAAACTTTTCATGAAAAGAAGAGAAAATAATCTTGCTCAAATTTGTACGAGTCTTTATCAATTGAATTATTTTTTATAGCGAATTATAAAAAAATTATTTTGCTTCGGACAGCAAAAGTATGTTTTAAGGAAAAATCAAATCTTATTCATATCGCAATCTTTTTATTCCTGTCTTTAAATATTAATTTAGTTAGAAATGAAATGAAATAATCTATCTTCCAAATATTTATTTGGTAAGAAAGAGCGAAGTAAAGTAAAAAAAAAGAAAAAGTAAGCGCTTATTGTTTATTTAATAAATATAATCTAACTCAACTTTGTATATATACGAAAAAATTAAAAACCAAGGAATTTTAGAAAGAAAAGCCTTTT
>CM042156.1:103710527-103759953 GCA_023376005.1 Doryteuthis pealeii
GTTATCATTAGTTTCAAAGCGGCGTACTAATCACATATCCTCAGGAAAACGCCACTTTAAAGACCATTAAAACAAATTTTAATTCAGTTATATATGTATACACCTATGTACATATATAACTGAATTAAAATTCGTTGTAATGGTTTTCAAAGGCGCGTTGTCCTGATGACACGTGGCTAGTACGCTGCCTTGAAACCGATGGTAACAATCGCCTTTTAATTTTATTGAACACTATAACAAATAGATTAAGCTCTTACGCTTGAAATTTGTACAAATCTTTATTTCATCGTCAAAACCTTTGTGAAATTAAAAGAAAAGCCAATGGTAACAATTACCTTTTAATTTGTGGAAAATTTGGGTTGCCTGTCCTTGAATCGAGCCCGGAAGTGGACATTAGAAGATGGAGGCAGAGTCCCTAAGAAAGCTCGGAACAGTTTTAGCAGCCATCAGGGTCGGGCTGAACAAGCTACAACAGACCAAAGCCAACGAGCAGTCAACAGAAGGCAAGCAGTGACAATATAAGAGGTTCACAGAGTATTAACTCTGGTTCTTATAAAACATTGGGTTACTTAAAGGATAAGTACCCAATGCGGAACACTTCAGTTAGGAAAACGACAAACACGTAAGTACATTTATATGACTTTATTACAACATGTATAGGGGAACGAAGTTCTCCAGACTATAGAATGTCACAAGTGTCCAAACATTCACAGTAGTATTCATATACAAAATAGGTGGAAACCACTTACTGTGAGCAGTGTCGTGTCTGTGGCGTCTGGCATGCACCATAGGTGTCTGCTGGAGAGAAGTGACAAGCACGTCCAGGCTTGTTCAGTGGCATCAGAAGAAGAGGGTTCCCTCCTTGGGTTCCTGTGTCACGTGACCAAAATAGGGTCTCCAGACACAGGAGATTTACCAAAACCCTCAGACAAGGGAGACTGCCCTTACAACGACTACTTCGACAAGATAAAACGGACCAAAGCGAACCCTCTACAAATACAATATTCTCTTAAACAAGCTAAGTAAACCATTGTCACTTTACACATTTATTGTTCTCCACCCGCCGAGCGAATGAGTTTAGCAAATTTCATGAGCCTTACAACTTCTATAAACTTTACAAACTCTTACACAATTACGCACTTGTAAGGTCTTACAGGTACAGGTAACAGGTACTACCACTCCGGCTCAGAGTAGAACAGGGAACAATTGTGATGAAGGGGTGCTCCACATTCCCCAAACCTCCAAAACTGGAACCTCACCATCAGATAGAGTTTAACGTCATTTCCAGGACATGTAGACCCGCAGTCACCGCCTTCTAGCACCCATATGATAAAAAGGGGCTGGAGCTTGCTATAAGGGCAATAGGGTTGGAAAAATCATATAGGTGCTAGGGCTTGACGTGACCAGCCGATTGATCGGAGGGGGCCTCTCCGCCCACCCGTGTAGCCTAAGTAAGGTTCTAAGTGGAGTGTTGCATGTCATTGACTGCTCATCCACCATGACTCCATCCTTAAGCATCACGGTTCGCCACCCACGACCAACAGGTGGTCCCACTGGGGGAGTCTTACCCCTATGCAGAGGTGCAGTCGGTAAATTCTAACGCCCCACCGACAGGGCGGTATATATGTAGTGACTCGTGTTACATAATCTGTGCATGGATTGTTGTCAACCTTCTGTATTTCTGAAGGGATGGCCCCTTTTCATATCACGGGCGGGACTTTCCATGGAATATTACAGAAAGCCCGCGAAATACGTGAAGTCACGTGGGACCTGGTTGGGTCTTCAGTTTCTGCTTGGACCTCAGGCAGATGGAGCTCACTGCGCACGCACGCTATGTTAGTTAGAGAAATATGTTTAGTTAAGTAAATAAAGGTTTAAATAAATAATATGGTTTTGTGGTTGATGAATGTGTGTGTGCGTGAGATAGAGAGTGTGTGTGTATGAAAATGTAAACAGACGATCGCTTTGTTACATACTCTATGCATAGATTATTGTCAACACCCTGTATTTCTGAAGGGGTGGCCCCTTTTCATATCACGGGCGGGACATTCCATGGAATATTACAGAAAGCCCGCTAAATACGTGAAGTCACGTGGGACCTGGCTGGTTCTCAGTTTCAACTTGGACGTCAGGCAGTGAAGATGTAACTGCTTTAGCTGGGGCTCAATGCACACGCGTTTTGTGTTAGTTAGAGAAATATGTTTAGTTAAGTAAATAAAAGTTTACATAAATAATATGGTTTTGTGGTTGATGAATGTCTTGGCAACAAGACTGACCTAGAAGAAGAAATGAATCTAGGACGACCAACCAGCAAGAACAGAGACGTTAGAAGAGATGCTAGAAGGAGAACGTAAGATACCAAAGATGAGCAGAAGAATAACAGAAGTAAAGAAAGAGTATATAAAACACTTGAACTCTCGAACTATGCGGGATAAGCCTGGGTAAGCAAACTTTTAAGTCTATTTTAAAACCAACAGCCAATACATCAGAACAAAACATTCATTTATCTTGACTTGTAATAATTCATGACTCAGTTTGACAAAAAATTTCCGTCCGAATTATCAAGAATAAAAACATTACTGAATGGTTCTAATTCGCTATTTTCCAAGGTATACAGTTTTGTTTCAACGCCATAACTTGTCGATTTACATACATTTTACGCTTCATAATAACATTACATGAACAAAATTTAATGAGGCTCGTTGAATTTAGTCCGACCCGTCGAAACGAACTGTAACAAAAAACCTGAACAGTAAATGCTGTTTACTAAACGCTTAAGCGGATGGTTTAGCTCAGTTGGTAGAGCTACAAGGTTCCGAGTTGGTGGTATATTCGCAGAGTTCCGTCCCGGCCTCCTGCCTCAAAAACCACTAGCCGGTGGCTGTTGAAAAAAAAAACACCAGCTACTATTGAAGTCCGTAGCCGAAGCGGTGTCACTTGAAAAAAAAACTAGGGTTAGGGTTTAGGGTAAGGGTTAGGGTTTGGGTAAGGGTTAGGGTTGGGGTTGGGGTTTAGGGTTAGTTTAATGGGAAAATAGATAAATAATTTGGGTTCTATTTTTTCTGGGTCACGCCCTAAGTTGTTTTTTTTTTTTGTTAGTTTTTTGTTGTTTTGTTTTTGTTTTTTTTGTTGTTGTTTTGTTTTGCATTTTTCGCTTCGGCTACAGACTTCTGTCGTAGCTGCTGTTTTTGGTTGTTTTTTTTTATTTTGTGTTTTCAGCGGCCACCGGCTAGCGGTTTTTGAGGCAGAAGGCCGGGACGGAACTCTGCGAATATTACCCGGGTTAGATTTCGACTTTGCCAAATTATTGCAGTAGTAGCACAGCTTGGACCGGTGCGCTAAAGGGTGGGGCTGATAGTAAGGTATGGTGTTCTACTTCAGACGTCAACACTATCACTCTGATCTAGCGGCAGTGAATAGGAAGTAGACTACCAAGGGTGAGGACAGATTTTGACGGTTGGCGAGAGAGAGTCATCGGGACCCATGCTGTCTGCGCTATCTGATGATGATTATGATATATATTATATATATATATATATATATATATATTATATATATATGTGTGTGTGTGTGTGTGTGTGTGTGTGTGCGCGCATGTGTGTTTTTTCCTTCCGTTATATTTAGTGAGGAGGCACATACTGAGGAAATTAACATGCGAGATCAAATCCAGGACGAGAGTGTTTGCATTTCCCATAGCATTAATACCCCTGCGAAAGGTATGAATACAACTATTCTCCCTCTAGCTATGGATTAATAGTCTTTTTCTTTCATATATATATATATATATATATATATATATATATATATATATATATATATTAGGTCTCATCAGCAAGGTTATAGACATGGGAGACTGCCCCGTGTGGCAGTCGAGGTTTCCAGTCACACACGGGGCAATCTCCCATGTCTATAACCTTGCTGATGAGACCTAATAGGTCGAAATGTACATTCAGGGATTGGCATTTTCTCGATTTGTTTAACCTTACATTTGAACATATATGCCCGCCTAAAATTCATTAATTATTAACTAATTAATTTTCAAAATTAGGTATGACTTCAATTAAGCACATATCCTCCAAAAAAAAAAAAATATATATATATATATATATATATATATATATATATTATAATAAATTCAAAACTCCCATCATCTTTTAACTACAAAAATCCTTATTTCTCCTTGACTAATTTTATCGTCCTGAAGAAGGTTTCCTTTATAAACCGAAATGTTCGAACCTCGACACAACGACTAATACATTTCAATCCATTGTAACATACCCTGTTTATTCTATATTTTCTACTTAAGTGCTACTGCTAATACTTGTGTGTGTGTGAGTGTGTTTTGTATGTGTGTGTGAAAGAAAGAAAGAAAGAAAGAAAGAGATAAGGGTGGAATTGACCTGGTATTGAAACACGTTAGGAAGTACGCAATTTATTTACTGTAATGAAAAACAAAAAAACGTTGAATGCTTACCCATTTCTAGAATTGTTGATGCTTAAATAAAACTGACAATATGACAAAAAAAAGTTTTATTATCGACAAGAACTCACGTTTGTATTGCCCCCCCCCCCCCCCCATTCACCTGCAAAGAGAGAGACCAGAACTTTCCACTGCTGAAAACCCTGTCAAATCAACAAATTTAGTAAATGTTTTTATCAGCCATGTTTTTCAACACATTAATTGTGAAAATTGTTTCTATAACGAGGAAGTGTCGAAAAGGATGACCCGGCGTTTGGTGAAAGGCGCGTCTCTACCTTACCCACGTTAACCCGTCACCCTTACCCATAGAAATCCCTGGGGGTCAAGTGGATTTAACTACCTGTGAGTGTGGCCTATGTTTGATTAAGCGTAACGGGCATTTTAGAAAATTTCTTTTTTTACAAATTATCACCAACGAGTGAAGGTTCAAAAGTTATTGCTCCTATGACAGTAATATCGAGAACTATTTTTGGCTAATCTTGCAAATCGTCGTCAAAATTAAAACGGAAAATTTTGACGACGATTTATAACACATTGAACTAAATTTTTGAATTAAAATTAATTTTATAAATCCGATTCAAAATACTTGACATTTTTTTTGTAAGTCAAGTTACTAACTGTTTTATTTCATTTATTTAACGAATCTTGAAATATTTTCTAAACTGCACATAAATATTTTAGGCTAATTTATGAGGAAGTGCGTCCCGGTCTCCTGCCTTATAAATTGCTACCCGGTGACTATTAAAACAACGACCCCAGCTACGGTGTTACTTGAAAGAAAACAACCAACTTAGGGCGTTAAATGTATTTTAGTGGGGGGGGCTTCTCTTTTTTTGTCGTAATTCTTATTTATTTATCGTAATTTGTCGTAATTCTTGTTGAGATATGAAGATGGATATATAGTTTATATAGATAGATAAACAAACAAAATAATATAGATAGATATGAACAAATGGAGATAAATAGATAGATAGATAGATAGATAGATAGATATTTTTGACAAGTAAATGTATTTGGGGGGTGTCGCTTCTTTTTTGTCGTAATTCTTGTTTATTTAAACAAAAAACAAGACATTAAACAAACATGAATAAAAGAAATTACGATAAATAAACAAGAATTATGAAAAATTTCTATAAATAAATAAGAATTACGACAAAAAAGAGAAGCCTCCCCCCTAAAATACATTTAACGCCCTAAGTTGGTTGTTTTCTTTCAAGTAACACCGTAGCTGGGGTCATTTTTTTAATAGTCACTGGGTAGCAATTTATGAGGCAGGAGACCGGGACGCACATCCTCATAAATTACCTATTTTAGTTTTAAGAATATTTCAAGATTCGTTAAGTAAATGAAATAAAACAATTACTAACCTGACTTACCAAAAAAGTCAAGTATTTTGAATCGGACGTTGAAAATCGCCATCAAATTTTTCCGTTTTAATTTTGACTACGATTTGCAAGTTTAGCTCTATTTTTGTTGCTTAGAGATTAAAATTATCTAAGTTTTGTACAAGGCCAGAAACGTGAGCGTTTAAAACTATAATAGATCATCATCATTGTGTCGCACTAGTAGCAAGGATATACATGACAACCGTCCCTATCATTCATTGCCCTTGGAATGTCCTCTGCGCAGCATCCAGTATCCGTGCAGAGTTGGTCAATATAGGACCTTGCTGGACGGCCCATACTGACATGCCCATGTGAACGTTAACTATGAGTTAATCCTCGCTTCAGCAGTGCTCGGCATGTCTTGTTCCTCTCACTTGGATGGCTTGTGGGATGTTAGGCAAGTGGCTGTACAGCTGCTTTTTTATGGGGTGTTGTTTCCACGATTTGTTAACATCACGCGCAGTATTCTTGTGCAGCGTCCTTCTAGCTTATTTTCTAGGCGCTTCGACAGGATCCAAGTGGAGCAGCTATACAGTTGCACTGACACAACCACGGCTTGGGGGAATTGTCGCTTTAACTTATCAATGAGTTTGGATTTCCATATGACTGATAATTTTTCTATGGCAGACCATATCTTCTGTAGCTGTCGTCTTTGAGTGCGCCTAATAGATATATTTATTTTCTACCCTCAAAATATACCCTTAAATTTGGACAGTGTAAGGGAAACAACTCTGTTAGGGTCGGATAATCAAGTGGACCAGAGGGCCAGAATGGCATTGTGGGAAGATCAACAGATATCCTTAGGGCAAAATAGGGACTTCCGCCAGGCTAGAAGCAGCAAAAAGATTGTGTGGAAAATATTGTCCTAAAATTAGAATTTTAGTCTTTAGTTAGTTTTTGGTACTGGTAATGGCGCACAGGTAGGTTTCTTTCCAATTTTCCCGTGAAGTTGCTGGCATTTGTTAAAGACCCTTTTTGTAAATTAGTAATTGTTTTATACCCCATTTTATTTCAGTATTTCACGGTGTTTGGAAGTAAATAAAATCTTATACATTCAACATCAGTCGATCTTCGTGTCATCATTTGCATCAACAGAAAATATTACCAGGAAACTGCTACACCTTCCCTATACGTTAATTAACATCGCCTGCTGTCGATGAGAGCGCTTTTCGTGGTTATGTTTAAGCCAACAATTAAGATGTTATTTTAGCTTTAAGATCCAGTGAAACTCATGGCTTTAATGGTAAAGAAGAACAATTTCCTCGTAAATTCCTACCATAAAATAAACAGATCTCATTTTATGTCCGTGTTTTTGCAATAAATGTTTTATTTTTCTTGAACCCGTTATGTTACAATACTAAATATATTTTCATTATTTATTTTAATATTCACTTCAATGTGTATATTCTAAAAGTTTTTATTTTGTGAGAATGGTTAGTTTTAAAGTGGGGGTTCGTTTTTAGACTTCAACTTTTTACTCGTAAATTCCTACCATAAAATTCGCAAGCCTAATTTTATGGTAGGAATTTACGAGTAAAAAGTTGAATATTACTTTTTGTTGTTGTTATTTCTTTTCTTTTCTTTTTTTGGCTTTGGTACTCTAAAATAAAAACGTCAGATTTTAATCATCGTCGACGAAAAAACAAAATTACGGTCATAAAGGAGGATCTAATTTATGCCTAAATTGTAAAACGAGCCCCCACTTTAAAACTAAACATTCTCATAAAATAAAAACTTTTAGAATATACACATTGAAGTGAATATTAAAATAAATAATGAAAATATATTTAGTATTGTAACATTATGGGTGCAAGAAAAATAAAACATTTATTGCAAAAACACGGACATAAAATGAGGGTTCTGTTTATTTTATGGTAGGAATTTACAGGGAAATAGTTCTTCTTTACCGCTTTAATATCTGATTTGCATCCTAAAGACACTCTATAGAAATTTTAAAAACTGTTATCATTTTTTCTAGGGCGTTTTATAAGGTAACTCATTATTCATAGACTTTTTAATCTTATTTCTTATATGACTGAGGAGTGTGCACTCAATAATTCAATTGTTAAAACCAGTATTTCAGGTTGGTAGAAATAGATTGGAAAAACAGAATATAATATACAAATACGCTTACACATAGATAGATAGATAGATAGATAGATAGATAAACAGATAGATAGATGTGTCCAGACTTAGTGAGATAGATAGATAGATAGATAGATAGATAGATAGATGTGTCCAGACTTAGTGAGATAGATAGATAGATAGATAGA
The DNA here is from genome assembly GCA_023376005.1 of Doryteuthis pealeii. Lineage (NCBI taxonomy): Eukaryota > Metazoa > Mollusca > Cephalopoda > Myopsida > Loliginidae > Doryteuthis > Doryteuthis pealeii. The sequence goes on from CM042156.1 coordinate 103,718,666, forward strand.
TACATACATACATACATATATAAATAGATGTGCCTCGGCTTAGTGAGATACATAGATGGATGTACCTAGGCTTGGTGTTATATATATATATATATATATATATATATATATATATATATATAGAGAGAGAGAGAGAGAGAGAGAGAGAGAGAGAGATACATACATACATACATACATACATACATAGATGTGCCTAAGCTTAGTGAGATAGATAGACGGATGTACCTAGGCTTGGTGTTTTATATATATATATATATATATATATATATATAGAGAGAGAGAGAGAGAGAGAGAGAGAAAGATGTACCCAGGCTTAGTGAGATAGATATATAGATAGATACATAAATAGATACATAGATTGATGTGCCTATGTTCGGTGAGATAGATAGATACCTAGGCTTGGTGTTATATATGTATATATATATATATATATAGAGAGAGAGAGAGAGAGAGAGAGAGAGGGGGGGAAGAGAGAGTAAGAGAGAGAGGGGAGGGGGAGAGTGACAGAGATAGATAGATGTATCTAGCCTTTGTAAGATAGATGTTTGTGCATGAGCCTAGTGAGATAGATAGATAGATAGATAGATAGATAGATAGATACATCTACAATAACAAATACAACAAACTTTAATTTAGTGCGAATTCGAAAATCAATTATCAAAACAAAACCTTAAAGCCTTCGGTCCTTCTTTCCTACCGTGTTTCTCCACCTGGTCTAATTACCCAGGGGTCTTTGGGGTGCAAAGGTCACGTCGTGGGTGTAGGATTATTTACATGATTTACTGCTATCAAGACATCATGTGACAGGTCGTGCTGAGTTAAGTTAGTGTCAGTAGTCACTTTCGATATTTGTTCTTCTTCTAAACATCGTGTGAAAGAATAGAGACAACGGAATGACAGCTCATGTCTTTCACGATGACATCCGTGTGAAATAGATCCGTGCAGCCCCGACCGGAGGTAGAATTTAATTCCGCTTCCGGTGCAGATTACCAATATGCTCATTTGCATCAGTTTTCTCATCGTCGGACTTCTAACACCAAATTATTTGTGCGCCAATTAGGTTGGGGTGCTATATAATACACGAGATCCGCCCTATCAGCTGGAGCAGTAGAATACGCCGACTGAACCTCTGCAAAGGGGTAAAATCACCCAAGTGGGGTCGCCTGTTGACCTCGGGTAGCAGGCCGTGATATATAAGCGTAGCTAAGCGGTCCATGAGATATAATACACCATTTTGGCTCTTAATTATGTTGGACGGTCGTGATCCACTCCAACTAATTGGCTAGTGACTGCAAGCTCTAGCACCTATATGACTGCCCTGAAAACTCTGAATTAAAACCTGTTAAACTCCGCTTAAAAATGACCTTGTGTCACATTCTGCTCATGCGGAGGTGTTGGTAAATATGTCGGCCTTTGCCATTTCAAACACAATGTTTGTCCACTTCATACTGTCGTGCCATAAGTCACCCAAAAAGTGCGATATACACATCAGTTTAAAATAAACGAGAACTTCTGGGGAATCCAGCTAGTTAATGGTTAGAGTGTCCGCCTGTCAGCCTGACAGGTAGGGTTCGAATCACGCACAAAGCATTGCCCTGTCTATAGCTCTGCTAATGAGGCCTAATAGGCTGAAATGTACATACAGAGATCGACTTTTTCTCGATTTGTTTACGCTTTACATTTAAACCGATATGCACACCTAATTCATTTAATTATAATTAATTAACTAACAAATTAGGTATGACTTTAATTAAGCACATAATCTTCCAATATATATATATATATATATATATATATATATGACTGCCCTGACACTGTTGCCCTCATAGCATACTCTTAACCCCTTTTTTCATATATATGTAAGAATGCAATGGCTGTGGGGTTTAGGGTCCTGAGTATGACGTTAATTCGCATCAAATGGTGAGGTTCCAATTTAGAGCTTTGGGGGAGTGTGGAGTACGACTCCCAGGTCCACCTTGACTCGGAGTGGTAGTATCTGTCAGGGTCCCATAAATCGTTTAAATAGAGTAAAAATTCGCTTACAAAAATGTGTTTAAAAATGAATTAAAAAAAAAAAAAGAATATACAAGAATGAATAAAACAAAACGTCTTCGGCATAAAACAACCCAAGAAGGGTTGCCGCGTCGTAAAAACCCAGCAAACCAAACAACTAATACGCGAGTTCGAGTCTCGTCTGAAGATAACTCTTTAACAAATGCTGTAAACGACCCAGTTAAACATTATTCAATCGAGTCAAATAGGAATCAAGGTTATCAACTGTTGTGATGTTAGTCCCAACAGTAAAAAGAAGTCAAGTCGAGATAGGGTAAAATAAGACAAGTGTATTTACAATCAATGGTACATGTACGACTAGCTTGTCGTTAACGGGAACAGTTCTACCTTTCCACTCGGTGTCTCACTATTTATAGTGAGAACCGGTGCATGTTCTCCACTGTAGAACGGCCGGTACAACATCAACTACAAAGAAATCAAGTTTGTCATGGTATAAGAACTCAATTTAGGAAACTCAGGCTGACAAAAATTAGTTGGTGATAATATCATTTTATTTTTGTAATTAAATTTAATAAAAATAACAATTTTACAAGTTAAAAACAACAATAAATTTAATAAAAAATCTAATATCTAATATAATTTGAGAAGAAATTTAATATAAAAAAAATAATAAAAATCTAATATTTAGAAATTTAATATTCAATTTGATAAAAGTAATAATTTAATTAAGATATATTAAAATATAAATTAATGATATTTTAAGGAGACTTTATAAAAGATATATTTTATAGAGATTTAATATGAGATTTTATAGAGATAAAAAAATACGATGTTTTAAAAAGATTTTGTAAAATGTTTTATAGAGATCTAAAATATATTATAATTTATGGAGATTTAAAAAATAGATATATTATAAATTATATTTCACAGATTTCATAAAATATATTTCATAGAAATTTTTAAAAATATATCCTATAGAGATTTTTTAAAATACGACATAGAGATTTTAAAACCCGTTTATAGAAATTTCACAAATGTTTGACAGATTTCATAAATATTATGTTTTATAGAAATTTTATGAAATATGAAAGTTCATAGATTTTATTAAAATATATTTCATGGAGATCATGAAATATCATGTTTTATAGAGAATCTTTTTAAAGTGTTTTACAGAAATTTTTTTAAATATTGTTTTATTGAGATCTAAAAAAAATATGTTTTATCGAAATTTAAATGATATGATGTTTTACCGAATTTCATTAAATACGATTTTTTATCGAGATTTCTCTTTCATAGAATAGGATGTTTTATAAAGATTCAAAAATATGATGTTTTAGAGAGGTTTCTATTTCATGAAATATGATGTTTTATCGAGTTTTTAAATTTTTTTATTCTATTTGATAAAATATTATGCTTTATAAAATTTTAAAAATATTTTTTATCGAGATTTAAAAAATATATTTTAGAAAGGTATCTATTTCATAGAATATTGTGTTTTATAAAGATTTAAAAAATATGTTTTTATCGAGATTTTAAAAATGTGATGCTTTAAAGAGGTTTCTATTTCATAGAATATTGTGTTTTATAAAAAAATTAAAAAAATGTTTTTATCGAGATTTAAAAAATGTGATGCTTTAGAGAGGTTTCTATTTAATAGAATACGATGTTTTATCAACATTTCATAAAATACACTTGAGAAATTCAAGTCAAATCTTTATCGTTAAATTAGATTTATTCAGTAATACTTTTTTGGTACGATCAAACTCGCTCGAGTTCGACCTATGATTAGAATGCACCGAACCTCTGCAGATAAGCAATCTGTTGGCCATGGGTGGCGACCCGTGATGCTTAAGGATAGAGCCCAGGTTATTCAGGACATGCAATACTCCACTTTTATTTCCGATCAATCACGTTCTATATGCCCTATATGGCAAGCATATGGGTGCTAGAATCTACATGTCCTGGGAATTACGTTAAACTCTATCCCAGTTTTGGAGGTTTGGGGAATGTGGAGCATCCCATTCATCACCATTGCTCCCTGGTCCACTCTGACCCACCTGTTAATCTATAGGTTAAATAGAAAAATGTATTTATAAAAAATTGTATTATCCATTAAGAATTGATTTATTTCAAAACTTTATCGGCATTAAATGACCCACTGAGGTTGATATGCCGTAAAACAAAACAAACCAAAATCGACCTATGACATCACCTTTAGACACGCCCACAAATTTTTATGAAAACAAAATTCTCTTCGGGTACAGCCAGATAACTTAGAGTGCGCTGGTTACAGCCATGAAACAATTATTTTACTTTAAAAACGTAATATTTATTAGCTTCGAAAATTGAAAGTTTTAAATAAAGAAAACAACTTTGAATCATGTAAATTTAGGGTTCTACAAACTTTTTTTCTTTAGTTACGAATTTTATTTTATTCACATTTTTATTCATAAATAAAACGATTCTATATTTTTATATGAATTTTATTTTAATATGCATGAATCTTTACATTTTTTTTTTTTTTACAATCATTTCATGTTTCCCCTCACTCGATAAATTTTGAGAAGAGTAAAACTTTAAAAAAAATAAATAAATAAATAAATAAATTCGAGCGAGTGGCAGTTTGGCAGTAAAGAAAAAATATTTGTAGAACCCTAAATTTACATGATTCAAAGTTGGGTAATTTATGAGGAAGTGCGTCCCGGTTTCCTGCCTCAAAAATTGCTACCCGGTGACTATCAAAATAACAACTCCAGCTCGTCGTAATTCTTGTTTATTTATCGTAATTTGTCGTAATTATTGTTTAGATATGAAGATGGATATATAGTTTTGGAATAGACTGAGATAGATAGATAGATAAACAAACAAAATAATATAGCTAGATATGAACAAATGGAGATAGATATTTTCGACAAGTAAATATATTTGGGGGTGGGGATCGCTTCTTTTTTGTCGTAATTCTTGTTTATTTAAACTAAAAACAAGACATTAAACAAACATAAATAAAAAAAATCTTAGTATTTAAAGTAATATAGATAGATATGAACAACTTGAGATAGATAGATAGATAGATAGATAGATATGAAGATGGATAGTTTTGAATAGACTGAGATAGGTCGTTATTTTAATAGTCACCGGGTAGCAATTTTTGATGAAGGAGACCGGGACGCACTTCCTCATAAATTACCCAAAGTTGTCTTCTTTATTTAAAACTTTAAATTTTCTAAGCTAAAAAATATTACGTTTTAAAAGTAAAATAAGTGTTTGGTCTTGGTCGTACTCGTGTAAGCGAAGAGACGTTTGTTTTCATAAAAAATTGTGGGCGTGTCTAAAGCTGATGTCATAGGCCGAACTCGAGCGAGTGGCAGTTGATCGTACCAAAAAAGTATTACCGGCCCTTTTTTGAGTCTTGATGAGTACCAAATGGTAATCTAATCTATAGCAATAAATATTTCACAGCTTCCGTCTGTCTTGTTTTGTGAACCCATTTGATTTAGAATAGTGGGTGGCTAGCATCATCAAACAGTCTTATGGCCGTGAACTGACTTTCACTTGCTAAGGTGGACGGTAAAGAGAGGGGTCAACTTAAACCCTTTTTTATTGCTTTCTTTTTTTATATTTACAACCACTAAAGAAGGTCATCAGATGAAAAGTTAATTCACCTTTGTCAAAAGAACAACTTAACTGAAATCTTAAAAATCGGAAATTCTTTTGATTAAGACGTCAAATTTAGGACTGCTTTTTTCGGCGGTCTGAACTGTCATCGACGATGTGTCTAGTCATGGCTCGGCTACGGGCGCTCCAATACAGCCACAGACAGGGATGGAGACCAAAGGTTCGGTACTGGACATGTATGCTGAAAAAAGACGGACCCCTTAGCGACCCTACGAGTCGGGTGTACGCACCCGCCCGGGTTAAAATCACGAGCTTCGATCCCAGGGGGCCTTCCCCCCAGGCAACACCTGCCCCCTCGATTTAAAGGGGCAGGTCTGGGTTTATTGCCCAGTGCCTGAGGCGCTTCCCTTAAGGGGGAATGCCGAGGGGATATACGTAATTTTTTAACCCACCACCAATGAGTCTCGGCTTGTAGGTGGTCCCACGTTAATAGGGCCTTGTGCCTAACCTAGTACAAGTGGGGTACGAGGATAATAATCCCTTAAAGAAAAATTGTAATATTGTAAAACAGGGGTTCCCTGGGGGTGCGAACATCGTTCCTGGGGGTGCGAGATGCGTCAGTTCAAATTTAGATTAATTTTTTTCTTTGTAATTAATATAATTTATATTTTCGTTTTTTCTTTATAATTAATATAACTAGCAAATATATGCACCCTCCGGGTGCAAGTATTTAAGTTTTAATATAATAAAATATCATATTAAATTAGAAAGGCTAATGAAACTGAATACGAATGCAGATAGAAAGATTTGGAACAGAGGGGGGTATGATTGAAAAATAGAACAACTTTGAAACTAACTCTTCCATCATTTTCATTACTCCCGTCTTTCATTGGTAAATTTTCCTAATTTAACTATTTATTTAAAATTGGAAGTAAAGGATAATATTACAGTTATTTCTTCTTATTAATCGATTTCATTTAAGATTTATCCCCGAGATTTTTGCTCATATTCATTAAGATAAAACCAAACAATTAGAAATCAATAATACTAAGCACATATTTATTAAAATCAAATTTTAAAGATCAATATGCAAATTAGCCTTCCCATTCACACTGTAAACCGCTATTTTGATGTATATACAAATACAATTACCTGTTATTAGTACCTAGATATGGTCAATAGTATTAATGATGTATAACAATTTTATTAATGATAGAAATTTAGATAAAAATAAAATCATGGAGAATGTGTAAATAACTAAGGGAATTTTGACTTGAGTAGTGATAGAGTTTCGGTTACAGACAGAAAAACTCACAATCTCCATTATAATAAGATTTATATTTTCGTTTCTTTATTTCAGATTATTATCATTACCGTTCATCATGTCGAAGAAAAGGAAATGGAATAAAACTGTAGTATGGATTCATATTCTATATATTTTAACAAAAGTATAAATTGTAGGGGTGCGAGGTCAGAGCTAAACTCTTTTAAGGGTGCGGGAATAGAAAAAGGTTCGGAACTATTGTGGTAAAAGGTATTTGATACCTTTAAAAGAGGCGGCTTCATTCCTAAAATGAGGTAACCAATATTACTATTAGTATTTTTGTAATTTAACCCTTGTAGTTCTGGTATTATCTGCGTTATTCGAACTATTGTCCTAATCTTAATTGTTATTATCTGTACAACGTTTCGGCTGATATGCCCTCAAATAATACTTGCTTTTATAGTTGTTTTTTTTTTCTTGTATTTTTTCTATAGAATATTGTTAAAATAAAATCCTGTAAAAATATTATACGTGGTGAAAATTGGGGGGAAAGGGTGCGGGCTCCCACACTAATACAGTCTTGTTTGTCCATAACTGAAGTGAACTTGTTAGATTCATACTTTTCTTAAAGGGTATTACCACTATATAAAATAAACATCCTTGTTCCGTATCTGAACTTGGGTCACTGAGTTCATTTCCTACAACAATAAACGGTAAAACAATAAGAAATCGTTCCAAACGTACTATAAAAGTCTATCAAAGGTATACCCAATATGTAAAAAAAAATCCGTGTTTTTAGAAGAAAAAAACGAACAAATTTAACACCCCCGTTTTAAAAATTTTTACCAAAAATCAGGGAATTATCCGATTTTAATGAAATTTTTAATGTTGATTTATCAATAAATGAATTTTATAATGCATTATTTTATTTCATAACGTCTGATTTTTTTTCAGGTCACCTAACTTTGAACCCCCCCCCCCCTTATTCTTGGGGCGCAAAATATCGGTGGGGTTATATATGATTGAAACTAATTACAGTATAAATAAGAAGACTAAAGACCGATGGTGAGAATAAAGAATATTTTTTAAAGGATGATGCTCTGGTAGAAAATAAGTAATGAAAACCGGAAAAAAAATGAAAATAAAAACAAAACAAAAATAATTTTTCTGATTTTTAAAAACTTATTTCGATAATTATTTAGGTAATGAAGGACTATTTGCTCGTAAATTCCTACCATAAAACAAACTGAACCTCCATTTTAGGTCCGTGTTTTTGCAATAAATGTTTTATTTTTCTTGCATCCGTTATTTTACAATACTAAATATATTTCCTTTATTTATTTTAATATTCACTTCAATGTGTATATTCTAAAAGCTTTTATTTTGAGAGAATGCTTAGTTTTAAAGTGGGGGTTCGTTTTTACACTTCAACTTTTTACTCGTAAATTCCTACCATAAAATGCCCAAGCCTAATTTTATGGCAGGAATTTACGAGAAAAAGTTGAATATTACTTTTTGTTGTTGCTATTTCTTTTCTTTTTGGCTTTGCTACTCTAAAAATAAAAACGTCAGATTTAATCATCGTCGACGAAAAAAACAAAATTACAGTTATAAGGAGGATCCAATTTATGCCTAAATTGTAAAACGAGCCCCCACTTTAAAACTAAACATTCTCACAAGATAAAAACTTTTAGCACATTGAAATGAATGTTAAAATAAATAAAGAAAATATATTTTGTATTGTAAAATAACGGGTACAAGAAAAATAAAACATTTAATACAAAAACACGGACATAAAATGGGGGTTCAGTTTATTTTATGGTAGGAATTTACGAGCAAATAGTCCTTCATTACCATTATTTAATTGACTATTATCTTATAAAAGAACAAATTATACATTAATATTTGGTCTGTTTAAAGGTGGGGGGCGCAAAATGTTCAATAGAGTTTTCAACCAAAAATTATTAGAGATTAATACTAAAGTAAAGTACTTATTAAAAATATGTTTTTAGAATCTAATAATATGACATTTTAAACTTAACATCATGATACTCATATTTTAAATGAATTTTATATATTAATTTATCATAGCAGAAATACTTAATTAAATCAGAAAGTTTTGAAATGCATTATAAAATTCATTCATTGATAAATCAATACTGAAAATTTCATTAAAATCGGATGATTCCGTGATTTTTGGTAAATTCATTTCAGTCGAGAGTGATAAATCTATTTTGTAAACACGGATTTTACGGCAACTCCCGGCGGCCATATTAAGTGATATTTGATCAAATTTGATTTTTTTAAAAAACGTATTAAATGTATTAAAAATAAATTACATGTGTACTATGATTTTGCTTTTTTTTTTTTTTTTTTTTTACTGATGCTCATTGAATTACTTTTTTTTTTTTTACTTAGATAAAAATCTGACCTTAAATAATCGATTTAATTCATTTTAATTCGTTTTTAAAATCAAAAGCAGACGAAAATGTGGGCATTCCTAGACCACTGTATAAAATACAAACAACCTTCTTCCGGATTTGAACTCGGGTTACCGGGTACATTTCCTACAACAATAAACATTGAAACAATAGGAAGGCGTTCCAGACTCCCTCTAAATGTCTATTAACGCCCACGAAAACAAAACAATGGCACAAGCTTTTGATTCTTTCACATCACTGAAGTTAAGCAGCGATTAGCCTGTTTCGTTCTGAGGTGGGTGGCCACTTAGGACCAGCACGATACTGTGTAAGCAGACACGAGGACTGTATGGTGCCAGACGGGGGCTCAGGCTTGTAAACAACAAGAATGCCGACACATCAAGACAAATCCCCGACTGTCAATCAACCCCGGCGTTTCATCTTATCAAAATAATCAAATAAAACAGATTCATTTGCTTTTCAAACGGAGACGCGAAGTGGCGAGGTCGAATGATAATACGGAGGGTTGGTGACCCTGAAATCCTTGGGACGCCGTATTTCTTGAGTGTCTGTCGTTAAAGCTTTAAGTATAAAACCAGTCTTCGTGAGATGTTTGTTCCTCAGCCCCTTTTATTGTTGTTGTTGTTTTGAGGTACCTTCTCCTTCTATGAAGACTCCATTAATTTGTACATTTTTATGGCCTCCAGGCAAACCGCCCGTTTGGATCAAAAAGGTAGAACGGTGGACAGGCACTGAGGAGGTCAGAGGTCACTTTCCCCCAAAGAAACGTTTTTGTTTGGGATTGTAAGAAAACAAAAGAGGAAATTCAAATAATTAACCAGATTGTCAATCTGTGCTAATTCTTGCAAATATCAGACGCGCCGCCTGGATTTTACGAGTTGGGGGTAACTACTAAGTCCTGGGGGGGATGAGTACAAATAGTTGTACAAATAGGGCGGGGGGGCGGGGGCAATTCTAGTGGGTAGCGAGTACAAATATAGGGACTAGTACAAATGTTCATCAGCGCCAAAAATTAGTTTATATCTCATTCAAGGAGGAGGGGAACTACTTTTCAATGGGGAGAGGAGGGGCAGGATTAGGGCCCCCTTCTTCTGTGTTGACGGATATGGAGGAAATCAAGATTAAGTTGGTATTTACTCATACTCAACCCATCCATCAGGATGTGACACGATGCCAGTTTTTTAAGCGGGATATAGTCGTCGGCGCGGCTTAATGTCGGTATCAGCCAGACAGCGAGGGAGACTATCCCCTTTTTACTAGCGCTAGACCAAAGAGATTATTTTAACATATGAGGTGGAGCGCCACACCTACCATCAGCTCTTCACTTCACCCTGTGCTACTCATACGCCCGAGTTGGCTAGGAATCGGTATCGAACCAGGAACCTTGTGGTTTCTTCCCGAATGCTCTACCGACTGAGCTAAACCGGCCAGACATTTCCTTCTCCTAGACTGGCTGGCACACCAAGATTAAAGAGCCCCGACTACACTATTATTTCATTTATAACCGTTGCTGCGGTAAGAAAATAGTTGGATTCATTGCTTTCCCAAGGATATCAACGGTATGTGAAATGCAAACAGCCTCGTCGTGTATTTGAACACGGGTTTCATCGAGTACATCTCCTACGGTGGTCTCTCTCTCTCTCTCTCTCTCTCTCTCTCTCTCTCTCTCTCTCTCTCTCTCTCACACACACCACACACACACTCTCTCTCTCTCTCACTCTCTCTCTCTCTCCTTTTTTTCTACTCCCCTCCCATCCATCTTACTTCCTCTTATTTATATTTTAACTTTTTTCCTTTTTCTTCTCACTCTCTCTCTCTTTTCTCTTTCCTCTCTCTCTTTCCCTCTCTTTCTCTCCCCCTCCTCTCTCTCTTTCTCTGTCTCTATTTCTCTCATTTTTCTACTCCTCTCTCATCCATCTCACTTCCTCTTATTTATATTTTAACATTTTTCCTTTTTCTTCTCACTCTCTCTCTCTCTCCTCTCTCTTCTCTCTCTCTCTCTCTCTCTCTCTCTCTCTCTCTAATTTTTCTACTCTCTCTCCCATCCATCATACTTCCTCTTATTTCTATTTTAACTTTTTTCCTTTTTCTTCTCTCTCTTTCTCTCCCTTCTCCTCTCTCTCTCTCTCTCTCTCTTCTCTCTCTTCTCTCTCTTCTCTCTCTCTCTTTACTCTCCTCTCTCTTTTTCTCTTCATCTCCCACCCATCTTACTTCCTCTTATTTATATTTTAACTTTTTTCCTTTTCTTCTCACTTCTCTCTCTCTCTTCTCTTCCTCTCTCTTTCTCTCTTCTCTTTCCTCTCCCCCTCTCCCTCTCTCTCTCTCTCTCTTTCTCTCTCTCTTTTCTCTCATTTTTCTACCCCCCTCTCAACCATCTACTTCCTCTTATTTATATTTTAATTTTTTTCCTTTTCTTCTCACCCTCCCTCCCTCCCTCTCTCTCTCTCTCTCTCTCTCTCTCTCTCTCTCTCTCTCTCTTCTTCTCAACCCCTCTCATCCATCTTACTTTCTCTTTTTTATATTTTAACTTTGTTTCTTTTTATTTTCTTCTTCTTTTTTTTTCTTTTTTAATTCTTCACGCCAAATTCTCAGTTGAATCCATTTGTCATCATCAAAAAAACGGCAGCTTTGATGTGATAAAATGAGTGAAGGCAGATTGCGGGGGTTGAGGGGGAGGGGGCGAGGAGGAGGAAGAGGAGGTGGGTTTGCGGGGAGGGGGGGGGCAGAGGAGCCGTGACGAGACAAAATACTTGAACCAAATCACAATGCCAGCTAAATGTGTTTACTTAACGTTTGCTCACTGGCAAGGATTACGCGGATCTTTTTTCTCTTCATTCCGTGTACACTTAGAGAAAACACGTGTATAACTGGGATGGTTGAGATATATATATATATATATATATATATATATATATATATTATAATGGAGATTGTGTGTTTGTCTGTCTGTAACTAAATCGCTACCCAAGTCACAATTCCCTTAGTTATTGACGTCACATTCACCATGAATTTGATTTTATTTTAACCTCAATTATTAATAAAATTGTTTACATTATTAATACTGTTAACCATATCTTAATACTAACAACATGCAATTGTATTTAAATATACTCAGAATAGCGTTTACAGTGTGTGAACGGGAAGGCTAATTTGGCAATTGATATTAAAAATGTGATTTTAATAAATATGTGCTTAGTATTATTGATTTCTAACTGTTTGGTTTTATTTTAATGAATATAAGCAAAAATCTCTTCAATGAATCTTAAATGAAATCCATTAACAAGATAAAATAACTGTCATTTTATTCTTAACTTCCTCTTTTAGCTAAATACTTAAATTAGAAAAAATAACAATGAAAGACGAGAGTGATGGAAGAGTAAGTTTCAGTTGTTCTGTTTTTCGATTATACGCCATCTGTTCCAAATCTTTTTATCTACATTCTTATTTAGTTTCATTAGCCTTTCTAATTTAATACGATATTTTATTACATTAAATATAAATACTTGCACCCGGAGCGTGCATATATTTGCTAGTATATATATATATATATATATATATATATATATATATATATAACACCATATATGTATATATATAGAGAGAGAGAGACAGACAGACAGACAGACAGTCAGAGAGAAAGGGGGAACAGACACATATGAATGGAATTAGAGGCATGGATAGAATTAGATAGATGGATAGGCAAGAAGAGCCCAAAATAGAGAGATAGGGAGAGACTAAAGGTTAAGATATTAAGATAGTAATATATATATATATATATATATATATATATATATATATATATATATATATATATATGAAATTTAACATTTTGAAAAAAAAAAACATATGGTGTTTGTTATGTGATTGCTGACAGATCTGTTTCGACCAAATCGATAAGTTGGTCTTCATCAAAGAGCGACATAGATGGGAAGAAAGATATCCGTTAAAAAGACTGTTTACAAAAAAACGAACGCTGAATTCAACCGCTGAAATTTTGAAAAATGCATGTTCTGTTTCAAAAATAAAATAAATTTTATTTTTAATTTTAAAAATAAAATAAATTTTATTTTTAATTTTTTAAAAATCAGAAGCAGAAGTTTATAATAAAACTCAAAAGAGTTTGTTGTAAAAATATATAAAAAATGTAAAGTGGGTATCAAAATAATTAATTAATTATTATAATAATTATAATTATTATTATAATAATTAATTAATAATTTAATTAAAAATAAAAATAAAATTTATTTTATTTTTGAAACAGAACATGCATTTTTCAAAATTTCAGCGGTTGAATTCAGCGTTCGTTTTTTGTAAACAGTCTTTTTAATGGATATCTTTCTTCCTATCTATGTCGCTCTTTGATGAAGACCAACTTATCGATTTGGTCGAAACAGATCTGTCAGCAATTACATAATAAACATCATATGTTTTTTCAAAATGTTAATTTCATACTGTCAGATTAATTTCCATCCATTTTTCATATATATATATATATATATATATATATATATATATATATATATATATATATATATATATATTATACTAAAGCTGAGATTTTGAGCTTTCAATCCCTAAAGACTTTTTGCTGGTGACTTTGATCACACGAAATTTGTGCGAAATTATTCCTTAGTTCTAGGATTACTAAATGTTTGAAAAAAAATTCCAGTTTAATTGATTCTAATTAGTCGTAATTTGCAATTAAGTCAAAACCTGACCCGTCTCTGTCTATACATTATACATAACTCTCTTTTTACTCTCTATATGCCTGTGAAGGGGAGTGAAAGCGATCACAGCTGAAAATATCAGCAGTCAAACCCCAACCCTAGACCCTCTAACACGAGTAACTAGAGTCGCCCCTTCCCTTTCTCCAGGCTACAGAGAATAACTTTCGTTTTGTTTTAATAAAACAAAACAAAAGTTCTTTTTACGCTCAACTAAAATTGAAATCATGCTTTAAAAAAGATTTTTAAAATTACTTTAATTATTAATTTATAGAGTCAAATTCGGAATACATGTCTGATTTAACATGATTACTAAACTTACTTAAAAAATATTTCATATTGGGTAAAAAAAAGGTTGTTACATATTTAAACATTATGGAATTCAAATGAGCAAACATTGACCCCCCCCCACCGTTTAAGTGAAAGTTTTCTTCAGGCTTTTAAAACAAACTAGAATGACTTCTGATTTAGGTCGGAAAATTAAAACGGAAAGTTTTTTGCTGGTACCCAATGACAGTTTAACTGCAGTCTATGAATTGACATTTTAATACCATTGCAAAAGAATACAATTATTCTCCCTCCAACTATGGGTAAATAGTAGAGCAGACTGGGCTCTCTAACCTTGGTATGGCATCCGGTCTTGCAGAAGGAAAAGTTTGAATTCAAACCCATTAAACTCCAATTAAAGATTGAATTTGTATCACAACCTGCTCGTTCGGAGGGTTAGGTAAATATAAAAACTCCTGTGGCCTCACTCCTGTAGAAGATTTGGTAATTTATGAGGAAGTGCGTCCTGGTCTCCTGCCTCAAAAATTGCTACCCGGTGACTATCAATATAACAACCCCAGCTTGTCGTAATTCTTGTTTATTTATCGTAATTTGTCGTAATTCTTGTTTAGATATGAAGATGGATATATAGTTTTGAATAGACTGAGATAGATAGATAGATAAACAAACAAAATAATATAGATAGATATGAACAAATGGGGATAGATAGATATTTTTGACAAGTAAATGTATTTGGGGGTTGGGGGCGTCGCATCTTTTTTTGTCGTAATTCTTGTTTCTTTAAACTAAAAACAAGACATTAAACAAACATGAATAAAAAAAATCTTAGTATTTAAAGTAATATAGATAAATATGAACAAATTGAGATTGATAGATAGATATGAAGATGGATAGTTTTGAATAGACTGAGCTGGGTCGTTATTTTAATAGTCAGCGGGTAGCAATTTTTGAGGCAGGAGACCGGGACGCACTTCCTCATAAATTACCGAAGATTTTTTTTTCGAAGCTCCCCTATATACATGTTTGATACCGGGTCTCAAAGGAATCAGCCTGTTTTTAAAATTCACGGTAACCGGGTAATAAAGAAAAAGGTTTCTATTTTCGGAGATCCTCCTTCTAGTTTGGGACCGGGTCTCCAAAGCAACCAGCCTGTTTCTAAAATTCGCTGTAACCAGGTAATATGGAAAAAGTTTTTATTTTATTTTCGGTACACCCTTCTAGTTTGGTCGGGTGTACGCGCCCGCCCCGGGTCAAAATCACGAGCGTCGATCCCAGGGGGCCACCCCCCAGGCAACACCTGCCCCCTCGATTTAAAGGGGTAGGGCTGGGTTTATTGCCCAGTGCCTGAGCCCCCCCCCTTGAGGGAAATGCCGAGGAGATAGACGCAATTTTTAACCCCGCCACCAATGAGTCTCGGCTTGTAGGTGGTCCCACGTTAATAGGGCCTTGTGCCTAACCTAGTACAAGTGGTACAAAGATAATACCCCCCCCTTCTAGTTTGATAGCGGGTCTCAAAGCAATCAGGCTGTTTCCAAAATTCACGGTAACCGGGTAATAAAGAAAAAGGTTTCTATTTTCGGAGATCCTCCTTCTAGTTTGGGACCGGGTCTCCAAAGCAACCAGCCTGTTTTCTAAAATTCGCTGTAACCGCGTAATATGGAAAAAGTGTTTTATTTTTTTATTTTCGGTACCCCCTTCTAGTTTGATAGCGGGTCTCAAAGCAATCAGCCTGTTTCCAAAATTCGCGATAACCGCGCATAACAAATAAAAACCTAATTGCGAGTCACTGAAATATCCGATTAAAAGTACACCCCAGGACCTTTAGCATCGTAAACACCGCCATCAGTCGCTGTCGGCTTGATGTTTAATAGACAGCGATTTTGTAAACTGGCGCGCGAATCGTTTCCTGTGCTTTGACGTCGGCTTGTCACATAGTTTAGGGGAGGCTCTCATCAGCCGACAGCAGGGGCATCTCTTGTCATAGCCGTCAGGGGATCGTTCACGTTTAGTTCCCACGGGGGGGCTTGTTGATTATCCTCAACTTACAGCCATCTTTCTTTTCTTTTTTTTCTTTTTTTTTTTTTTTTTTTTGCTCTCTGACAAACATCATGAATCAGAAAAAAATAAAACATAAATAACAACAACGCCTCACTGTCCATCTTTACTGGAACACAACTGGTTTACTATACCGTCATTTGACACCGTATATAACGCGCCTCTCTCTGTATACGACGCGCTGTAAAATCCATTAACAAAAAAAAAAACTAGGAAATATATGCACCCCCTGGGCGCAAGTATTTAAGTTTTAATGTAATCATCATCATTATCATCATGTCGCGCTGTTAGCACGGATATCCATGACAGTCTCTCTCTCCATCCGTCCCTATCGTTCATCATTCTCAGGAGGTCCTCTATGCAGCATCCTGTATCCGCGCAGAGCTGATCAATGTACGCCTTTGCTGGTCGGTCCATACTGGCGTGCCCATGTGCTGGCTTCCACAGGAGGATGTCGCTTATGAGTTCGTCCTTGCTTCTCCAGCAGTGTCCCGCATGTCTTGTCCCCGTCTTACTCGGATGGTTTGGGTGATATGTGTCAGGTGGCCGTACAGCTGTTTTCTCGTGGGGTGCTGTTTCCACGTCTTGTTCATGATCACCCGCAGCATTCTTCAGTACCCATCTAGTTTATTCGCTAGTCGCTTCGTTAGCGTTCAGTTGGTGCAGCCATACAGCAGCACTGATACGACAACGGCCAGGAAGAACTGTCTCTTTAACTTGTCTGTGAGATTTTAATGTAATAAAATATTTAAAATTATGTTAAATTACAAAGGCTAATAAGACTAAATAAGAATGTAGAAAAATGATTTGAAACAGAGGGGTTGGGTATAATCGAAAATAGAACTACTGAAACTTACTCCTCCATCTTTTTGGTCTTTTATTGCTAAATTTTCTTAATTTAACTATTTAGTTAAAATAGAAAGTAAAGAATAAAATTACAGTTACTTCTCCATGTTGATGGATTTCTTTAAAGATTTTTGCTCATATCCATTAAAATAAAATAAAACAATTAGAAATCAATAATACTAAACACATATTTATTAAAATCAAATGTTTAATATCAATATGCAAATTAGCCTTCCCATTCAGACTGTAAACTGCTATTTTGTTGTATATATAAATACAATTGTACGTTATGAGTATGTAGATAAGGCTAACAGTATTAATAATGTAAAACAATTTCATTAATAATTGAGGTTCAAATTCAAATACTAAAGGAAATCCTGGAGAATGTGACGTAAATAACTAAGGGAATTGTGATTGGAGTAGTGATATTTTCGGTCACAGACAGAAGAATACATAATCTCCATTATAAGTAAGTAAAGTCGTCGATGTGGCCTAAAGTCGGTATCAGCCAATCAGCGAGAGAGTCTATCCCCTATTCACTAGCTCATATAAATCGTCTACTAAAATGCACTACAAATCCCCGTTGCGAAAACGATCTTTAATGCTATTTCCTCAAACAAAGGTGCAAGGGAAAGATATAATATTTTGGTATTAGTATTCAGTATACTCACACACAACTTTCGAATAGATGGACAATTTGATAAAGTGAAAAATCGACCTACCCTGATTTGCATGTCCTATGTGTATGTGTACGCATCTGTATGTGTGTATATATATTTATCAACCCCTCCGCAAGAACAGGATGTGACACAAGGTCAATTTCTTAAGCGGAGCTCAACAGGTTTGAATTCAGAGTTTTCCTTCTCCTAGACTGGTTGCCTAACCAAGGTTAAAGAGCTCAGTCTGTCCTACTATTTATCCATAGCTGGAGGGAGAGTAGGATTCATACCTTTCCCAAGGGTATTTCCGCTAAGTGAAATGCAATTACCACGAGCAGGATGTGACACAAAGTCAATTTCTTAAGCGGAGTTCAACAGGTTTGAATTCAGAGATTTCCTTCTCCTAGACCGGTTGCCTAACCAAGGTTAAAGAGCTCAGTCTGCCCTACTATTTATCCATAGCTGGAGGGAGAGTAGGATTCAATCCTTTCCCAAGGGTATTAGCGCAAAGTGAAATGCAATTATCACATCCAGGATTTGAACTCGGGGCGACGGGTCCATTTCCCATGACTTTAACCATCGCACCACGCGCTTCTTACTGTATGTAAATGTGTGTATATGTATGTATGTGTGTGCGTGTTGTGGGATATCTGTTAAGGCAGGAAATTCGCTTTTTGATATATTTCATTAAATATGATGGACAGGGATTATTTACTCAGTTTTTTTATTAGCAACCGCCCCCCCCCCCATTTTACATTTATCACGCAACACTCAATCAATTACTTGATAACACAAAAAATTGTAGACAGTCCTAATTGCCAAAAAACGACGCCAGATACGAGAAACTATCCATATAAAAAAAAAACTAAACAATCCTCATATCTTTATCCTGAGAGTTGGACAGGATCTTAAAATGCATCTAACATATGGAAACAATATACACCCCTAGATAATGATGGTATCAACACGTGATGGAAATATTCATTTAAAATTCACACTGTTATATATATATATATATATATTAATATATATATATATATATATATATATAATTTTGAGATGAAACAAAGAAATCACAGTGCTCAACCACAAATTTGTAGGAGCTTTATTCATTTGCTGAATTTTTTAAATATAAAAGTTTTTCATAAGCAACTACCCAGGTTTCAGGTTATTTCACCATCGTCAGGCTGTTCAATCTCCTGGTGTTTATTTGAAGACATTTTGTGCTGTTATGTTTATGGACCGCAAATTACGTCGGTTGATTATTGCGGACACTCTTTATGCATTCGATTATATTTTTGAATTTTTTAACATATGAAATTGATTCAAATAATCACAATTAAAAACAAATTTTCAAAGGGTTAAAGGGAGATAACTTTATGAGTTTTTTTATAAAATACAGGAATTTTTTTTTTAATTCAAAAATATAATCGAATACATAAAGAGCGTCCGCAATAATCAACCGACGTAATTTGCGGTCCCAAAACATAACAGCAAGAAATGTCTTCAAATAAACACCAGAAGATTTAGCAACCTGACGATGGTGAAATAACCTGAAACCTGGGTAGTTGCTTAAGAAAAACTTTTATATTAAAAAAATTCAACAAATAAATATATATATATATATATATATATATTATATATATATATATATATATAAGAGAGTTTTATAATTTGCTTGAAGCATTGTGTATATAATGGTTTGGGGGTTGATTTTGAAGGCTATCACAATGCAGGTGTAAAGAAAAAAAATAATAATACGGTAACAATGGTGTTGTGTGTTAACCTGTATTTTATTCTTGAATTTTCGAGATAAAATCTCTTTTTCAAAAGATCACTGGAACTGAAGTAGTCTAGTTATGGCATTTCTTTCTAAATATAAAAAATAGAAACGCCATAACTAGACTATTTCAGTTCCAGTGATCTTTTGAAAAAGAGATTTTATCTCGAAAATTCAAGAATAAAATACAGGTTAACACACAACACCATTCTTACCGTATTATTATTTTTTTTCTTTACACCTGCATTTGGTGATAGCCTTAAAAATCAACCTCCAAACCATATATATAATATATATATATATATAATATATATATATATATAATTATATATACATATATATATGGTGTGTGTGTGTGTGTGTGTGTGTGTGTGGTGTGTGTCTGTATGTCTGGGTGAGTTTGTTTGCGTGTTTGTGTCTGTAGGTCTGTGTCTATAGGTCTGTGTGTGTTGTGGTGTGTGTGTGTGTGTGTGTGTGTGTTGTGTGTGTGTGTGCATAGGTCTGTGTCTGTAGGCCTTTGTGTGTGTCTGTTTGTGTGTTTGTGTTTGTTTGTGTGTGTGTATGCACAAATATGATAAAATATTCCGAGTATGTGTTTATTTATGAATGAATAAATACTTCTGCCTACGTTCGAACGTGGATCCGTTCCATCGGTGTGAGATGATGGTGATGATATATATATATATATATATATATCGGGGTGGGGGAGAGAGAGTATAGAAATATGAAAAAAAAATGAATATTCAGCGCATATGTTAATTCATGAATGAATGAATAAACATCTCTGCCTACGTTCGAGCGTTTCAGTTTTTATGTATACATCATCATCATCATCATCATCACCATCATCTCACGCTGATTCCACGGTTACCCATGCCTATCTGGCACCTGTCAGTCATCGTCACTGACAGGTTCTCCACACGGCAACTAGAATCCGTACAGTGCTGATCAATTTAAGTGTTTGCTGGTCGGCCTACACTGGTGTCTACATAACCGTAGGTGTCCACAAGAGAACGTCAAATGTCATATATCCTCCTCCACCTTCTCCTCCTCCTCCTCCTTCTCCTCCTCCTCCTCCGCATCATCATCATCATCATCATCATTATCAGGTCGTGCTGATGACTCTCTCTTACCACTCATCTATATTGGTTATCGCTCTTGGTAGGTCCTCCTCACGGCATTCAGTATCGCAATGATCTTCAGGATTATCTTGAAGATCCTACTCGGTAAAACCAGTGTAATTAACTTCTATCATTGATTCGGTTCCCTAAACCGCCCTACAAATGTGTATTGAAGACTTTACAATCTATATATTAATACGCGTGTTCCCAAATATTCCGTCGGTTATCATCCTGCACCACCCTCTAGTTAAAAATGAGACCGTCTACATCGTCCAAGATGCAATGCAAAAATGTAAATCAACATTATCTGGTGTCGCGTATCCACTGAATTTTTATTTCTTATGAGTGTCGTCACCTCAGCTAAATAATGGACCATTCCGTTTTTATTATAAAGAAAGAGAGGATAAAGCAATACAAAAATATGATAAGAAAGAAAGAAAGAAAGAAAGAAAGAAAGAAAGTGAGAGAGTAGAAGAAAGCTAGAGAGCGCTAAAACAATAACGCTCATCTGTTTCAATCGATGATGAAGAGAAGGAAAGAAAAGGAAAAAAAAGAGGGTTAAATTAAGATTATTATACTTTTTTACATATTGAACTATTTAGCAATAGCTCTTAACATATCAAACGTTGTAATAATTAAATTATCATACTGTTGTATATCCATTAAATTATCATAATGTTGTATACTCATTAAATTATCATACTGGGGTATATCCATTAAATTATCACACTGTGGTATATCCATTAAATTATCATACTGTGGCATACCCATTAAATTATTATACTGTTGTATATCCATTAAATTATCATACTGTGGTATATCCATTAAATTATCATACTGTTGTACATCCATTAAATTATCATACTGTGGTATATCCATATGCTAGTATCTATTATTTTTCTGACTCTTTATTTTTTCCTCCGTCTAAATTGATCTTTCATTTTTATTTTTATTTTTTTATTTTTTTTGTTTGTTCTGTCGAGAAATTTTTACATTATTAATACTGGTGACAAAATATACATACAGATAACAGGCAATTGTATTTTTATATCCAACAAAATAGTGGTTTTCAGAATGAACTGGAAGGCTAATTTGCATATTGATATTAAAAAATCTATTTTGATAAATATATGCTTAGTATTATTGATTTCTAACTTTTTATTTTTATTTTAATGAATATAAGCAAAAATCTCGGGGATAAATCTTAAAAGAAATCCATTAACAAGAAGAAATAACTTTAATTTTATTCTTTATTTCCTATTTTAACTAAATAGTTAAATTAGAAAAATTTAGCAATGAAAGACGGGAGTATTGGAAGAGTAAGTTTCAGTTGTTCTAATTTTTTATTCTGATGGTAGGTGTGGCGCTCCACCTCAAACGCCCAAACAATCTCCTTGGTCTAGCGCTATTAAAAAGGGGATAGACTGATATACTGTTTGCTGTTTTACTTTAATAGTTTGACTGTTAAGTAGCCGTTAGCTATTTGGATTGGAAAAGAATGTGTGCACATGTACCCCCCCCTGTAAAATCCCCTAATGGGACCACCCGTTGGCCAGGTGGCGACACGTGACGTTTTAAGGATGGAACCCTGGTGACTGAGCAGTCCATGAGATGCAATATTCCACCTTGATCCTTACTTGGGCTAGATGGACAGTCGGAGAGCCCCCCCCCCTCCGATCAATCGTAGTAATAAAAGATGTGAATGAAAAAATCTTTTATTACTCTACAGCTGAGCAGGACAGGACAATTTAAAAGGAAGGGAGGAAAAAAATATGTTTTCAAATGCCTTAAAAGTAATAAAGAATTCATCATTCGCATCTGATGAGTCGGGAGAATTAGACATTTTTGTCTAAACTCCCCGAAATAGTCTATAATGCAAGATCTCTAAGTCTTTTGTTATTTCTTTAATTATAAATTTGCATTGTGACTCTAACAATAAGAGCACACATTGAGCTCTCAAACTGCGACAAGTTGTTTTTTTAAAAAAAACCTATGTCACAAGGAAGATTTCTTCTCTGGACTTTTGGATTTATATATATATATATATATATATATATATATATATATATATATATATATATATATATATATATGAGTGAAGTGAAAGGAAATGAATCCGACGGTATATATATAGATAAAAAGGTATAAAAACACACCATATTGTTAAAAATAAATATATTTTATGTCATTTTCATATAATTGAAATATTGTTCAATATTAGCTATGAAAACCATATAAAATGTATTCATCTATCTATCTATCTATCTATCTATCTATATATATATATATATATATAATATATATATATATATACTTGCTGATCATCGTACTCGATGATAACACCACGTGAATCCTTTTCCTCCAATCTATTCAGTCTCTGATTGCGTTTTGCCAACTGCCTATGGAGATGTTAAAGTCCTTCAGGTTTCTCTTGATGTTGCCTTTGTACCTGAGCTTTGGTCTACCGATTCTACGTGATCCCTCTCTCAGTTGAGAGTACATAATCTGCTTTGGTAGTCTGTCATCCCCAAGTCTGTTTAAGTGGCCAGCCTATCTCAGGTTGCGTTGGACAAGTATGTCGTGCATGCCAGGGAGTCCAGGTAGTCCAGTTCTCTTCGGGATGATCTTGTTTGAAACATGCTGCCACCACTTGACATTTAATATATTGCGGAAGTGATGCATGTAGTATACTTGTAGTCCGTGGGCATCCGCTTTGTATACCGTTCTGGCTTCGGCACCGTACAGGAGAGTTGAGAGAACTATGGCATGGTATACTGCACATTGAGTTCTCAAATAGATGTCTCTGTTGAACCAGACTCTCCTCTTTAGCCGGAAGCATTTGAAATTCGGAGATCAAGCTCTGCATTGAGTCTATTGTTGATGGCAACTGTGGAACCCAGGTACCTAAAGGTATTTACTTGAGCTAGAACCTTGTATTATATATATATATATATATATATATATATATATATATATATATATATATATATCGTACCTTGATTTACGAGTGTCTCAACTTACGATTTTTCCCACTGACTCGGTCAATTTTGAGGTACGCGTAAGCTTCAGATACGCTTATGTTAATAAGTTCAGTAAAACATTTGTTTCCAAATTTATTACTCCAAGGAAAAATATTATTAAAAAAAATAGCATTTGAAAATATCACAGCAAATAATTCATTACATTCTATTTTATTATATTTTTTAATACAATACAGTACTATTTTTCTTATTTAAAAGCAACAAAAAATTAAGGGTGTTTTAAGGGGTGCAGTTTATTTCAATAGGAAACATTGATTTGATATATGAGGAAATTGAGTTACTAACTGAACTAGGACCGAAGACGATGCTACAGGTTATATAGCGCTAATACACTTGGGAAAGGTATGAATCTAACTACTCTATCTCCAGCTATGGGTAAAATAGTAGGGTGGACGGGGCTCTTTAACCTTGGTTAAGCAACTAGTCTAGGAAAAGGAAAACTGAACTTAAACCTGTTAAATCCGCTTGGGTTGGGTCACGACTGGAATAGGCTCAGTCATAATTAATGATCAATTTCACTTTTTAAAAACAATTAATAATTTTTTTAGAACGAATTAAAATCGTAAGTCAAGGTACCACTATATCTGAAACAATGCTCATAATGAACAGAAAGTTTCAGTGAAGGAGCCCCCGATTTACTGAGTTCAAAAAGCCAAAGACGAATGAACGAAAAGAGGCGGGTGATTCTCAGAAACAAATTGCCTTTGTTCATGATATTTCGTACTGGACAAGGTCCATGATGAAAAACAATGCTGGATCTGATGACGTGCGTAATTGAGTGACAGAAAATTCAATATGGCGTCGAAGAGTAGGGGAAAAAAAGTAGGGGGGAACTGGTGGGCCAGTTTTCAAACAATTTATCTGAGCGTTGATAGCGATGACAATAAAAACAGACAGGGCGATTTGACCTCGAGGAGGCCCAGGCGTGCCAAACCCTGGGAAAGTCGCAGAGACATGCTGACAACCCCTTTTTAACGCGGATCGGTCGATCAACAGGATTTGCTTACAGGTTTTGAGATTCGACAGTGTATCATGACAAGATGGCGGCCCTAGGACAAATAGAACGATGTATATGTGTCTGTTTTTCTCTCTGGTGACTCTAAGTTCAGCTTTATACATATCGTGTATACCAGTGTAAGGGTCGACAGCTTCCACAAATAGATGTTAATGGGAGTCGACAATTACATGGATTTTTTTCTTTAGAGAGAGAGAGAGAGAGAGAGAGACAGAGACAGAGACAGAGACAGAGACAGAGAGAGAGAGAGAGAGGGGGAGGGGGGGAGGAATCAAAATTACTCCTGTGAAAGCTTGTGATTTTGGTGCTTTTTAGTGCAAAATAACGTTATACACGGATACTCATTTTAAAGAAACACAAATTATGAAGACTAGCAACAGAAAACACCCTCCGGGCATCGTAAAAATTGATTTTTGAAAGACATTGCCTGAGAGGATGGGAGTTAAAAATTCAATGTCAGAGGGTTTGTATCATAAGTAAGACAAATCCTCATATTCATTAAAGGAGTAAAAAAAATAAAACAATTTTAGATAAAAACTGAGCCCCATCCTTCTCAAATAAAATGTTGCGTGCATGTAATAATCAAACAATTATTTTGAATATTTTAGACATCAATTTTACACAAAATCGTGGGTATTTATTTATTTGTAAACTTTTTAGTTCACTTCTTGTTACTGTAAAAAAAAAAAGAAACAAAAAAACGACGAGAGTAAAAAAAAAAACAATTATTAAAATTACTTATTGAAATTTTGGGTGTATATAGCACAAGAATATTGTGACGTAAGCTGTGACGTAGAGCTATGATGTAGTTTTTGTTACAGACAGAAATACAGACAATCTCCATTATTAATAAGAGACATGCATGTGGTGTCTTCTCTGTTTAGTTGAGAGTGTATCTATGTATCAATCTCTGTTTAAGTTAAATTATTAATGAGTTATTATTTAAATCGTATTATCAAATTATTTTTTAGATTAAAATTTTTTAGTTAAATCACTGAAATAGATCACTAATTAGGACTGAGCCTATTCTAGTAGTGACCACCCCAAAAGGATTTAACAGGTTTGAATTAAAAGTTTTCCTTCTCCTAGACTGATTGCCTAACCAAGGTTAAAGAGCCAAGTCTGCCCTACTATTTACCCATAGTTGAAGGAAGAGTAGTTGAATTCATACCTTTCCCAAGGGTATTAGTGCTATGTGAACTGTAGCTTCATTCAGGATTTGAATTCTAATCATTACAACACGCGCCTCCTTGATTTTTCTTGTAATTTCTTTGTATTTTCATTATATTAACTAGCAAATATATACACCCACCTCAGGTGAAAGTATTTAAGTTTTAATGTAATAAAATATATTGAATTAGAAAGACTAATGAAACTAAATAAGAACACAGATAAAAAGATTTGAAACAGAGTGCAAGTATTTAAGTTTTAATGTAATAAAATATATTGAATTAGAAAGACTAATGAAACTAAATAAGAACACAGATAAAAAGATTTGAAACAGAGTGCAAGTATTTAAGTTTTAATGTAATAAAATATTAGATTAAATTAGAAAGGATAATGAAACTAAATAAGAACACAGATAAGAAGATTTGAAACAGAGTGCAAGCATTTAAGTTTTAATGTAATAAAATATTAGATTAAATTAGAAAGGATAATGAAACTAAATAAGAACACAGATAAAAAGATTTGAAACAGAGTGCAAGTATTTAAGTTTTAATGTAATAAAATATATTGAATTAGAAAGACTAATGAAACTAAATAAGAACACAGATAAAAAGATTTGAAACAGAGTGCAAGTATTTAAGTTTTAATGTAATAAAATATTAGATTAAATTAGAAAGGATAATGAAACTAAATAAGAACACAGATAAAAAGATTTGAAACGGAGTGCAAGTATTTAAGTTTTAATGTAATAAAATATATTGAATTAGAAAGACTAAAGAAACTAAATAAGAATGCAGATAAACAGATTTGAAACAGAGTGCAAGTATTTAAGTTTTAATGTAATAAAATATTAGATTAAATTAGAAAGACTAAAGAAACTAAATAAGAATGCAGATAAAAAGATTTGAAACAGAGTGCAAGTATTTAAGTTTTAATGTAATAAAATATATTGAATTAGAAAGACTAATAAAACTAAATAAGAACACAGATTAAAAGATTTGAAACAGAGTGCAAGTATTTAAGTTTTAATGTAATAAAATATTAGATTAAATTAGAAAGACTAAAGAAACTAAATAAGAATGCAGATAAACAGATTTAAAACAGAGGGAACCCGGAACCTTGTGGTTCCTAGACCGACGCTCTTTCGACTAAGCTAAACCTGACCTTTTATGCTCTACTTTACTTAAACACTAGCGCTTGGCCAAGGAGATTGTTTTGGTGCCTGAGACGGAACGCCACACCTACCATGAGCCCCGGAACCCGGAACCTTGTGATTCTACCGACTGAGCTAAACTGACTTGTGCAACAAAAAGAAAGAAAATAAAAACTAATTATAATTAAAAATACATCTTCCACTGTGTCCCATGATAACATGTAATTCTTACTGCTGAAACTATTAGAGGTTAATTCTCTAATTAATTGATTAGTGTTTAATAAATATCGTCGACAGTTCACATCAACTTAACTCTATAATTTAGGCGTAAAGTTACCTCTAAGCCTAATTGCTGTAAGTCATTTAATTAAGAAAAATATAACATCTCAGCGAACACTTTTGGAAATGCCGAAAAACTGAGTCAGAACTCGTCATGTGGGAAAAGCTATAAATTCAGAGGTCACCGACTGATTATAAATGTCAAATATAATTATAGAATATTCACAGGGTTGCGTCTTGGTTGACAATAGAGGCAACAGCTTCTTTGTTTATACTGTTGTTATACTACCTGGGTGGTATGATAATCTCTAGAGCACTTGTTTTTAATTTAATCACTGCCGCAAGCCAACCACGAACAACTTTTGTCACGTAAACTGACGATGGGACAGGGCACAACAATTAGGGGGTTCATGCCTTTCTCAAAAGGGATAATGTGTTTCGTGCTCTAAACTATGGTCTTTGATTTCGCAATAACCGCTGATTTGGATAGACGACGGATATTCGGTATTCTTCGGTTTAGTAAGTAAGTAAAGTCATCGGAGTAGTCTAAAGTCGGTATCAGCCGGACAGTGAGGGAGTCTATTCCCTTTTCCCTAGCATTCCCAAAAGTCTAAATAATAAAAATTATCAAATTTCATCTAAAAAATAAAACTAGAAATATTTGAAGAAGACCGGAGGGTTCATCTGCCGAAACGTTGTGTATATAACAATAAAGATGAGGACAACAGTCCCAAAAGTCTAAATAATATAAATTATCAAATTTCATCTAAAAAATAAAAGAAACACTTGAAGAAGACCGGAGGGCTCATCGGCCGAAACGTTGTGTATATAATAATAAAGATGAGTACAACAGTCCCAAAAGTCTAAATAATACAAATTATCAAGTTTCATCATCTATTTACTTTACCGCACAGATCCCTGTGCTACTCATGCGCTGAGCTGGCGAGGGCCGGTATCGAACCAGGAACCTTGTGGTTCCTAGTCAGACGCTCATTTTATCAGGCCCGCCGACCGTACTTTAATTTGTTTCTTAAAACGTACGGAACGCGAGATGTTCTGATACCATTTAAATTTAAATATCATGTTAAGCTTACTAAATCTTCATGGACTTGACTATTGTAGGTAGGTTACAAAATTTCGTGCGTGTTAGCATTTCCCTTGTTACTTAGCCGATACCGAATTTTCATTTGTCACAACTGCTTGAAAAACGCAGGTAATTTTCAAAGAGCTACTGTAAAGCAACGAATTAGTCAAAAGGTTAAATTTGTTTTTGTGCATCTTACGCCACTCATCCATGAATATAACATGTAAAGATAAATGTTGTTTTACATCTTTTTCTCAGAGCTTTCATTCTGGCTAGCAAGTGTTGAACACAATAATGTGGCCCGCGCTCGTTATTTTTTAATTATCCAGTACACCGTGAAAAAGTTTGGTGATCCCTGGCATATACAACGGATATCCGTTATTCTTCGCTTTTGTAGATGAGTATATTTTGAGGGTTTTTTTCTAGCCTTTAATGATAAATTGTCGATAATATTTTAAAGTTATGAGAGAGCCCTCAACGTATTTGTATTCCTCTTCTAAGTACTGTTGGCTCAAATTGCCCGTAGATAGAAACTAAGAGTATTTACCGGGTTCGAAGGAGCTCTTATTTCTCCGTAGTTGTATGCAAATTGTCGGACAAAGAAGACAAACACACAATGGAAATCTAATACATGTATTGACAAATAATACAAGAACTTGTTGCAAATTTTATTGGTATTTGCTACCAGACTTATCTGAGAGTTAAGCAGAGTTCTTGGAGTAGTGGTGATAACAGGGGTATTTTGTTCGTTGGTAGGAAATGTTGATAAGACGCTCCTTCGGACGTTTCTCGTTCTTCCTCGGTAACCGGTTCGGTGATAAGTAATGGTGGGGGGATGCTATTTTAGAAGCTTCTCGCCCGAGTAACAGTTCCTTTAAATGACGGTGAATGGGGCCTTCTCAAGTATACTATTTGGACTTCAGCCTTCTGTAGTGTGCTATTGTGATGGCCTTGCAGTATGCGGACACAATGCCTTTGAAAGAGTGCTATGAAAAAATGCCTCCGTCCAAGTCGACGGTCAGTAGATAAGTGGGCCCTGTTTCTGGGCTATGTGATGAGAGCGTTTACTTTGACGTCTCTCTGTGGTAACGGCTCCCTGATAAGTAAAAAAATTGGTTTTGGCGCCAACATACGATGTTGGCTATTCGCCTTCTAGCGGCAGGGGAAGATACTTCACTAGGAAATTTCAGATAAAACCAATTATAAAGCCCCTTTTAATTTTGTGTTGGGGATAAAAGTGTATGCAGTCGTTTTTGTTAGTGGTCTAGTGGTATATTTTGTCGTTTAATTTGTATTGTATCCTTGAGGTGGAAAAATGATACACAGAGAACACAGGTTGCGTGAATATGTATTTTATTCAGCACTTTTAACATAGAACAAAGAAGTAGTACAATCACAAGACAAAACGTACAAAATGAGGAGGTTCAAATAGTTGGAGTTGACGCAGTAATTTCGTCCGAATATTTTTCCGACTTCTGTCACTGCTGCGTCGACTCTTACATGGCTCTGGGTCAGTCCATCTTGTAGGGGTGTTAACTCCTCTACAACAATTTGTTTGGTTTTGGTTTTGTTTTGTTTTACGGTATATCAACCTCGATGGGTCATTTAATGCCGATAAAATTTTGAAATAAATCAATTCTTAAAGGATAATACAATTTTTTTATCAACTCATGTTTTTCTATTAAACCCATAGATGGGACCCTAACAGGTAATACCACTCCGGGTCGTAATGGACCAGGGAGCAATGGTGATGAAGGGGTGCTCCACATACCCCAAACCTCCAAAACTGGAACCTCACCCTCAGTCACCATCTTCTAGCACCCATATGATAAAAAGGGGTTGGGGCTTGCCATAAGGACAATAGGGTTGGGAAAATCATATAGTTGCTAGGGCTTCAACAATTTGTTTTGTGTTCTAATTAGTATTGTGTCAAGGAACAATTAGATTCTTCTTCAAAAAATAATTTCATGGAGGATTCCACCGAGTTTAGTTAGTCGGAGAGATGTTCTATTTTTATTTCTTGGGGGAGAAAGATGTGTATGTTGTCAGTATATCTGATAACACTTTTAAAAACATAGACACTTCTAGCCGGTAGTGCACTGTCCGCGTATTGTGCTAAAAGTCTCCGATGGATTTCATCCTCTCACACTCATTCCAACCAGAGAAATCGATTTACTTCCTCGGTGCATACTGCTCGTGGGGCGGCCATGTTTACACTGTGAGGACAACAAGCAAAATGGTGAGATCAGGCTCAATCTTTGATCACCTGACCACAACAGTGGCAACTATACGCACGCATGCGCAGAACGTAGTGTGACAATGATATAGATATGTTATGGTAAAAAGGGCGGATAATTTTTGACTCTCCTTCGTATATATAATGGTCGTTCAAAAACTTATAGGCTTCATCAATATTATATATAACTGCTTATATAACTGCTTTGTCTTGAACGGAGGCGCGTGGTCAAATGGTTAGAGTCGTAGGAAATGGACTCGTCGACCCGAGTTCAATGTGAAACAAGAAAGGCTGTTTGCATTTCACATGGCACTAATACCCTTGGGAAAGGCATGAATCCAATTCTCCCTCCAGCTATGGGTAAACAGCAGCATAGACTGGACTCTTTAACCAAGGCTAGGTAACCATTCTAGGATAAGGAAAACTCTGAATTCAAACCTGCTAAACTCTGCTTAAGAAATTGACCTTTTGTCGCATCCTGCTCATGCGGAGGGGTTGGTATATATATATATATATATATATATATATAAATTAAGATAGAAATCCGAATTAGTCTTTTTTTCTAGTCTTCTAGTGGGTCTTTTTATGGGGTGAGGCTTGGAACCTTTTGAACGACTCTCTTATATATATTATATATATATATATATATATATATATATATATATATATATATATATATAGGTTAAAAAGAAATGAATATTTTTTTTCTTTCTTCAAATATATATATATATATATATATATATATATATATATATATATATATATATATATCTTTGAAAGAAAGAAAAAAATCAATAAACCGTCATTCTGTAATAAATTTATTTTGACCAAAACTCTCTAGGGATTTATAAAGATCCTTGAATTTGCACCTACTAAAACATGATACAGTGGGATTTTGAAGATCCCATGTAGAATCATCCCTTACTACCAGTTTTGGATACCTTACACACACACACACACACACACATATATATATATATATATATATCTTATTATAATGGAGATTGTGGGTTTGTTTGTCTGTAACCGAAACTATATTACTATACAAGTCACAATTCCCTTTGTTATTGACATCACATTCTCCATGATTTTATTTTTTAGTTAACCCTCAATTATTAATAAAATTGTTTTACATCATTAAGACTGTTGACCATATCTACATACGAATAATATGCAATTGTATTTATATATACAACAAAATAGCGGATTACAGTGTGAATGGGAAGGCTAATTTGCATATTGATCTTCAAAATTTGATTTTAATAAATATATGCTTAGTATTATTGATTTCTAATTGTTTGGTTTTATTTTAATGTATATGAGCAAAAATCTCGGGGATAAATCTTAAAAGAAATCCATTAACAAGAAGAAATAACTGTAATATTATTCTTTACTTCCAATTTTAACTAAATAGTTAGATTAAGAAAATTTACCAATGAAAGAGGGGAGTAATGGAAAATGATGGAAGAGTTAGTTTCAAAGTTGTTCTATTTTTCAATCATACCCCCACTGTTCCAAATCTTTTTATCTGCATTCTTATTCAGTTTCATTAGCCTTTCTAATTTAATATGATATTTTATTAGATTAAAACTTTAATACTTGCACCCGGAGGGTGCATATATTTGCTAGTATATATAAGGAAGAATGAATAAAGAAAAGAAAGTACAGAATGGATAATAAAAGATGAATTTAATCAATATCACTTACACATGTGTTTCGGTCAGTTTATCTTTGTGTACACGATTTTTCTATTATTATTATTTCATTTCATTTGTTTATTCAATGATAATAATAGTTTGAATCGTGTACATAAAGATAAACTGACTGAAACACATGTGTAAGTGATATTGATTAAATTCATCTTTTATTATCCATTCTGTACTTTATTTTCTTTATTCATTTTTCCTCATATTGTCGGATTCAATTCCAATTCCATTTTTACATATAATATATATATATATATATATATATATATATATATATACTAGCAAATATATGCACCCTCCGGGTGCAAGTATTTAAGTTTTGATATAATAAAATATCATATTAAATTAGAAAGGCTAATGAAACTGACTAAGAATGCAGATAAAAAGATTGCAACAGAGGGGGTATAATCGAAAAATAGAACAACTTTGAAACTAACTATTCCATCATTTTTCCATTACTCCCCTCTTTCATTGGTAAATTTTCCTAATTTAACTATTTAGTTAAAATAGGAAGTAAAGGATAATATTACGGTTATTTCTTCTTGTAAATAAATTTCTTTTAAGATTTATCCACGAGATTTTTGTTTATATTTCCTAAGATAAAACCAAACAATTAGAAATCAATAATACCAAGCACATATTTATTAAAATCACATTTTTAATATCAATATGCAAATTAGCCTTCTCGTTCAAACTGTAAACCGCTATTTTGTTGTATATATAAATACAATTGCATGTTATTAGTACGTAGATATGGTCAACAGTATTAATAATGTAATACAATTTTTATTAATAACAGAAGATTTAAAAGAATGAAATCATGGAGAATTTGACGTAAATAATTAAGGGAATTGTGACTTGAGTAGTAATATAGCTTCGGTTACAGACAGAAAAACACACAATCTCCATTATAATAAGATATATATATATATATATATATATATATATATATATATATATATATAAAGATAATCTACTGAGTCAGACGAACCTACTATTAGTTCAAAAATTTTTTTCTTCCTGGTTGATGTTTGGTAGTATATTTTTACAATCAAACTCTCTGCCGGGTTTTTTCTTTCCGCAAGGATCTACCAACACGCTTGGTATATTAAATTATATATATATATATATATATATATATATATATATATATATATGCACTTGAGAGATAAAAAAAATATAAACACTTGAGAGATATCATGAGCCAGCTGCCATGAACAAATTTGAGAAAAAAAAACTTGTTTTGTAATGGATATAAAAATGGATAGGAAGAGAGTGAGTGGTATGAGATAGACATTGATAGACGCTGAGAGAAAATAACCGCGAAAGGTGAAAACATGACTTTCACACACGAGTATTTCATTTGTATTTCTATCTATGAAGGTCTGTATCATATTGCCAGCTCTTTTATTTCAGTGTTTATTTATCTTAGTGCATTCTCTCCCCCTCTCTCTCTCTCTCTCTCTCCCTCTCTCTCTCTCTCTCTCTCCCTCTCTCTCTCTCTCCCTCCCTCCTCTCTCTCTCACACACACACACACACCACATACACACACACACATACTTTCTCTCCTTCCCCCTCTCTCTCTATATATCTATCTAATCTTTTGTTTCTTCTCTTTTCTTTCCTTTTTACATCCTCTCTCTCTCTCTCTCCCTCTCTCTCTCTCCCTCTCTGTTTCTCTGTCTCTCTCTTTTTTCTTCGTTTCTTTCCTTTTAACCTCTCTCTCTCTCTCTCTCTCTCTCTCTCTCTCTCTCTCTCTCTCTCTCACTCACACACACACACACACACACACACACTTGGTTTCCTCTCTGTCTCTCTCTCTTCTTTTCTTTTCTTCCATTTTTTAAACTCTCTCTCTCTCTCCACCCTCTCCTCTCTCTCTCTCTCTCTCTCTGTCTCTCTGTCTCTCTCGTCTCTTAGAAATCAAATCTATCCCCTGTCTCCTCCTTTCTAAAACAAATCTCTCTCCTTCCAGTCACGTAAAATAAACTCCTTTTCCAATTTTTTGATTCTACACTACCCCGTTCTCTCTCTCCTCTCTCTCTCTCTCTTCTCTCTCTCTCTCTCTCTCTCTCATGTTGTTTTGTTATTCACTTTTTCCTACTTTTACTTTTTTAATTGTTATCTATCTTATTGCACTTCTCTCTCTTCTCTCTCTCTCTCCTCTCTCTTTTCTTTCTCTTTCTTTTCTTTCCTTTTTCAACCCCCTCTCTCTCTCTCTCCCTCTCTCCCTCTCTCTCACTCTCTATTTTCTTTCTTTTCTGTTCTTCCTTATTTTATCCTCTCACTCTCTCTCTCTCCTCTCTCTCTCTCACACACACACACTCTTCTCTCTCTCTCTCTCTCTCCTTTCTTTTCTTTCCTTATTTTAAACTCTCACTCACTCTCTCTCTCTCTTTTCTTTCTTTCTTTTCTTTCCTTTATTTTCTTCACTCACACTCTCACCCCTCTCTCTCTCTCTTTCTTTCTTTTCTTCCTTTATTTAAACCTATCACCACTCTCTCTTTCTCTTCCCTTTCTTCCTTTATTTTAAACCTCTCACTCACTCTCTCACCCCTCTCTCTCTCCCTCCCTCTCTCTCCTTTCTTTTCTTTCCTTTATTTAAACCTCTCACTCACTCTCTCTCTCTTCTTCTTTCTTTCTCTTTCTTTATTTTTAAACCTCTCACTCACTCTCTCTCTCTCTCTTTCTTCTTTCTTTTCTTTCCTTTATTTTAAACCTCTCACTCACTCTCCTCTCTCTCTTTTCTTTCTTCTCCTTTATTTTAAACCTCACTCACTCTCACCCCCTCTCTCTCTCTCTCTTTATTTATTTTTCTTCTTCTTCTTTTTAATTCTTTCTTTCTGTAGGGTGTCTGCTTTCCTCCGGTGTTGAATGACACTCAATTCGTTACGGAAGATCAACGCGGTGGATTGTAGCGATTAGTGACACTCAGACACCGCAGATTTGCACCCTCTGAATTCAACGCACCCAATGACCCGCCGGTTAATCACTAAAACCCACTTAGTGCTGGTGTGATGACTTAAATAAAATGAAAAAAAGAGAGAAAAAAAATGGCACATTTTTCACCACTTAAATATCGTCCATATAAATACCACAGCAGTTTTAGGTAATAAGACTTACGTAAGTTTAAGGCTTAAACGAAAAACAATACCCTAGAAAATTACAGTCGTTTAGGATTGTATAACTTTAGTCCAGGGCGTCCTGTCGTGGTGCAATGGTTAGCTAGCTGGTCTCGCTGATCTGCCACTACTGAAAAGAGAGTTCGATCTACGCTAGATGCACGATTCTTCATATATATATATATATATATATATATATACATATAAATATATATATATATATATATATATATATATATATATATATATATATTATATATATATATATTGTGTGTGTGTGTATTTTGGGCAGCATTCTTTCATTTATACATGTCGAATTAAACAAAAGTTGTCGTTGTGGAGTCCACGCATGCTTCTTTGTTGGTATGTGTGGCGAGTCTAGTTATCAGGGTGAATATATTATATTTGTATATATGTAATTTATATATACCTATAATATTTTTTTTGGGGATTATGTGTGAAGCATGGGATGTGAAAGGAACAAGAAACTCAGTTGATGTTTAAGTATTAAGATTCATTTTATTTCATTCTGTATTTCGGAAGTTCGACCTTCCCTTATTAAGATTTTTTTTTTTTATTTATTTATTTTTTTATTTTTATTTTTTTTTTTGAGAAGTAAAATTTTTCAGTTATGCAATTCAAATAACCTGATCTTCCATCTGATGAGACTGAATTTTGGTGAGCTATATTAATTCAACTTAGATTTATATAGGCCCCCATTTTGGTCGAAATAAATTTATTATGGAATTACGGTGTTAAGTTTTTCCTTCCTTTCTAAGATAAACATTGCTCTGTATATAATCTAAAATGTTTATCATACATTGAGCTCTCTTTAGTTATTTAAAGATTCACTGTATTTATACATACTGGATCATACAATAATAATACAGTGTGTCTTAGAAATCACATAGAATCATCCCTTACTACCATGTTTTGGATACCTCTCGTCTCTCTCTCTCTCTCTCTCTCTCTCTCTCTCTATATATATATATATATATATATATATATATATATATATATATATACAACACATATATATATATATATGTGTGTTGTGTGTGTGTGTGTGTGTGTGTGTGTGTTGTGTTTCTAACTCGTTCACCATTAGTAAGATTTGAAGTATGGGGTAACCAGCGGGATTGAACTCGCTTTTCAGTAGTGATGAATCTGTGAGACTAGCTTGCTAACCATTTTAACAGTTAAATTACATTTCTAAAAAAAAAAGTGGGTGTGTAGATGGTGTGGTGGTAAGATATTTGACTGATAACAAGTCAGTCGGGTTTCTATCCCAGCCATAAGCAGTCTGTTTCGTCTAGTCACGCTCGAAACAGGATGTATTGAATGACTATATATATATATATATATATATGTATATATATAATACTATAATTTAACCGAGGAATTACATCAACTTGGTTAATGTAGAGTGGGTCCTGACGAGATCAATTTTTGATTGAAACCATGGTAGACCCTTTATTTTACATCTAACAATAATCTTAGTATTATTACTGCTCTATATTTTTAATATATTGAGCACTTTTGGATTATTTACTGACGCCACTGCGACGAAAAAGTTAAAGCGGCAATCGGATACTATAATATATATATATATATTATATATAATATATATATATATATATATATATATATATTAAGGTAATATAAGAATAAATATACTGGGTATTTTGAAGCATTAAAAATTAAGAATAAAACTAAAGCTTAACTAAATTAAATTAAATACATTAATTAAAAAAGGTAGTAGGGTCATTGTCAGTGCCTGAGGCACCCCATAAGTGTTTTTGTCAAAAAAAAAAAAAATAGCAATTTTAATTTTTAAATAAATGTAAATAAAAATAAAATATAAATAACCTATTTCTCTGAATGTTTGAGATGAGGCTTAAAGATTAGTATTATCTGCGTTATTCGGACTATTGTCCCCATCTTCATTGTTATTTGTACAACATTTCGGTCGATATGCCCTCCGGTCTTCTCCTTCTACCCCAGCTATGGTTAGCGGAATGAGAACAGGATACCCCCGTGGAATAAATAAAGGGTTAGGTTCAAAGTTCCGTGATGGCTCCCGATTACGACAAGAAAGTTCCCGAGTTCGAAAAGAAGGTTCCCGTGTCCGTGAAGGTTCCCAAGTCCGATAAGAAATACCTGAAGAAGGCCGGAGGGCATATCGGCCGAAACGTTGTACAAATAACAATGAAGATGGGGACAATAGTCCGAATAACGCAGATAATATAAATGACTTAGTATAAAACCCTCCTTCAGAGGGGTGGCTAAGTAAATAATATACCAAGCTATTCTTCACTAATAATAAATGGAAATGTTACTCCTAGAGGCCTTAGCCCAACATATTGTACCATTTTGGAATCAGGCTCAGTCCTTATTGGGGAACATTTGTTGAAATCACAATAACCTAAAGTTTCTTATATAGTAATTGGTATTCGTAAGTTTCCTCTTTGGAGAGATTAATGATTTCGTATCCGATTTTAGTATAATGTATATGTGTAAGAACTAATTTAAGAGGCCAATCTACTTATTTTCTCATAAGTTGGATGCACACCTTTCCCAAGGGTATTAGCGCTATGTAAAATGCAAACTGCCTCGTCCAGGATTTGAACTCGTCGTGTCGTGTCTATTTCCTACGACGGTAAGCATCGTACTACGCGCTATTGAAGTCAGTAAGTCTACTGTTGGTTTGAATAACAGCAGCTAAGTACAACTTAAGCAGTCTAAGACAGTTGGTATATATAGAAATCAAGAATGGCCCATTCATGAATTTGGGTGATTTGGGTGATTCCATTCCTTGAGTTCTGATTGACTGCTTGATTTGAATGACATTGTGGAGTCTTATTGATTCCTGTCATTCTGCTGTAGACTTTGTGACTATTCGGGTTTGTATTTAAGTTACAACCGTTTGTTGCCTTGTCTTCCCAGTTCGACGGTAATTGGAACTTTAATCATTCTTCACGCGCATCCAGTCAAATGATAAGTCAAACATTTGATATTAATCTGAAAATTTAGTAACTTTTTTTTATCGGCTCTGATGAATAAAATTAATAAATACATCAATAGCTATGTTCCAGATGACTGCCAGCATGACCTTCTTTATTGGCGGGCTGCAATCAGAACTTTTATTTACCCGAGAGTCAGTGTGCTTTCACTCCATGTATTGAAAGAAAAGAAAGAAGAAAAAGAAAGAAAAAGAAAGAAAAAAGAAAGAAAAAAGAAAGAAGAAAAGGAAAGAAGAAAAAGAAAGAAAAAGAAAGAAGAAAAAGAAAAAAAGAAAAAGAAAGAAAGAAGAAAAAGAAAAAAAAGAAAAAGAAAGAAAGAAGAAAAAGAAAAAAAGAAAAAAGAAAGAAAGAAAAGAAAGTAATGCTGATGAAGGATTACTTCACACTCCCCAGAGTTCCAGATGACTGTCAGCATGACCTTCTTTACTGGCGGCTGCAATCAGAACTTTTATTTACCCGAGAGTCAGTGCGCTTTCACTCCATGTATTGTTTTTTCTTTTCGACTCAGACTCGTTGGGACAAACCCATGTTTATCCACGTGTAAACATTTTCCCACTAAACCATGCTTCTCAGTTCACATGACATTTTTAAATATATTTTACATGGATTGCACTTATCAACTATCATAAATTTGATGACATACCTCTGTTCAAGTGCACCAAAAACAATTTGATTTGACGCCATTTTGAATAAGCTAAAACAATAAACAATCATTTTTACAAGGTGAAAATAATTTTTGCTATCATCCAATTCTAAACAATGTAGTTCTTACATCTATGGGGAAATGAATGTTTTGAGTTGAGTTAATATTTATCCACCAACCCCTCCATACAATGTCAATTTCTTAAGCGCAGTTAAATAGGTTTGAATACAGAGTTTACCTTCTCATAGACTGGTTACCTAACCATGGTCAATAAAAAAAAGCAACTAGAAAATAGAGATGAAATTTCTTTATCGAAATCTTCGATATTTTTTTTTTTTTTTTTTTTTGTGTGTTAACTCAAAAATACTTTATTCTATAGAATTATCTTTTAAAAATAAGTTTATTTATTTTTTCTTAAATTACGTCTTCTTGAGCATAGAAACATTCCCAATTGGTTGAGTTTGAAAGTGTTAAATGGGAATGAAAGGAAGAAGATCTATCTATAAGATAAATAAATAAAAAAGATTCGCATCTCTATTTATAGAAGAATTCAAAGGCGTAGTTGTAAGCAAACTTGAGATTTTAACAAATTTCGGTGGAAATTTATCTTTCTTTTCCTAAGATTAATCTAACTTATATTTGCAAGTGTGGTGAAGAATTGGCTAACGTTGTTGGAAATGAACATTTAAACAACAGACAAAACATGTAGCAAACACGTCAAGCCTTAGCCTCTATATGATTGTTCCGATCCCCTTTCCCTTATGGCAAAACCCAAACCCTTTTTATTATATATATATTTACCAAACCCTCCATACGAGCAGGATGTGACGCAAGGTCAATTTCTTAAGCGGAGTTCGACTCGTTTGAATTCAGAGTTTTCCTTCTCCTAGACCGGTTGCCTAACTAAGGTTAAAGAGCCCTGTCGGCCCTACTATTTACCCATAGCTGAAGGGAGAGTAGGATTCATAACTTTCCCAAGAGTATTAGCGCTAAGTGAAATGCAATTACTACACCCGGGATTTGAACCGGGGCAACGTGTCCATTTCCTATGACTTTAACCATTACACCACGCGCTTCCCTTTTTATTATATATGTGATTAAAAGCTGTGTCTGAGGGTTTTAGTATCCTTAGTATGACGCTAAACTGCATCTAATAGTGAAGTTCAAATTTTGAAGCTCCGGGAAGTGTACAGTACCCGTTCATCGCCATTACTCCCAGATCGACTCTGATCCGGAGAGGTAGTATCAGTTAGTGTTCAATCGTTTTTTCTATTTAAGAAAAACGTGTTTGGAAAAAGAAACGTGTTTAAAAAATTGAGTTTTTAAAAAATTAAATACATATCAAGAAGGAATAGAACTTCGGCATAAAATAACCCAAAAAGGGTTTACAAACCGTGAAATCCAACCGACAAAGTTTTTTTGTGGCCATTTTTAGGCTTCAAGTGAGAGCACTTTACAGTTAAGACCCTTGTGTTAAGCAGAGGCTGATCTTTAATGAAGAAACCTTAGGTTTTCCTTGGTGTCCCTTAGTGTGGGTATGATCCTTTGGTGTTCCTTAGTGCCCTTTAGTGTTTGTATATCCCTTTAATTGTCCCTTAGTGTCCCTTGGGTTGGGTATTCTCCCTTTTGGTTGTTACCTTGGTGTCCCTAGTGTGGGGTATGATCCTTTATTGTTCCTTAGTGTTAGTAAAATTTTGCGTTGAGCAAAGTCATTGGCTGCAGGTCCGGTTCGTTCTATGCGATAACGTGCAAATGAAACAGCTTTAAATACCGGCGAATTAAAGAGTTAAGTAACCACGTTTTCGAGCTGGTGATTGGCTGGGTTTAATCCACGTGACCACGGCGATCATATAAGTTTAAGTGCGGTTTCCCAACACATCCTTATATCCCTGAAATAATCCAGTAACCAGTCTGGGAGCAAGGAAAACCTTGAATTCAAAACCTAAGGTAAACGCTGAAGAAATGACCTCGGTTGTCACATTTCCTACTCGTGCGAAGGGTGATCCCTCTTT
>CM042156.1:103760053-103847553 GCA_023376005.1 Doryteuthis pealeii
TCCTCAAGTAGTACGCCATGTAGCAAATCTCGCATTGCCAATAAACTTAATAGATAAAGTGCTTTATATGCCCCTCACACAAAACCACCTTATCTATAAGCTTTACTTGCAAATGCGAGATTTGCTACATCGCCGTACTACCTAGACTGGAGTCTCGAATCAAGCAGCACATACCCTACAAACATCCGTTCAGGCAACGTGGACTGTCCCACCAGCAGGCTTAAATACTCCTTCCACCATAGGACAACACCCATTAAGAAATTCTGCTTGTCGCGCTCCTACCATCCTGCGATGTTTTCAGTCCTTTGTAGTTCCAATAGCGAACTACATCTTCAAATCCTGAGTCTCTCTTCATCTCGCACTCAACCCATCCTGTGCGTGCAGAAACAGTACACAACAGCTACTCCTTTTCGGCATTTCAAGCCTCAGTTTATCGAACGGGCCACCCGTAATTTCCGAACCCCCCACGTGAGTTTAAGTTTCGGATATTTTCCGAATTCTCTTCTTGAGGAATAAAAAACAAGAACAAACTTTTTCTTGTTCCACTGCTTCCTGTCATTCGTTCTTCAACTGCACTTTTTTTTTACCATCTTTCAAGTAATTTTTCTCTGAGCATTGAGCGAAAAGAAAGAAATTCATTTCTGATTTAAATCAAAACTAGGGTACCCTTTTCCTTTCTTTTTAAGAAAAAAAAAAACAATTTATTTTACATAATGCAT
Source organism: Doryteuthis pealeii (assembly GCA_023376005.1). Taxonomy (NCBI): domain Eukaryota; kingdom Metazoa; phylum Mollusca; class Cephalopoda; order Myopsida; family Loliginidae; genus Doryteuthis; species Doryteuthis pealeii. Next base: position 103,760,773 of record CM042156.1, read on the forward strand.
ATGCTTTTACCGTCCTCAATATTAATATAATTATATATATATATATAATATATATGAGGAAAATGAGTAAAGAAAAGAAATGTAGATGGATAAAATGAATTTAATCGATATCACATTAATCGATATACCTTACACATGTGTTTCGGTCAGTTTATGTGTGTGAAAATATTTCGCACACATAGAAGAATCGACCTTCATCAGAGTGAACATTTATTTTGAATGAAAAAATTCGTTGGGGGGAAAAAAAAACAACAGAGTTTTTGGAAAATATTCGAAAATCGAATTTTTTTTTTAAAATTTGGAACGCTGAAATAGAATGTTGAGATAGACCGTTATGATTTGGATATTTGGTTTTTCTAGGGGTTATGGTACAAAATAGTTTTTTATTACAAAGAAAAATAAATAAAATAAAAAATAAAGTGTTATTATTTATCATTAACATGTTGAACATTTTTCTCGGAGCTTAGTTTATGTTTTGAAAAAAAATCGGTGAAGTGTTAAAATAGTGGTCGATTAAAAAAGGAACCAAACATTGATGGTAGATATTTTGTATAAGTTGTTTAATTTATTAAGATGTCATCGTAAGATGGTTCTGTTTATATATATAATATATATAATATATATATATATATATATATATAGATGGACTCTCCCGTCGATTTCGACGTATGAGCGTCTAAAAGCAAAATCAGCTCGAATGTTTATGGCGATTGTGAGATTTCAGTCCAGCCAGCGACTTGAAGATGAGGCCACAAATGAAGCAAGAGTGAGGGGTGCCGGAAAGAATTGATGGTTGGGTCGAACACCCCTTTGTCCTTGATCTTGCCTCCTTTAATCTCTCAATGCGATTCACTTCAAAATCTTTTATTCCATTCCGAATGGTGGTTCTCCATTTGTTTCTGTTCCGTACCAAGTCCTCAAAGCTTCCAACAGGAATCTTAACAGCTGAAAGATTTCACAAAATGTAAGATTGGGGGTATTGAAATGTTCCTCATGCAGTCCCAGCAAAGATTGGCTGATCATGTAATAAGAATGAGTGATCAGCGGATACCAAAAATTTTAATGTATAGTGAGCTGAAAGATGGGAAAAGGAATACTGACCGGCCTTGGCTTCGATATATATATATATATATATATATATATATATATATATATATATATACCAGAAACAAGCCCCACTGTCCAGCCTAAAACACGCGGCATCACCACAAGATCACTACTACTATTCACAGTCAGTCGAAGGGACGTAGCAGTCCCGAAAATTTACCAGTCTAAATAAATGAAACTCAAAACAAACCACAGAGTCTTCAGATATTTATTCCTCAACTAACATATTACGCTAACTGTTGTGATGTTAGTTCAATAGTAAAAAAAAGAAGTCAAGTCGAGGTAGGGTAAAATGAGACAAGTGTATTTACAATAAGGTACAGAACGGCTAGCTTGCCGCTAAACGGTAACAGTACAACCTTTTCACTCGGTGTCTCACTATTTATAGTGAGAACCGGTGTATATTCTCCACTGTAGGAACGGCCGGTACAACACTAACAATATTAGCATAATAAGTACGTTAATGCTTCACACCTAAGCCCAAACCTGGTATAAGTATCTCCTACAACGGATACAAATACTAACATTCACCTCATATATATATATATATATATATATATATATATATATATATATAATGCAGAGAAAGTGGAAGTGAATCCGACAGTATGTAATAATGCCACCACTCAACCTCGGCATGGTCAAAGAATCTCTTATAAACCATCACTGACACAAAATGCCATATTTAAAAAGTGATTCCACACAATGAAATAGCAAATATTGCTGGGATACATGCCCGAAATTTAACACTTTGAACTGGGTCTCCAGTTCAAACCGGTATAATGTTGAAAGACCCGAAACTGGTAATGAACACAGGGAAAATTTACTGACGATACATCCCAACGCACCTTGGAGATGTATTTTCCAAATAGTTAAAAATTGAAAAAACACAAGTTCATAAAACGAGTGATGTTTATTTCGCCAAAGCTGCAGTGTTTCGATCTGTTCAATAGATTCATCAGGCTTTTGTTAATTTGAGGAAAAATAAATTTATCTCAGAGAATAAGAAGACTGTGGGAATCTTTTGCTTTGTCGGTACAAGCATTTACCTAAATGAAATTTTGAAAATCTCCAGCCAACCACGAGGCGAAATATCAATTGAATTTACTTGCTATGTTGTTATATCCACTTTTTCCTCTATTTTCAACCAAATTTTGTCGGATTTATTCAACCCTTTACTCCTCAGTCTGAAAAATCTAAATAATACAAAAGATGTATCTTAGTTAAAAAAAATAAAAATAAAAAAAAAAAAAAAGTAATCCAGGTTCAAGTCCTGTTTGAATCCGTTTTTTTTCTTCTTTCTAATTACTATTTCACGCTTTTTTTCGGTACATGTCTTAAGATCTGAGAGCCGATGCACGTGTGCGGACTTGTACGGTGGGGATCGTATATCTGTGTCTATTTTTCGGCTAGTTTGAGTGATTGCCCCCGCGTACAAAAAATAGGGCGCTCGTATTTATAGCAAAGTCGCTTTTTTCCGTTCCTTTATTATTATTATTATTATTATTATTATTATTATTATTATTCGTTTGTTGTTCGGTCCTATCCTATGAAATATCATTTCGCGCCGATTACTATTCTCAAGTTTCTTTCCCGCTCGGTCTTCTTTCCTCTGCAGATTCCATCTTCTCGTTTACACGCTGTGCGCTTGACTTGTATGACAATTTTTGCGCCTTTCTAAAAAGACGTACGCCATCAAGACTTGAGCGAAACGGTCCCAGGAGAGCAAACGAGGGGGGATTCAAAAAAAAAAAAAAAAAAAAAAAGCGACGAACGGAGGTGGGGTGTGGGGGGATATAATGAAAAGGTTGGCAGAAATAACGGGGTGATAATCTCATCTTCTGTAACAGAAAGAGCTTGTTATCGTTGTAAATGATCCGAGAAATGCTGACAACGATAAAAAAAAAGTTGTTTTCTCATTTATTTTGCGGGTGAGGGTAGGAGGAGGAGGAGGAGGAGGAAAGGGGAATGAGGGTCAGACAGTTTGTGTTTAAGGGTGGGAGGATGTGTAAAAGACATACACTAGGGATACCCACAAATTCAGATGCTTTTCATTTTTAAAAACGAATTAAAATTAATTAAGTCGATTATTTAAGGTCAATTTTTTGTCTAAGTCGAAAAGTAGTAACATAATGAGCATCAGTAAAAAAACAAAAAAAAAAAACAAAGCAAAATAATATTACACGTGTAGTTTATTTTAATACATTTAAAACGATTTTTTCGGTCAATTTCGATCCTTGGCCGTAAACGCTGTTTAAAGATGGCATAAAAACCGTGTTTACAAAATAAATTTAACATTCTCAATGTTGGTAAATTTCTTTTTCCTTTATTAATTTTGTTTATATCTTATTTGTGTATACTACTGGGCTTAAATTATTTAGTTGAAGTTGTAGTTTTTTGTCTTTTTTATAATAATTCATATCTATCTTATATTATATCTATATTCATCTTAATAATAAAAATGAGTTATGCAATTTATGGAAGCATTTTCCCAGAAATTAATATTTTTTATTTAATATCTTTTTCTATCTGGGAATCTAATTATCACTAACTTTTCTTGTAAACACAAGAAACACGGATCAGTCAAACTTCGGCTGATATTGGATCTCTTTTAGTAATTGGTGTACTATTTTGATTCTTTAAGTTTCTAGCTAGCTAAGGTTGTTACACTTTTTAGTTTAATATTTGGAAATGAGTCTTTATGGTTTGCAAACCTAGTTTTAAATTCTGATTTTGAACAACCCACGTAAAGTTTAATAAGGTCTGGTGTCTGTGTAGACGTTATCGACATGTAGACGGATTTTTCGACAAATTGGGTATACCTAACATAGACTGCTCGGCCTAAAAAAAGCCAGAGTAATATTTATAGTTTTATTGATTGATTTTAACGGTATGTCAACCTGTCTAGAGTTATTTATACCGAGAGGTTATGAATTAACATTAACTGTACATTCATAAAACGACAATTCTTCCTAGCTGTGGTCCGTATCAGTGATGCTGTATGGCAGCATCACTTGGACCCTGATAAGGCACCTGGGAGCTGCACAAGAATGCTGCGTGTGATCTTGAACAAGTCGTAGAAACAACACCCGACAAAGAAACAACTGTACGGCCACATGCCTCCTATCACATAAACCATCCGAGTGTGACGGACTAGACATGCCGGACACTGCTAGAGAAGCAAGGACAGACTCATAAGCGACGTTCTTCTGTGGAAGCCAACACATGGACATGCTAGTGTGGGCCGCCCAGCAAGCACCTACATCGACCAGCTTTGCGAGGATACTGGATGCTGCGCAGAGGACCTCCTGAATGATAGAGAAGGTAGAGATTGTCATGGATATCCGTGCAATTGCATGACATGATGACATTTGTGCCGTTGTTACCAGACAGCAAATATGTTGCACGAGTAGGATGTGACACAAGTCAAATTCCTAAGCGGAGTTTAACAGGTTTGAATTCAGAGTTTTCCTTCTCCTAGACTGGTACCTAACCAAGGTTAAAGGGCCCAGATTTACCCATAGTTGGATTCATAAAGGGTCGCTATGTGAAATTCAGGCAGCTTCGTCCAGGAATTGAACTATTCCTACGACTGTCCATAAAGGAGCTTAAGACAGTCTGCTCTACTGGATAGATATCTGCTGAAAAAAAAGTTATGGAACGTGAATTATAGTATCTGCAGTGATAACAAGTTTGAATCCAGTATCGGTTGTATAATCAAGTCAATTCCATCAAGGGAGAATAGTTGGATGCATATATTCCAAAGATTATTAGGGCTCCACAGTGCATGAGGTTGCTAGCGTGAGTATCTAGTGAGTACTGACGACAGTAGCTGCGAAACAGTACCTTGTGAGTACACAGGCTACACAATGCACACAGTACAAAGTGTGAACACTGCTCGCACAGTGCATAAAGTGAGTACTGATGATATCTGCGAGCTTCTTAACTCCTAGTCGTCCCGATCTCCTGCCTTAAAAATTGCTATGACTATTAAAATAACGACCCAGCCCAGTCTATTCAAAACTATCCATCTTCATATCTATCTATCTATCTATCTATCTCAATTTGTTCATATTTATCTATATTACTTTAAATACTAAGATTTTTATTTATTTATTCATGTTTGTTTAATATCTTGTTTTTAGTTTAAATAAACAAGAATTACGACAAAAAAAGATGCGACCCCCCCCCCAAATACATTTACTTGTCGAAAATATCTATCTATCTTCATTTGTTCATATCTATCTATATTATTTTGTTTGTTTATCTATCTCAGTCTATTCCAAAACTATATATCCATCTTCATATCTAAACAAGAATTACGACAAATTACGATAAATAAATAAGAATTACGACGAGCTGCGGTTGTTATTTTGATAGTAACCGGGTAGCAATTTTTGAGGCAGGAGACCGGGACGCACTTCCTCATCAATTACCTAAAAGATAATTCTTGTTTATTTAAACTAAAAACAAGACATTAAACAAACATGAATAAAAAAAAATCTTAGTATTTAAAGTAATATAGATAAATATGAACAAATTGAGATAGATAGATAGATAGATATGAAGATGGATAGTTTTGAATAGACTGAGCTGGGTCGTTATTTTAATAGTCACAGGGTAGCAATTTTTGAGGTAGGAGAGGTAGGACTTCCTTAATATTACGCTAGTTTGGAGTACCCGGTGAATATAAAGTGAGAACATGGCTACACAGACTCGTCCAAGATTTGAACTCGTCTCGCCGTGTTTCACTTCCAACGACAGTACCCAGTACACTACACACCTTATATATTATTATTGCTACTTGAAACCATATAATTGTGGCATGCCTGACGGAAATGGTACTATATCAAGTGTCATTTCAAGTATTTGTCCTTGTTTAACTTCAGACAGTACTTTCGAATAGGAATGATTTTTAAACAGATCTATTTGACTCATAGATATGTTTGAAATGAATATTTTAGAAAAAAACAAACACATGATGTTATAATTTGCTGACAGAAATCTGTTTCGACCCTTTATTGAAGTGGTCTTCATCAAGAGCGAGATGTGTATGATAGAGAGACGGTGTGAGTAAACCGTTATAAGACAAAAGTGGAAGCGCATGGTGTAATGGTTAAAGTCATAGGAAATGGACTTGTCGCCTCGAGTTCAAATCCGGGATGTGGTAATTGCATTTCACTTAACGCAAATACCATTGGGAAAGGTATGAATTCTACTCTCCCTCCAGCTATGGGTAAATAGTAGGGCAGACCGGGCTCTTTAACCTTGGTTAGGCAACCGGTCTAGGAGAAGGAAAACTCTGAATTCAAACCTGTTAAAACCCCGCTTAAGAAATTGACCTTGTGTCACATCCTGCTCGTGCGGAGGGGTTGGTAAACATCTATAAGAAGAAAGTGGTACAAACGAAACGTTCAAGTTCGGAGCCGGAATTTTTTTTTTTTTTTTTAATTTTGAAAATGCATATTCTGTTTTGAAAATAAAATAAAATAAATTTTATTTTATTTTATTAAATCAGAAGCATTATAATCCATACAGAAAACTCAAAAGAGTTTGATGTAAATATGTATAAAAATGTATAAGAAAGTATAAAAAAAGTTCAAAAATCCAGCATATATATATATATATATATATATATATATATATATATATATATATATATATATATACTGGTTGGCCTCTTATATATTGCCTCCATTTTATGAACCAAAGTTGCACTTTAATTCGCGCGCTTTCTTTGACTTTACTCAAGGTTTCTGGGGTCAATCCTCTTATCTCTGCACGAATATTATTCTTGAGTTTGTAGCAATGTCTTAAGCTTATTCAAGTATACACACTCCTTCAAATAACCCCACAAAAGGTGGTCGGGCGGACAAAGCAGTCGAATGGTGAGGCCATTTGAATTCTTTATTTCTTCTGTCAACAAAAATGTATTTTTGTTGAAATTTTAAACCTCTCAGTTGAATAGTAATATATATAAAAAGTAAAGTCATCAGGGCAGTCTAATGTCGATATCGGCTAGACAGCGAGGGTGTCTATCCCCCTTTCACTAGTGCTAGACCAAGGAGATTATTTTAGCATCTGGGGTAGAGCCCCATACCTCCCACAAGCTCCTCATTTTACCTCAAAGAAGCCTGTGCTACTCTTATGTTGAGTTGGCGAGGACCTGTATCGAACCAGGAAACTCGTGATTCCTACCCGAATATATATATATATATATATATATATATATATATGCTGGGAGGAGAATCAATATGTCGTCTATGTATCTAAAATATGTACAGTTGTTGGGTAGTCTGTATTTGAAGGGGCTGTGACCTGCCTATTCTAGAATTTTTAGAATCAGGCCCCTTCAAATACAGACTATCCAACAACTATATATATATATATATATATATATATATATATATATACAAACACACACACATACACACACACCACACACCACATATATAATATATATATATATATATATATATATATATATATATATATATATGTACAACTGTACATATATACAACGATAAATATATATATATATATATATATATATATATATAAAGAAAATTTGAAAAAACAAGTGTTCCGAAAATGTGATGAATTTAATTATCGATGTTTAAAACATTTCGGTTTCATTGAACCTTCATCAGGATGTATTCTGGGGTGAAGAAAATGATGGATGTTTTTATATAACATTTTTTAAACATCGATAATTAAATTCATCACATTTTCGGAACACTTGCTTTTTCAAATTTTCTTTATATATTATATTTATTTTCCATATTTACTCCCATATATATATATATATATATATATTAATATAATATATATATATATATATATATAATATATATATGGTGAGTCTGGTTCTAAGTGAGTATTTATTATATTAATATATATGTTATGTATATATAGATGCCTATAATATGTATTATTTTGGATTTAGAGTGAAGCATGGGGTGTGAAATATATAAGAAACTCAGTGTGTGGGATGTTAGGTTTCGTTTTATTTCATTCTAATATTTCGAAGACTGGACTCTCATTCTTCCCACATTACCGCACAGATCCAAGCTGTGTTACTCATGCGTTGAGTTGGCGAGGGCCGAGAAATTTGTCATTTGTAAGTGGATGCTCTACCGACTGAGCTAAATCGATCCTATAATTAGTTTAAATTAGTAGTAATAACAACTGAGTAAAACACACAATAGGCCTCAATGATGTCGCAGACTGGAAAACTTCTCAAGATTCTAGAATAATGGTTTCCAATCTAGTCACATAGTCCATTTTTGTTAGTGTGAGTTCGATTCTTAATGGGTACTGCACCTTTTTTGCCCTTGTGTCGTGGTTGGATGGGATGGGCCAAGAAACCAATAGTGCCCTTTGGCCAAGAGCACAGATAATCGCCAGCCCGCCCCTGGTCCTCAATGCGTGCCCTACACTTGCGACCCTGTGACAGACTAAGATAAATAATAATGAGTACCTTGTTGCGAAGGAGAATATATTTACCAACCCCTTCACATGACGCTGTATCTTATAATTCAACGTTCATCTGATGAATCGCTTGATTCGTATACAAGTAGGTATCTCTCTGTCTCTCTCTCTCTCTCTCTCTCTCTAATATATATATATATATATATATATATATATATATATATATATATATATATTCTAAAATGCCTATAACATCTTCTCACCAATTCTTCTCCTTCCAGCCTCCACATTAATATAATTTTTTTTTCAGCCTCCACATTAATATAATTAAAAAAGAAAAAGGGAATACATCACCCCTGATGATGGCACTTCGAAGTGCCGAAAGTACTCGGAAACTGAACTTTGGCGGACTTATCCACCAATTCCACCGAAACATTAAAAAGTTGGTCAGACAATTAGAAACGATCAAAAATAAAATGATTAAACAGGAGATGTGCCTTTTGTTAAACTTACATTATAAATGAAAGAATGCTGCCCAAACACACACACACACACACACACACACACACACACACCATATATATATATATATATATATATATATATATATATATATATATATATATATATGACATAGAGTCAGTGTCACTTGGCTACAAATATAGCAGCCATATTATCATCATCAGATGTCGGAAACCTCGGCCCGCGGACCACATCCGGCCCTCGAGGGGTTTTCGTCCGGCCCGCCAGCTTGTCCGCTGGACTCTGACTATCGAATTAGTATCGAATAGAAATACATTAATTCGATTCAGGTTAACCCATTAAAGACCCGAGGAAAAGATTTTTTAAGTTTAAACCTTTAAAAAAAAAGACAGCTTTGTCTCTTTTTTTTCCAAAGACACTTGTTCGTCGACGTCATCGCCGAAGCCAACCCACCAGAGGACGGGCCAACAACGTTTCCTTTTGTTTCTACACGCGGTCATCGGAAGCGACTCCGCGGTCTGCCAGCGGGAGACGAAGGCTACTTGCGCCTGCGACGTCCCGTTTTCCATCGCGTCGGCCCCTCGCCAAACTCCCCGACAGACAGCAAGCACGAGGAGAGAAGAGTTTAAGTCCGAGAAAATTCTATTTGCATTATATTAATACCATGGCGCTTCACCGAGACACTGTATAGCCAATTGGCCCCCTTTCTCCAAAATGTTGCCGAGTCCTGGTCTACATGATATACATATACCAGACCCTCCGCACGAGCAAGATGTGATATACGGTCATTTTCATCAGCGGATTTTTAAAGTTTTCCTTCTACTAGTTACATTTGGAGCTAAACAAGTCCAACCGTCTTTTCTTTTCTAAACCTAGTGTTGAAATGTTAGTTCCTAGCTAGTCTGATATTCAACACAGGAAGACAGAGGGAGGAGGTTGTACAGGGAGGCCATGCACATATGGTCTAACATTTTGAAATAAAATTGAAAGGAAAAACAATTAAAATTAGTTTGGTCAACATGAAATGTCAAAAGTTTTGTGAAAAAACCAAAAAACTTACAGTATCTAAAATATTTTTTTTTTAGATAGATAGATAGATTGTGCTATGTATAATCACAATGTTTAGACCACTGTGACTTCGGGCCTTGTTGAGATGTTTCTTACTTACCCAGAAATAAAGTCAAAGTTTTCACTTTGTAAATATCTCTTTCTGACAATATTGTGTTTTTTTACCCATCCCCAAAACTGTCCTGCGTATGACGTTAAACTGCATCTGTAATAAGATTGTCTCACTCCTATTATCCTTATGGTAAACCTACAACCCTTTTTATTATATATGTATATATTTACCAACCCCTCCACACCAGTAGGATATGACACAAGGATGTTTCTAAAGCGGAGTTTAACAGGTTTGAATTCAGAGTTTTCCTTCTCCTAGACTGGTTACCTAGCTATGGTTAAAGAGCCCAGTTTTCCCTACTATTAACCCATATCTGGAAGGAGAATAATTGGATTCACACCTTTCCCAAGGGTATTAGCCCATTTTGAAATGAAACGCGGATCACCGAGTCCATTTCCCATGTGGATAAACATTACACATAGGCGCCTCCTAATGAGTAGTGAGCAAATCAATTACACAGATTATCAATGCTATCGTGAGTCCGATTCTCACTGGGTGCTATACATAGGAACACATGAGGAGATTATTCATCACCATACATGTGTGTAGGTGTGTGTGTTAGCTAAACCAAGAAAGAGGGAATGGGTGGGGGTGGAAGGGATTGTTAACATTTCTTCGTCGTATCAAATTTTGTTGGTAACATTCAACACCCCAAAATACAGATAAGGCCATAATCAAAATAGGTTCGTTTTTTTTAATATATATATATATATATATATATATATATATATATATATATATAATAAAGTTTAAAATCTAAATAAAAATTACACCCCCCACACATACCAAATTATTCGGGACGAACATGAACTTTGACCTCTGTCTATTTGTTTAGACTTTGCATCATATCACAAATGACGTGTCCCTTCTAGCACAGCACAATGGACAAAAACAGGCACCACGGGGATGAGAGAGTGCACGAGGGGTCAAAGGGCTGAGTGAGGGCGGGGGGTCGGTCGAGGGTGCAAATTACACACACACACACACACACACTCATGCATACTCACACACACATCCACACACATCCCCTCATATACTTTGGGGTGAATGTCCACGCACGGACAGTTTTTTCAGAGAAATCAAATCAGTCCATAATATTTCGGTATGTGATTTATTTTTTACATTTTTTTTACCTCGGTGTTATCGCAGAACTTTCACGATGCAAAATGGCCGCTGATGTTAAAGAAATATGTTTTATTTAATTCTCTTTGCGAACACTCTCTCTTCTCTAATCTCAATTATCTACCGTGAGTTTAATGGGTGCCCCAACGGGTCACGTTCTGTCTAGTATATATATATATTATATATATATATATATATATATATATATACTAGCAAATATATGCACCCTCCGGGTGCAAGTATTTAAGTTTTAATATAATAAAATATCATGTTAAATTAGAAAGGCTAATGAAACTGAATAAGAATTCAGATTAAAATATTTGGAACAGAAGGGGTATAATCGGAAAATAGAACAACTTTGAAACTAACTGTTCCACCATTTTCCCTTACTCCCGTCTTTCAGTGGTAAATTTCCCTAATTTAACTATTTAGTTAAAATAGGAAGAAAAGAATAAAATTACAGTTATTTCTTTATGTTAATAGATTTCTGTTAAGATTTATTCCCGAGATTTTTGCTCATATTTATTAAGATAAAACCAAACAATTAGAAATCAATAATACTAAGCATATATTTATTAAAATCAAATTTTTTAAGATCAATATGCAAATTAGCCTTCCCATTCACATTGTAAACCGCTATTTCGTTGAATATATAAATATAATTGCATGTCATTAGTATGTAAATATGGTCAACAGTCTTAATGGTGTAAAACAATTTTACTAATAATTGAGGTTTAAATAAAAAATAAAATCATGGAGAATGTGTGTAAATAACAAAGGGAATTGTGATTGGAGTAGTGATATAGTTTCGGTTACAGACAGACAAACTCACAATCTCCATTATAATAAGATATATATATATATATATATATATATATATATATATATATAGTCACTATAAGAGGAATAATACCTACTTCTAAACAAAACGAAAAATCTAGGAGAGTCCGGTTGGTGTAGGGGTTACGGTCCTCGCCTGTCAGCTTGACAGTCAGGGTTCGAATCACGCACAAGGCGGTCTTCCTATCTATAGCTCTGCTGATGAGGCCTAATAGGCCGAAATGTACCTATAGAGATTGATTTTTCTCGATTTGTTTAGCCTTACATTTAAATAGGTATGCCCACCTAATTAATTAATTATTGATTAATTAACTTTCAAAATTAGGTACGACTTCAATTAAGCACATATTCCCCAAAAAATTGTCGGCTAAAAAAAAGCCATATCAAAACACATCGTTTGTGTATTTATTTCTCATATATATATATATATATATATATATATATATATATATATATATATACTAGCAAATATATGCACCCTCCGGGTGCAAGTATTTAAGTTTTAATGTAATAAAATATTGTATTAAATTAGAAAGGCTAATGAAACTAAATAAGAATACAGATAAAAATATTTGAAACAAAGGGAGTATAATAAAAGATTTGAAACAGAGGGAGTATAATCGATAAAATAGAACAATTGAAATTTACTCTTCCATCACTCTCGTCTTTCATTGTTATTTTTTCTAATTTAAGTATTTAGTTAAAAGAGGAAGTAAAAAATAAAATGACAGTTATTTTATCTTGTTAATGGATTTTATTTAAGATTCATTGAAGAGATTTTTGCTTATATTCATTAAAATAAAACCAAACAGTTAGAAATCAATAATACTAACCACATATTTATTAAATTCGATTTTTTAACATTAATATGCAAATTAGCCTTCCCGTTCACACTGTAAACCGCTATTTTGTTGTATATATAAATATAATTGCATGTTGTCAGTATGTAGACATAGTTAACAGTATTAATAATGTAAGACAATTTTATTAATAATTGAGGTTTAGATAAAAATGAAATCATGGAGAATGTGATGTCAATAACTAAGAGAATTGTGACTTGAGTAGGAATATAGTTTCGGTTACAGACAGAAAAACACACAATCTCCATTATAATAAGATCTATATATATATATATATATATATATATGTGTGTGTGTGTGTGTGTGTGTTTGATGGTTGGTTTTGAAGGCTATTACAATGCAAGTGTAAAGAAAGAAAGTAACTATGGTGTTGTTTATGAACCTGTCATATGGTTAACAAACAACACCATAGTTACCTCATTTTTGTTTACACTTGCATTGTGATAGCCTTCAAAACCAACCACCAAACCAATATAAACACAGTGCTTCAAGCATATTATAAAACACTTATATATATAATATATATATATATATTATATTCATGTCCACGCAAACCTTACTTAGATACATGCTCTATCAATGAAAATGAACACTACTTATAAATACTGCACACTATATTATCAATATTAATTATATATATATATATATATATATATATATTATATATATATATATTATTATTATTATTATTATTATTATTATTATTGTGCTCTACTCACGTATTCAGCACTTCATATTAGTTATATCGTTGTCTTATCATTATCATTGTGAAACTTGCACCAACTAACCATTGTGACAATATATATATATATATATACAGATGCTGATAGATACGCGTCCTGCGTCATTGACGCAGTAAAATCTAAAAGGACGTATAAAATCGTATCAATGCGTCCTAGGTTTTTTTTCTTTCTTCCCCCACCCTTTCCAGCTAACGGCAAATACATTTCAATATTTTCTTGGAAATGAATTACACTATATTGGGAACAAGGTCGCGGTTAGATGGCTTTAGTTGTTCATAGATAAAAACTCTGCAATTTATTAAGAAACTTTAGTTGGGACCCATCAATTTTCCCGGGGAGTCATTCTAATCGAATCCGTTCGTCCCAGGACGCACCAGATTAATAAAGTATAGATAAAAGGATATGAAAACACACAATGCTGTTAAAATGAAAATATTTTATATCATATTCATAGCTAATATTGAACAATATTTTGATTTATAAAAATCATCTTCAGAGCTTGTTTTAATCCGGACTCATCGAGAGAGAAGCAGAAAATAATTTAAATTCAAAATGAAAAACACTGATGTTCCAAAAAGCGTGCAAGTCATGCGATGGTTTTGTCATTAATCTATGTATATATATATAAAAAAAGTAAAAAGTAAAGTCGGCGAGGCGGCCTAATGTCGGTATCAGCCGGACAGCGAGGGAGTCTATCCCCTTTTCACTAGCGCTAGACCAGGGAGAGGGAGATTGTTTTTATCATCTAAGGTGGAGACCCACTCATACCGCACAGAGTTGGCGAGGAGCCGGGATCAAACCCGGAACCTTGTGCTTACCTTATCAAACGCTCTACCGCCCTGAGGTACTGATATACAGAGAGAGAGTGAAAGTTAGATTTTGATAGTTGAACAAGTGTGTGTGTTAAATGTTTCGATAATCACACACGACGGCCTCTCGGTGCAAACACAACGAAGAAAGGAAAAAACAAAGACATGCGAATGAAATCGACAGAGTCGGGATCAAATTCGCTGTTTATTTGCTGAAAAATACCAAAAACGTGTGGATCGTTATCTTCGCTCTGATCTTACTAACATCAGATCCCTCGGCAGTTTGCATGTGTCGTACAGACGGACAAAAGGATTATTTCTTACATCCGGTGTGCGTGCCTCTCAGGTTTTTCTATAGGAATACAAGCGGAAATCAAAACACATATGTATTCTCTTCAAAGCTATCTAGTTCGACGAGTCTTGTTGAATATATTATTATTATTATTATTATTATTATTATTATTTCTTCTTTTTGAGTTTTCACATCAGCATTAGCTGATGGTCTTTCACTGGAGTCTGAGTGACAGCAAGTCTCCTCAGGTCTCCAGGACTCTTCTGAGTATTCTGGCAGATTGCAGCAGTGCAGTGTTCTGAGTGGTTTCAATCCTTCCTCTGATTCCCAAACTTTCCAGACCCTTTTCCAATCCTTTTGGGACCGTTCCAAGTGCACCAACTACAATTATTATTATTATTTCCTCCTTTTGAGTTTTCACATCAGCATTAGCTGATGGTCTTTCACTGGAGTCTGAGTGACAGCAAGTCTCCTCAGGTCTCCAGAACTCTTCTGAGTATTCTGGCAGATTGCAGCAGTGCAGTGTTCCGAATGGTTTCAACCCTTCCTCTGATTTCCAAACTTTCCAGACCCTTTTCCAATCCATTTGGGACTGTTCCAAGTGCACCAACTACAATTGGTATCACTTTGACTTTCATATTCCATAACTTTTTCAGTTCTCTGGCAAGGTCCAGATATTTTTCCATTTTTTCATTTTCCTTTAGCTTTACCCTGTGATCTGCTGGAACTGCAAAGTCCACCAGTTGACAAGTTCTTTCTTTTTTGTTTATCAACACTAGGTCTGGTCTTCTTGCTGGGATAAGGTGATCCTTTTTTTATTTCAAAATCCCAGAGAATTTTATGTGTTTCGTTCTCAAGAACAGATTCTGGTTTATGCATATACCATTTTGTTGTATGGTCAAAATTCAATTTTTTGCATAATTCCCAGTGGGTCACCTTCCCAACCCAGTCGTGTCTAGTTTTGTATTCTCGTTGTGCTAGTTTGTTACATTCGCAGAGTATATGGTTTACAGTTTCATCTCTATTACCAAAAAGTCTACATTTACTATTTTGTTGGGTCTTATCAATTTTCGCTTTCGTTTGTCCTTATAGCATTATTTTGTGCAGCAATTATTAATGATTCTGTTTCTCTTTTGAGGTTTCCTTTTCTTAACCATGTCCAAGTCTTTCCATGTGCAACCTATTATTATTATTACTCCTTTTGAGTTTTCACATCAGTATTAGCTGATGGTCTTTCTGAGTCTGCGTGACAGCAAGTCTCCTCATGTCTCCAGGACTCTTCTGAGTATTCTGGTAGATTGCAGCAGTGCAGTGTTCTGAATGGTTTCAATCAATCCTCGGATTTCCAAACTTTCCAAACCCTTTTCTAATCCTTTTGGGGCTGTTCCAAGTGCACCAGCAACAATTGGTATCACTTTGGCCCTTATATTCCATAGCTTTATCAATTCTCTAGCAAGGTCCAGGTATTTGTCCATCTTTTCGTTTCCCTTCATCTTCATCCTGTGATCTGCTAGAACCGCAAAATCAACCAGTTGACAAGTTCTCTTTTTTTTGTGAATCAATACTAGGTCTGGTCTCTTGGCTGGGATAGGGTGATCCGTCTTTATTTCGAAGTCCCAGAGAATTTTATGCATTTTATTCTCAAGAACAGATTCTGGTTTATGCATATACCATTTTGTTGTATGGTCAATCTTTTTGCATAATTCCCAGTGGATCAACTTCCCAATCGCTTAATACATGGTTTATAGTCTCATCTCTGTCACCTCACAATTATTATTATATTATTATTATTATTATTATTATTATTATTATTATTTCATTCCATTAGAGTTTTTCACACCCGCCTTAGCCGGCGGTTCCCTGGGCGCTGAGTGACAACAAGTCTCCTCAGGTCTCCGGGACACTTCTGAGTATTCCAGCCGACCTCAGTAATGCTGTAGTCTGGATGGACTCGATTCTTCCTCGGATTTCCAGCTCACCCAGACTCTTTTCTAGATCCTGGGGACCGTTCCAAGGGCACCAATTACAATTGGAACGGCCTTCAACTTCATGTTCCACAGTTTCTTAATTCTCTGACCAGGTCCAAGTATACTCGATACTCGATGGCTAGAATGAAAAATCTGTCGAGCTTTGATCTCGACTTGAAGCAGTTTACAAAGTCTAGCCACACTTAAGAGACGTGAAACTTCGAAATAGGACTGTATATGGATGACTATATATATATATATATATATATATATATATATATATATGAAGGCAATTTACAATGCAATGTAATAGTTGTTAAATGATGTTTATTTACCTAAATATTTTCGAGAAAAATTCTCATCATCAGAGGTAGAAGTACTTGTTTTTTTTGGTTTATATATATATATATATATATATATATATATATATATATATATATACATATATATATCTTTGTATGATTTAGGAAACCCCATCATCCCTATTACTACGACTTTTTTCTACAAAGATGGATTTGGCTTTAAATAATCCACGATAGTTGATATGTCATTTAACAAAGGTTTCTTTTTTTCATGGCATATCAATAAAACAAAATTATATCCTAATGTACCGCCCTGTCGGCTGTGGCGTTAGAATGCACCGAATGCACCTCTGCAGAGGGGTAAGACTCCCCAATGGCGCCACCTGTTGTCCGTGGGTGGCGACCCGTGATGCTTAAGGATAGAGCCCAGGTGAATGAGCAGTTCATGCAATACTCCACTTTGGCCCTATCTTGAGCTATACGGACGGTCGGGAGGCCCCTCCGATCAATCGGCTGGTCACGTCAAGCCCTAGCACCTATATGATTTCCCAACCCCATTGCACTTATGGCAAGCCCCAACCCCTTTATATCATATGGATGCTAGAAAGCGGCGACTGAGGGTCTACATGTCCTGGGAATGACGTTAAACTCTATCTGATGGTGAGGTTCCAGTTTTGGAGGTTTGGGGAATATGGAGCACCCCTTCATCACTATTGCTCCCTGGTCCACTCCGAGCCGGAGTGGTAGTACCTGTTAGGGTCCCATCTATGGGCAAATAGAAAAAAATGAGTTGAGAAACAAAATTGTATTATGCATTAAGAATTGATTTTATTTCACAACTTTGTCGGCATTAAATGACCCACCGAGCTTGATATGCCGTAAAACAAAACAAAGAAAACAAATATCCTAACGTAAAACTCTATTTGTGCACAATTTCAAATATATATAGTACTTATCCCAATTTCAAATATCTGGCGTTCCTTCAACTTAATAACAACAAACGATTACGCCAGCGCCGTGGGATAAGTACTAAAAAACACAACTACTTATATGACCTCTGATGATGGGATTTTTCCCGAAAATATTTAGAAATAAAAAGGTAAATGAACATCATTTTAACACCTATTCCATTGCTTTGTAAATTGCCTCCAAATTTATATTTTACTATATATATATATATATATATAATATATATATATATATATGTAGATTATATGGGACCGGGTCCTATATTTTTAAGTATTCAGTATATTATATATATATATATATATATATATATATAAGTTAAGGTAAGCACACAGTGCAAACTGTTATCCTATATAGAGAGACATACAGGTGCAAATCATTATTTTATGCCAATGAACTTGTCGTGTCTAAAACACCTACACACATACAGTACTTCATCTTTAAAATTGATAGAGTTACACTTGTCCGGTCTTATATCCCGTCTCATATGACATCCAGGTGCGCTGAAAACTTATGTATTAATAGACCCACGGTACAATAAAACTCTATATATCCAAACGAAAGAATATACACTGACGAGTCTAAAAATGACGACCCCCTTCCTAATATGGCGTGTGTCCTCCATGTCCCTGAAAAAAAAATCGGTTCTTAACCTATCAAAAACTGGCACAGTTCCGCTACAAGACCTATATATACATATATATCTATCTATATATATATATATATATTATTATAATGGAGATTGTGTGTTTTTCTGTCTGTAACCGAAACTATATTACTACTCAAGTCACAATTCCCTTAATTATTTACGTCAAATTCTCCATGATTTCATTCTTTTAAACCTTCAGTTATTAATAAAAATTGTTTTACATTATTAATACTGTTGACCATATCAACGTACTAACATGCAATTGTATTTATATATACAGCAAAATAGCGGTTTACAGTTTGAACGAGAAGGCTAATTTGCATATTGATATTTAAAATTTTATTTTAATAAATATGTGCTTGGTATTATTGATTTCTAATTGTTTGGTTTTATCTTAAGAAATATAAACAAAAATCTCGTGGATAAATCTTAAAAGAAATTTATTTACAAGAAGAAATAACTGTAATATTATCCTTTACTTCCTATTTTAACTAAATAGTTAAATTAGGAAAATTTACCAATGAAAGAGGGGAGTAATGGAAAATGATGGAATAGTTAGTTTCAAAGTTGTTCTATTTTTCGATTATACCCCCTCTGTTGCAGATCTTTTTATCTGCATTCTTAGTCAGTTTCATTAGCCTTTCTAATTTAATATGATATTTTCTTATATCAAAACTTAAATACTTGCACCCGGAGGGTGCATATATTTGCTAGTATATATATATATATATATATATATATGTTAATGTATGAGTAGTAGCTTACCGGTGGGTATGAGTACGATCGTTGGAAGTCCACAGTATTCTGGGGTTAAGACTGATAAAAAACAAATACAAAGTGCTCAATACAATGTAGAGCAAAAATTTATTCAAGAAATGGATAGAAGTAACCTACTCGAGTTTCATCGATTGATTCTTTCCAACGGGCATGTATTGTACCAACTGAGATTAATCGAAAACTCGATTAATTCAACGGATGTAACCCTGAAGAATCAATCGATGAAACTCGAGTAGGTTACTTCTATCCATTATATAAATATATATATATATATATATGTGTGTGTGTGTGTGTGTGTGTATGTATGTGTGTGTGTGAAAGTCTGCATCTTCACATTCCCCCAAAAGGTGACATAAATATCAATACTCCTGGCAAAGGTATGCATCCAACTATTCTCATTCCATCTATGGGTAAATAGTAGGAGGGACTGGGTTGTTTTTAACCTTGGTATGGCAACAAGTAAGGAGCTGATGGTAAATGTGGCGCTCCACCTTAGACGCAAAAACAATCTTCTTGGTCTAGCGCTAGTGAAAAGGGGATAGACTCCCTCGCTGATTGGCTGATACCAACTTTAGCCCCCCCCCCCGACGACTTTTTTATATTACTCTCAAGGGCCGGTTTAGCACAGTTGGTAGAGCGTCCATCTAGGAACCACAAGGTTTCTGGTTCGATACCGGCTCTCGCAAACTCAGCGTATAGAGTAGCACAGGGATCTTTGCGGTAAAGTAAGGAATTGGTGGTAGGCGTGGCGCTCCACCTCAGATGCAAAAACAATCTCCTTGGTCTAGCGCTAGTAAAAAAGGGGATAGAATCTCTCGGTGTCTGGCTGATATCGGCTTTAGGCCACCCCAACGACTTATATTACAACTCTAGACCGTCGTAACATATTTACAACGTTTGCATCAAGTTAAAAGTTTTCAAAAGGATTTTGGGAGCAAGTAACCAATAAGCACCCCAGCTGGGAGCTGTTTTGAAAAGAACACCTTTCGCTTTTCACCGTAAACTCTTGTTTGTTTGTTTGTTTACAAACAACAGACGATTTTTTTTTGCATTAAAATTTCAATGTATGATTTTTTTTTAAATTTGTTCATGTATATTTACAACCCAAAGGCTTAAGTTTTAATACAAAAATAGTTTTCGATTTTAATTTTTAAAAAATTAGTTATTTCATGTTGTTGTTAATTCAATAGGAATTTTTTTAAGTTTTAAAAACTTTAAACAAATGACACATTTTTATATTAAAAACACATTTTTATATTAAAATAGTTTTTATTTAATCAGAAGAGAAATGTAGATATGTTTATTTAAATAAAAATAGTTTTTATTTACAAAATATTTTTATGTTTACTTAGATAAAAGGATGTTGGGACCAAGTAACTAATAAATAACTAATTTTTTTAAAATTAAAATCGAAAACTATTTTTGTATAAAAACGTGCCTTTGGGTTGTAAATATACATGATCAAACTTTTTAAAAAATCTTCCAGTGAAATTCTAATGCCAAAAAAAATCGTCTGTTGTTTGTAAACAAACAAACGGTGAAAAGCGAAAGGTGTTCTTTTCAAAACAGCTCCCAGCTGGGGTGCTTATTGGTTACTTGGTCCGGATCTGGACCTGGACGAACAGCGACTCTTAATTCGCGCGCAGTCATCGTTCAGACAAGAGTAAAAAAAGAATGTTTGATTTTATTATTCACTTGAACAATTGAACAAACGTGCCAGTATCAAAACAGCAGCCGGGTTAACATTATTACACCTTTTTGAAATTTATTAATCGCTGTAATGAAAATCGTTCTTATTGTTTGATCCTGGGACCGACAAGAACCTAGGCCAAAATGGTATTAATACTACTACTACTACTACTAATTATAATATTCTTGTTATAATGGAGATTATGTGTTTGTCTGTAACCAAAATTACGTCACCAACGACATCACAATTCACTTAGTAATTTTCGTTATTTTCTCAATTATTATTATTATTATTATTATTATTATTATTATTATATAAATTTTCGAATGTTGTCTAATGCCGAAGGCATCCTTGTCGAAAATCAGTAGCTGTACTATTTAACCCATAGCTGGGGCGTGAGGAGGTTCACACCTTTCCCAAGTGTATTAGTTCAAAAGTGCGACTAGAATTGTTGCATAATCTCTGTGGTAGCATAGATGTTGTTAATAATTATTAACAACACCGTGTAGCGAGGATACAAAGAACCCAAATGGAAAATTACAGGCCGTTGGGAAACTTTGACCCCAAGGGCGGGAAACCCGCAAATCACGTGAGAACTAGTTAGATCCTTAATTGACAGCGAGACTTCGAGGGAGACAGACGTGTCTCACCTTTGCTGTCGGCTCCGCGCGCGATGTGTTTGTTAGAAAAGTTAAATAAAAGTTTTTATAAAAGCAACAGGCGTTGTTGATTGAATGAGCGGGCCTTAGTAAAAAATGAACCAATAAGAAATAGAAAGAAAAACCAGACGTAGACATGACGCCAAAGTGAAAAGAAGAAGTGGAATCCAACATGGTGAGAAAGAGAAGAAAGAAGACTAGACGATCACTCCAATGGCCGAAGTAGCAAGTAAGATATGTATCTGTCTAAATGTCTATCTGATACCCTCTCTCCTCTCTCTTTCACATAAGAACTCTGGTTATGTACCCAACGAGAAAGGGGTACATAACAGAATTCCAACTCGCTTACTACCATGTTGCAATCCAGCACGTTAGCCACTGCGCTACGGGGACTCCACACTTTGATGTTTAACATTTTTTTTTTTTTAATTTCTCTAGCACTCCCCAGTAAATAAGTAAGTGAATAAACAAATGATTGATAAGTGAAAACAAAACATTATTGAAGAAAAAAAACATAAACGGGAATCCTTTTGTTCAATTTCCCTCTAATTTTCAACTTCTGAAAAATGGTTCTCGATCTCTTTCGCTACTAATATTGGAAATTCCATAACCAATTATCTCCCCCTGTCGCTAGGGGGCGAATCGCCGGCATCGTATGTTGGTGCCAAAAATCAAAAACTTCACTTATCGAAAAGCAGTTACTGGACGAGAGACGTAAAAACAAGCTCTCGTCACTTAGCCCAAACAGGGCCTACTTATCACGGAGCACCCACTGAGGGTAGTCGCATAAACAGCGGTCCCTACATTTCATTCATCACTTAGCCCCAAAACAGGGCTTACTTATCGAAAAGTAGTATTGGAGGAGAGACGTAAAAACACCAAGCTCTCATTACTTAGCCCAAAAACAGGGCCCACTTATCACAGAACTTTACAACCAGCTCACTTCTAAGGCATTGTATCAGCATACGTTAAAAGGCCGGTACAATTGCACACTTACTGAAGGACGAGAAACTACCGAGACGAAGCGTCTTATCAACATTTCCTACCGACGAAAAGAATACCCTGTTATCACCATTACTCCAAGAAAATTACTCCACAGATAAGTCTTGTTGAAAATACCATTAAAATTTGCAACAATTTTATGAAATTTTTGTCAATATAAGTGTCTGCATTTACTTTGTGTTTGTTCCTTCTTTGTCCGACAATTTGCCTACAACTTCGGAGAAATAAGAGCTCCTTCGAAAACCGTAAATACTCTTACTAACTCTCTTTGAGGATGAAGTTAAACTGTTCTCTAAAAAAATTGAATTAAATGTGCACACATTAGCTAAAATATATTAGACTGTTAAATTTGACCTTCAGCTTAGACATATTCGACTCGAAAATTCTAACATTATCTTTGGCATGAAAATATTAAACTCTTAAATTCATACATTAGCTTAGGCATATTAGACTTTTAAATTCGGACTATAGCTTGGGCATATTAGACTCTTAAATTCGGACTATAGCTTGGCATATTATACTCTTAAATTCGGACTATAGCTTGGACTATAGCTTGGGCATATTAGACTCTTAAACTCGGACTATAGTTTGGGCATATTAGACTCTAAATTCGGACTATAGCTTGGCTTGGGCATATAGACTCTTAAATTCGGACTATAGCTTGGGCATATTAGACTCTTAAATTCGGACTATAGCTTGGCATATTAGACTCTTAAATTCGGACTATAGCTTGGATATTAGACTCTCTAAATTCGGACTATAGCTTGGGCATATTAGACTCTTAAATTCGGTCTATAGCTTGGGCATATTAGACTCTTAAATTCGGACTATAGCTTGGGCATATTATACTCTTAAATTCGGACTATAGCTTGGGCATATTAGACTCTTAAATTCGGACTATAGCTTGGGCATATTAGACTCTTAAATTCGGACTATAGTTGGGCATATTAGCTATATATTAGACTCTTAAATTCGACTATAGCTTGGCATATTAGACTCTTAAATACTATAGCTTGGGCATATTAGCTCTTAAATTCGGACTATAGCTTGGGCATATTAGACTCTTAAATTCGGACTATAGCTTGGGCATATTAGACTCTTAAATCGGACTATAGCTTGGGCATATTATACTCTTAAATTCGGACTACAGCTTGGGCATATTAGACTCTTAAATTCGGACTATAGCTTGGGCATATTAGACTCTTACTCTTAAATTCGGACTATAGCTTGGCATATTAGACTCTTAAATTCAGACTATAGTTTGGGCATATTAGACTCTTAAATTCGGAATTTAGCTAAGGTCTATTAAAATCTAAAATTCAGACTTCAGCTTAGACATAGACTTTTGAATTCAAACTATAAATTAGACATCTTAGACTCTTAAATTCGTACTTTAGTTTAAGAATATCATACTTTAAAATTCAGACTTTAACTTAGGCGTACTCTTAAATAAAGACATTATCTTATGTATATTAAACTCTTAAATTCGGACTTCAGCTAATGTATATTAGATTCTTAAATTCATAGCTTAAACATATTAGACTCTCAAATTCAGACTATAACTTAGGTATATTAGACTTGTAACATTTTTTGTGAACAGTAATAAACATTATAAACACTGAGATGTTTACTGTATGAGTTTGAGTTAATAATTAAATACAACATTATTAAAAGCAAATATATGGATAATATTATATTTAATGAATTTATAAGGCTAATGATAATAAATAATAAATATGCCTATGAATTAAATCTGAGTGATATATATATTAGAATTAAATCTACATTTAAATTTTGTATACATTAAAATATTGAAATTATACATTAAAATTATACTTCATGAACGTTACAATATATCAAATTACAACAGATTTATACAATATTCATGAAATTATGCATTGAAATTGGAATCGAAATTATTTTTTTTTTTTACTATTAATGTTTACATTAAAAATCAAAAAATCAAAAGAAAATGCGGACTTTAGCATAGTCATATCATATTCTAAAATGCGTTTAGAATATTTTGATTTAAATTACATTCTTTAATTCAGACATCATCTCAAGTGTATTCGGCTAGTATATTAGACTAGTATATTAGACTATTGTATTATTATTGTTACGTTCACCTATCGTTTCAACGTTATACAACGCTTTTCCATCAGAGATACCAAAGAAAAATGAGAGGGTACACGTTAGACTTGGCAATGAACAACAAAACATAATATTATTTTTAAGACATTTTATTCAGAAAGTCGAGAACTGAGATGAGGATAAAATAGAAATCGCCAGGCTGGGATATATGTAGAGGTATCAGGGAAGATATTCATCGTTACCCTGTCTGTTATAGTTTGAATGAGATAGTAAGATAGGTTTTGTTATAGTTTCAGCCCGTAGGTCATAGTCAATTCGAAGATATACATATATATAGTTTTTAGACAAAAGGCAATGAGAGCAGCTTGTATAAAAATTCCATGCCGGAATATATCACTTAACTTTGTTTTAGTGGGTTCATTTTTTAAAATCTCCGTGGAGTTATATCCGGTGATTTTCCTTTTATTCTTGTTTCGGTCCATATCTGTATGAATGACTACTCCGGGTATCATTTCTTTTATGTTGCGTTCTTAATAGTGGTAACTTTCTTCTTGGGAACGATTTTTCTCCCCTCCCCCACGAGATTTTCAATCCCACTATGTTCACTGACCGGGTCCCGAGTGCCAACTGAAAACTGATGATAGGGATCTCTTTCCTTCCCCCCAAATCGTGACGTCACCTGTCTCTCGGTAAGCTTGGCGTACGTGAGGAAAGCAACGAGTGTAGTATCAGTTGTTCGTTTAGGGTCAACTTCTGGGACTTCCCCCCTCCACTCCTGGCGTCAGAGAGTCTCTAAAAACATTCTAGAAGTTTCCAATTGCTGACCATTTTTGATTATACGTAACATTATATAATTCTATTATATTATAAGACTAGTATATTAGACTATTAGATTCCTACTTTAGCTCAGACATTAGCATAATTATATTAGACTATTATATTAGACTAGTATATCAGACTAGTATATTAGACTATTGTATTATTATATTATTACATTAATATATGATATTTTAGACTAGTATATTAAGCTATTATATACTTTAGCTCAGGCATTAGACTATGTATATTAGACTATTATATTAGACTAGTATATTAGACTATTGTATTATTATATCATTACATTATTATATTATATTATTAGACTAATATATTACATTATTATATTCCTACTTTATTTCAGATATTAGCTTAAGTATATTAGACAATTATATTAGAGTACTATTGTATTATTATATTATTATATCATTAGACTCGTATATTAGACTATTATATCCCTTCTTTAATTCAGGTATATTAGACTCTAAAACTCAGACTTTTAAGTTTATGTAGCTTAAAAGCCTGTCAGCATTTTTTCTTTGCTTTTTTTAAAAAGAAGAACAGTGAATGACGTCACTTCCGGTCATTAATTATCTTTGTAGCCTTCACCAGGAACAAGCAGATGACAGTAACAGAAATGACGGACGTCATCGGACGTGTCATTGGCCATTCATCACCCGGCGGCAAATAAAGGAAGACAAACAAAAAAATAAAATAAAAAACCCACTCAACTGATTTGCTTTAAATCTTTTTAAATAGATAAATAGAAAATGTCTACTTGATTGTAGCGAGATTGGTTGACGATTACTATTGTCTGTTATATTTCTAATGAAACATTTTTCTTTTTCATCTAAGAGGAAGGGTACATTACCTTAGGGAGGATCAAAGTGTAGTATCTGTTCCAGATTCTATGTTTTGACCCTTACCTTCTATACCCGGCCTCGGCTGGGGGTCCAGTGTGCTTCGGACTCTGGACCGGTAAAGTACAGTTAATGGCATCGTTCCAGGGGGACCATCCCCCTGGATCGACGCAATTTTTATGCACCCACGTAAAAACGAGACCTTGTGTCCAGCCCTCATAAGTGGGATGAGCAGGCAAATACCCCCCCCCCACTAAGAGGAAGGGTACACGTTTATGTAGGCGATTGAGATTTCCTCCTTTCCCCCCCAACCCCGCAGGGTCGACCGCCCTTTTCAAGATGTCACCGGAAGTCAAGGCGTGTCATGCGTAACAGTGACAAGAGAAGAAGAGACTACTGGGTGTACTTCAAATTCATCTTCCCGGACATTGAATAAAAATAAAGAAATAATTTGTCAGTAGATATGTAGGTCACGAATAAGTATTTTACTTTCGAATCTAGTCCACTTCATACATCTGCATAATTTTCAGGAGGTGCTCGTGGCGCAAAGGTTATCGTCGTAGAAAAAAGGGCACGGAAATCCGAGTTCAAATCCTGGACGAGGCAGGTTACATTTCAACTAGCACAAATACCAACCAACCAGCCAACTAGATTATTCAGAGGTAACACTTTGCCAATCAAACTTTGTGAAAGTACTGGATTCTTCCACAATTTACCGTTATTTCAAATTTTGAAGATGAGACTTGATAATTTGTATTATTTAGATTTTTCGGAATGTTTTCCTTATCTTTATTAGTATTATCTACGTTATTCGGACTATTGTCCTCATCTTCTTTGTTATCTGTACAATGTTTCGGCCGATATGCACTCCGGCCTTCTTCAGGTATTTCTTGTCGGACTCTGGAACTTCTTTTCAGACTCTGGAACCTTCTTTTCGGACTCGGGAACCTTCTTTTCGGACTCGGGAACCTTCTTTTCGGACTCGGGAACTTTCTTCGTAATAATACCTGAAGAAGGCCGGAGGGCATATCGGTCGAAACGTTGTACAGATAACAATGAAGATGAGAACAATAGTCCGAATAACGCAGATAATACTAATCATCAAGCCTCATCTCATTCAGAGAAATAACTTATCTTTATTGTTATATACACAAAGGTTTTGTCCGATTTATCCTCGAGCCTTCTTCAGGTGACGAACTCGGGAACCTTTTGGTCAAACTCAGGAGCTTTCATCTTATAATCGGGAGCCCTCACGGAACTTTGCACCGAATGCTTTATTTAATCCAGGGGTCACCAAACTACGGCCCGCGAAGGGATTTTATCAGGCCCGCCGTGGTACCTGAATTTGTTTGTTAAAACATACGAAACGTTCTTTGATAATGTTTTGAAAATTTTGGTTAAATTTGTTTTAGTGCATTTTACGCCACTCATCCATGAATATAACATGGAAAGATAAATTTTGTTTTTCATCTTTTTCTCAGAGCTTTCGTTCTGACTAGCAAGTATTGAACACAATAATAATAATGTGGCCCGCGCTCGTTATTTTTTCAATTATCCGGCTCACCGTGAAAAAAAATGGTGATCCCTGATTTAATCCATTGTGGTATATTCTCATTTACCCGTTAACCATTCATGCTATTTTACTTCTAGTTCACTATGGTAATACCTATCAGTTCATGTACCTAGGTAGCAATATCTCATTTACCGAAAACGATGTCAATATACGCATATGAATGGCATGGACTGCTACATAATCGATCTATCTGATAAAATAAAACGACAATTTTTCCAAGCTGTAGCCGTATCAGGATTACTGTATGGCTGCACCACTCACACTTTAATAAAACACTTTGAGAAAAAGTTTGATGGGAAGGATGTCGCGTGCTGTCTTGAACAAATCTTGGAAGCTACACCCCACAAAAGTTGCTGTATCGCCACTTACCTCCTATCACACAAACCATCTAAGGAAGACGAACAAATTACTGACAAGTCACGCTAAAAGCACTGGTTCTCGTTAGATCAGTAAAGTTAAACAGTGATAAGCCTATTCAATGCTTATTAAGCAACAGCAGGTACTGTAAGCAACAGCAGGTACTGTAAGCAACCTGAGTCCTTTGTTTTTCAAAATGAATTGATTTGACATTAAATGACCCAAAAGAGGGTTTATATACCATAAAACAAAACAACAAACCAATCAGTGATGAGTCTGTTCAATACTTAATTGGGCAACGACTTAAGTAACAGCAGATACTGGAAGCAACCTGAGTCCTTTGTTTTTCAAAATAACTTGATTCGGCATTAAAAGACCAAGAAGGATTCATACGCCCTAAAAATAGCAACCAAGAACCAAGACGAATAAGACATACTGTACACTGCTGGGAAAGCAAGGACGAACTTATAAGTGACGTTCTACTGTGGACACATGTGAACTTCTATTAACAGACTATCGATATGGAAATCTAACCTCTCTGATAAGATAAAACGAGAATTCTTCCAAGCTGCAGCCATGTGAGTGCTACTATATGGCTGCACCACTTGGACATTAAGGAAACACTAGGGAAAAAGCGAGGTATTAACTATACAACGATGCTGCATGCTGTCCTGAGCAAATATGGAAACAGCTCCCCACAAAAGCAGTTGTACGGCCACTTAAATCCTATTACATAAACCATGCAAGTAAGACGAACAAAACATACTGGACAATGCTGGAGAAGTAAGGACGAACTCCTAATGACACTTTTTAGTGGACACCTATATATGCATGCATCAGTGTAGGACGACCAGGAAAAACCTACAACAATCAGATCTGAGCGGAATCTGGATGCCGTGCAGAGAATTTACCAAGAGGGATGACATACATACTGTTCAAGAGACAGCACGAGTGTGTGTGTGTGTGTGTGTGTGTGTGTGTGTGTGTGAGAGAGAGAGAGAGACAGAGACAGAGACAGAGACAGAGAAATCGGTGTCCATTAGGTACCACCAAAATATGTCACGTGATCAATTTAGGCCATAATGAAGGAAGAAACATAAATACTTTTGAACATATTTTTTTAAACTCGCAAAAAAAAAAAAATAACGAACATAAAGAGTTGTTGCAAAAAAACAGTTAATTCAAAGATCAAGTTTTCCCGATTGGGGAAAAATACTCATTGTTATTTGAAAAATAAGCAAAACAGTCTGTTTTTTTAACAAGAGAGTTGGTTTCTTTATTGATATTTTTAGCTTAATTATGTATTCATGATGCTTTTACTAAAAAAGCTCCCCAATAAAAAATGTATAAAAATCTTCTGATATAATTATTCAGACTCTTATCTTTACAGAAAAAAGTAAAATCCTTTTTTGCCGGTTAATTTTTTTTTTTTTTTTTCATGTTTCAGAAAATAAAATGACCTCGTAAAATATTTCCCAAATATATTTTAGGAAAAACATATTTTCATCAAAGGTAAATAATTATGGAAATGTTCGTCAAAATCGGACCATTAATTGATTTTTCATATGATTTTTTAAAAAGCCTCTAGTCGTAACTTGTTTCTGGTTACGTTAAATTTAATTGATTTAACGGTGCAAAATGTAAATATTTTTTTCGTTCAAAATTTTTATTATTTTCGTAAGTAGAAACATTTTTTTTTTAATCATCAGGATTTAAAAAAATGTTTCTTCTTTTGAATGGGCAACATATTTTCAAGATAATATTAAACTTTTGCAAGTTTCATTGTGTTGAATATAGGGGGAGGGTAAATTTTACAGGACAAATTGGTGGTACCTAATGTCTGTGTTGACTTGATAATGATTCCAATAAGTTTTGATGTCACGACTACTTGAAATTAAGGAGTGTTTTTTATTGTACTCAGCCTGTATAAATTTTAACGAAGGGTGTCATTTAATGTCTATCAGTGAGTCTATTAAAATAAAAAAGAGGAAGATGTTATGCCAGCTGAAACCACACCGTCACGAATCAATTAAATTATTTATGAATTTTCTTCGTGTATCCATTAAGCATTAAAATACACGCAAATGTTGTGATCTTATAAAACATTATTTCTCCTAGGACTATAAAACAATAATATGGATATTAATTACGTAAACGAAAAGAAGAAAAAGAAATTTAAAGGTTTAATTTATGTCATAGATTGGAATGACGTCATTATTAATTATATCCTTGTTTGTTGTGACGTAAATAATCCACAATATGGACGGGATATTTGATGTGCGCCGGCAGCACCCTTTCGTCCGACCTTACAAAACTACCCTTTGGCCATTTATTAACGTAAAATCGGTACACAAAAAACGCAACTGGACACACACCAGGCGCTAAATGNCATGAATGGTTTCGAAAAAAGAAAGTTCCGCGGTCCGAGAAGGTTCCAAGTCCGACAAGAAATACCTGAAGAAGGCGGAGGGAATATCGGCCGAAATGTTGTACAAATAACAATAAAGATGAGGACAATAGTCCGATAACGCAGATATACTAAGCATACGTTAAATGCTAGATATTAAGAAGCTCAGTCGGCAGAGCGTTCGGCTAGAAACCACAAGGTTCCTAGTTCAATATCAGCCCTTGCCAACTCACGTATGAGTAGCACGGGATTTTGTGCGTAAAGTAAGGAGCTGATGGTAGGTGTGGCGCTCCACCTCAGACACAAAAAACAATCTCCTTGGTCTAGCGCTAGTGAAAAGGGGATAGACTCCATCGCTGATTGGCTGATACCGACATTAGGCCGTCCCGACAACTTTACTTTACTTTACTTACATTAGTTTCTGATGTCTTCCTAAGATAGCATACACTGTTTCTTAGACCTGATGGAATTCGAGATGAGGAATTACCATTCTGGTCGGATTGTTTTGGCTATTTCTGGCACTTTTCTACATTGATTCATTCTTGGTTGTTAGAGCTGATGACAATCTACGTCTGAATTTCAGAGATGGAGAATTATCATTAATATATACTAATGTATTCAAAACTGGTGTCCTCATCTCACCATGTCAAAGATTTTCCC
This sequence comes from Doryteuthis pealeii, assembly GCA_023376005.1. Lineage (NCBI taxonomy): Eukaryota > Metazoa > Mollusca > Cephalopoda > Myopsida > Loliginidae > Doryteuthis > Doryteuthis pealeii. The sequence continues at coordinate 103,792,416 of CM042156.1, forward strand.
TATCTGATATGAAGAAATGTTGTTGTTATCCATGTATCAAAATCGAACCGTATAACAACGCTGGGTTCGAGTATTCCCGTGAGTAATTATGTCGAAGTGGTGAATCAATACTCCTCATAGTTAAAGAACAAGAGCCAAAATGCTGGATGCAGTTTAGTATCATATTCAGGGCACAGATAGATAGATAGATAGATAGATAGATAGATAGATATAAAAATACTAAGATAGATAGATAGATAGATATGACTGAGATAGATATGAACATATTGAGGTGGATATGAGATAGACAGATAGATATATATGAACAGACTGAGATAGATATGAACAAAATACAGTAGATATTAATAGAGAATTAACATTAATATATACTAATGTATTCAAAACCGGTGTCTTCATCTCGCTATGTCAAAGATTTTCCCTATCTGATATGATTGGTTTGTTTTGTTTTACAGCATATCAACCTCGGTGGGTCATTTAATGCCGACAAAGTTGTGAAATAAATTCATTCTTAATGCATAATACAATTTTGTTTATAAACTCATGTTTTTCTATTCAACCCATAGATGGGACCCTAGCAAGTAATACCACTCCGGGTCAGAGTGGACCAGGGAGCAATGGTGATGAAGGGGTGCTCCACATTCCCCAAATTTCCAAAACTGGAACCTCACCATCAGATGTAGTTTAACGTCATTCCCAAGACATGTAGACACTCAGCCACCGCCTTCTAGCACCCATATGATAAAAAGAGTTTGGGGCTTGCCATAAGGGCAGTAGGGTTGAGAAAATCATATAGGTGCTAGGGCTTGACGTGACCAGCCGATTGATCGAAGGGGGGCTCTCCGACCGTCCGTCTAGCCCAAGATAGGGCCAAAGTGGAGTATTGCAAGTCATCCACCTGGACTCTATCCTTAAGCATCACGGGTCGCCACCTGCGACCAACAGGTGGCTCCATTGGGGGAGTCTTACCCCTCTACAGAGGTGCAGTCGGTGCATTCTAACGCCCCAGCCGACAGGGCGGTATCTGATATGAGGAAATATTGTTGTTATCCATGTATCAAAATCGAACCGTATAACAAGGCTGGGTTCGAGTATTCCCGTGAGCTGATGGTAGGTGTGGCGCTCCACCTCAGACGCAAAAACAATCTCCTTGATCTAGCGCTAGTAAAGTAGCGAATCCATACTCGTCATAGTTAAAGAACTAGAGCCAAAATGCTGGATGCAGTTTAGTATCATATTCAGGGTACAGATAGATAGATAGATAGATAGATAGATATAAAGATACTAAGATAGATAGATAGATAGATAGATATGACTGAGATAGATATGAACATATTGAGGTAGATATGAGATAGACATATAGATATATATGAACAGACTGAGATAGATATGAACAAAATACGGTAGATATTAATAGGCTGAGATAGACAGATAGATATAAACAGAGATAGATAGATATGAACATACTAAGATAGATTGATATGAACATACTAAGGTAGATAGGAATAGACTGAGATAGATAGATAGATAGATAGATAGATAGATAGTTATAAACAGACTGAGAGAGATAGACAGGAACATACTAAGGGAGATATGAATAGACTGAGATAGATAGATAGATAGATAGATATAAACAGACTGAGATAGATAGACATGTACATACTAAGGTAGACATGAACAGAGATTGAGATATATGAACAGACAGAGATAGATAGATATGAACATACTGAGATAGATAAATAGATAGATAGATAGATATGCTTTGGTTTGGTTTGGTTTGGTTTGGTTTGATTTGGTTTCTTTAATGGCATATCAACTCTCGTGGGTTATTTAATGCTAAATCCATATTTGTATGAGAACAGTAGTGGTACTATTTAACCCATATCTGGAGGATTAGGAGTGTCATACCCTTCCCAAGAGTATTAATCTGAAAGTAAACGTAATAAAGAGAGCGGGATTCGAACTCGCTTATAGGTAGATACGGACAGACTGATATATACATGCCCTACCTAGATGTTGAAGACTATTTACTTATGAATATAGCACACACACTCTATATATATATATATATATATATATATATATATATATATATATATAATATAGCACACTATATCATCAATATATATATATATATATATATATATATATAGTTTGCTATATTCATAAGTAAATAGTCTTCAATATCTTGGTAGGGAATGTATGTCTAAGTAAGAATAGGTGAACGTGAAGTCAATGCCGCATGGTTACTGATAGTTTCTAGCTTATGTGATTCTCAAACAAAACTTGGTTTGAAAATCGCGAAGGCGAGAAACTGTAACCAAGAGCGGTTGATTTCATATCCACGCTACCCTAAACACACACACACACACACACACACACACATATATATATATATATATATATATATATATATATATATATATAAATAAGTAAAAAGTCGTCGGTGTGGCCTAAAGTCAGCATCAGTCAGACAGCGAGTGAGTCTATCTTCTTTTCAATAGCGCTCGACCAAGGACATTGTTTTTGGCGTCTGAGGCGGGGCGTTGTACCTACCATAAGCTTCTCACTTTTCCGCACAGACCCCTGTTCTACTCATACGCTGAGTTGGCGAAGGCCGTTATCGAACCCGGAAACTTGTGTTTCCTAGTCGGACGCTCTAGCAACTGAGCTAACCGGCCATAATATATATATATATATATATATATATATATGCATACATAGATTCATGGATATATAGATATGAATAGACAGAGGTAGATCGATAAATAGATAGATAGATAAGTATGAATATCCTGATATGAATAGATAGACAGATAAATTGATAGATATAAACAAACTGATACACATCGATATGAACAGTGATAGATATGAAAGACTGAAATTGATAGATAAATAGATAGATAGATAGATAAACAGATATGAAAGACTGAAATAGATAGATAGATAGATAGATAGATAAACAGATATGAAAGACTTAGATAGATAGATAGATAGATAAACAGATATGAAAGACTGAAATAGATAGGTAAATAGATATGAACACACTCAGATAGATGGATATAAACAAAGATACGTAAATTGAAAGACTAAAACACACACACACTCACACACACACACACATGCACACACACACACACACACATGCACACACACACACACACACACACATATATATATATATATATATATATATATATATATATTATATATATATTATATACTAGCAAGAATATGCGCCTTCAGGCCGTACGTATTTAAGTTTTAATGTTATGAAATATACACACACACACACACACACACACACACATATATATATATATATATATATATATATATTGAGAGATAGATAGATAGAGAGAGATAGTAGATAGAGAGAGAGAGAGAGAGAGAGAGAGAGAGAGAGAGATTCATTGAAGAGAGAAAGAGTAAAAATGAGATGAGACACATTTGGGACTTATACATTACATTGTAGAAATAAGTAATGGTGTTTAATCCGCCTGGTATTATGCGTAGTGGTCCGGAAGCAAGATGTCTGCCCCATGTCAGTGCCGGCGAATTATTAATGGACGACTAAATGTCCGAATTGTCCGTTCTACAAGCCGGATAATTACATTAAGTGGTCAGCGCATGAAGGATGCTTGACCTTTGGTCGGAGGTTTCCTTTTACCAACGAAACTGTGGCTAATATGCTTCGTTTGGTTTTGCCAATTAACTAGTGACCTATCAATCATCGTTCGTTGTCCATCTTGCTCGGGCCATCTAGGCACATCGTATTGACCGACGGCCAGCGTCTGGCACAGATTTATGGCCTCTTGTGGCTGCTCGCTCGCTGATAACGCTCGCGGTATCGGCCATATTGTCTTCGCTGTGGCGGGAAAGAGGCCCGAGTTTAGAAGCGGGAAAAAAAGACTGCTGGCGAGTTTCTTAACAACTTTCGCAGAATTTAATAATTATAAGAATCGATCGATCTCTTTCGGAGTAAAGAGATTTCAAGGAGAAGTTCGGACGGGAATTCTTGGTGAAAGCAGAACCAATTAGGTGGAGCTAGCTGGACGTGGACGTGGACGTGAAAAGGGGAGGTTATCAAAATGGCGGGCTATCAAAATGGCGGGATTTTAACATTCGCCCGCTACTTCAAGGCACCAAACAGCGACCTCAGTTTCATACCAACGTTCAATATTTCTGAGATATCAATTATTATCATTATTAATTTCTGAATATCTGACTACCGTATTGAGTCGTTTGCAGGGTGGGATATATATCAATTACTAAAATTGGCCAGAATACCGGACTTATTATTATTGGGTATACTGTATTTACCAGGGTATAATACGAAAGAAAAACAATATATGAAATCGGGGCCCGACCACCGTATTAACTGGTTTATTCGCTGAGAAATCAATCAATTACTAAAATTATCCAGGATACCTGGATATTATTGGGTTTTGACGAACCATTGACTCATGTATAATACGAAAGAAAAATAATATACAGGAAATCGGGGTCTGGTCACTGTATTGACTCGTGTATAATACGAAAGTTAAACAATACAGAAAATATGGGTCTGACCACCATATTGACTCGTGTATAATACGAAAGTTAAACTATAGGAAATCAGGTTTTGAACACCATATTGATTCGTGCATAATACGAAAGTTAAACAATAGAGGGAATCAGGTTTTGACCACCGTATTGACTCGTGTATAATACGAAAGTTAAATAATGGAGGGAATCAGGGTCTGACCACCGCATTGACTCGTGTATAATACGAAAGTTAAACTATATGAAATCAGGTTTTGACCACCATATTGACTCGTGTATAATACGAAAGTTAAACAATAGAGGGAATCAGGATCTGACCACTGTATTGACTCGTGTATAATACGAAAGTTAAATAATGGAGGAATCAGGGTCTGACCACTGCATTGACTCGTGTATAATACGAAAGTTAAACTATAGGAAATCAGTTTTGACCACCATATTGACTCTTGTATAATATAAAAGTTAAACAATACAGAAAATCTGGGTCTGGCCACCGTATTGACTCGGGTAATACAAAAGTTAAACTATATGAAATCAGGTTTTTAATTGACTCGTGTATAATACGAAAGTTAAACAATAGGAAATCAGGTTTTGACCACCATATTGACTCGTGTATAATACGAAAGTTAAACAATAGGAAATCAGGTTTTGACCACCATATTGACTCGTGTATAATACGAAAGTTAAACAATAGGAAATCAGGTTTTGACCACCATATTGACTCGTGTATAATACGAAAGTTAAACAATAGGAAATCAGGTTTTGACCACCATATTGACTCGTGTATAATACGAAAGTTAAACAATAGAGTGAATCAGGGTCTGACCACCGTATTGACTCGTGTATAATAAGAAAGAAAAACAATATTGGAAATCGGAGTCAGACCACCGTATTGACTCTTATATATTACGAAAGTTAAACACTATAGGAAATCAGGTTTTGACCACATTGTTGACTCGTGTATAATACGAAAGAAAACAACATAAGAAATCAGGCTCTGACCACCGTATTCACTTACTTATTACCAAAGTATTCTGCTACTTAACTCTTTACCGACCAAATTTCCCCCACGTCTGTACCAAATTCTCTTGGTATTTTTTACTTGTATAACGGGATATTTCAAAGTCCACTATCTATTCACCCCAGAACTCATTCTATTCAAATAAAGTCGTATTATTAAAGTAATCTGAGTCTTTCTGCTTAATTTTAATGAACTAACGATCAGTTTTTGTATATTCCTTGGATGTGGTGGGAAAGCCATTGGAAGCGGCTTAAAGTAGACAGAATTAAAAACCTTACAAGAAAAGGGACTACAGAAATTGGGAATGCAAAAAATGGTGTGGGAGACGTTGGTCCTCAAATGTTCTACCCCATTTTTGACAAATTCCATTCTTGGCCCATTTACATAGTATTTTTTCATCAAAGGGACGTCTTATTCTTTTTTATACATCATAATGTAGTATTTATTTCATGAGGAGTCTTGTTTTACGGCATATCAACCTCAGTGGGTCATTCAATGCTGATAAAGTTTTGAAATAAATACATTCTTAATGGATACTCAATTTTTTTTTATTTAACCCATAGATGGGACCCTAATAGGTACTACCACTCCAGATCAGTGGACCTGGGAGCAATGGGTTGCTCCACATTCCCCAGACCTCCTTTTTTGTTAACTGAGAAGGAGAGAGAGAGAGAGAGAGAGAGAGAGAGAGAGAGAGAGAGAGAGAGAGAGAGAGAGAGAGAGAGAGAGAGAGCATTGCGCCCAAAATCAGTCATAACATCATCTGGAAAAACATATTAAAAAAGAATATCGAATGAAATAAAGAAGCAAGGAAGAAATCTAAGATTTATCTTTTTTTTTTGTTAAATTGAAATCGATCACTAATTAGGACTGAGCCTATTCTAGTAGTGACCATCCCAAGCGAGATTTAAGTGGTTTGAATTCAGAGTTTTCCGTCTCCTAGACTAACGTTTATTTCTACGTCTCTCGTTGGTAACGGATCCCTGATAAGTAAAGTTTTTGGTATTGGCGCCAACATACGATGATGGCAAAATCGCCCCCTAGCGACAGGGGGAGATAATTAGCTATGGAATTTCCAATAGTTTATTTTAAGATTTATCTCAGATTTTTGCTCATATTCATTAAGATAAAAATCAAACTACTAAAAATTTATTAAAATCAAATTTTTTATATCACTATGTAAATTAGCCTTTCTGTTCACACTGTAAACCGCTATTTTGTTGTATATATGAATACAATTCCATGTTTTTAGACGGTTAGTGTGGGAACCTTTTGAATTCAGGTTTGTTGAAATTCAAATCTGAGCTGTCAGGTGATGGATACTCCGTAACCTCGAGCTGACCCGACTCCTTCCGGTCACGAAGACTGTGGGGAAAATGCTTAGTTAGCTTAGAGTCAGTTAAGCCGTGAGACGTCCCCGTGTAAGCACGTACCGGCTTCACTCCCCGCCTGTGGTTGAGAATCCTAGATAGAAAGTTCTGATTTTTAGATTAATAAAGATGTGATCACATAAATATATGCCTTGCGTTGTCTCAAAGAGCTAATGACAACCTTGGCATAATCAGACCAGCATCTTAAAGAACCAGACCGATAGCAGAACCAGACCAGTCAACAAAAGACCAGTAGAAGAAATAGAAGAAATAGAAGAAGTTAAAAGAGTTTCTCTGAATGTTTTAGATGGGGCTTGAAGATTAGTATTATTAGCGTTATTCGGACTATTGTCCCCATCTTCATTGTTATGAAGTCCGACAAGAAATACATGAAGAAGGCCGGAGGGTATATAGGCCGAAACGTTGTACAAATAACAATGAAGATGGGGACAATAGTCCGAATAACGCTAATAATACCAAGTTAAAAGAAGTAAGAAGAAATGTACCAGCTACACAAGAAGTTAAGAAGAAATAGAAGAAGCCAGAAAGATAGCTACATAATACAAGAGACAGAGGAGAAAAAGAGATAACAGCCAGCTGTCCCAGAAAGTAAGTAAAGATTTGAATATGAGGGCATAACCACGAGTGTATATCATAGCAAGAATAGAAACTCTCTCTCTCTCTCTCTCTCTCTCTCTCTCTCTCTCTGTCTCTGTCTCTCTCTCTCTGTCTCTCTGTCTCTCTCTCTCAATATATATATATATATATATATATACCAAGCGTGTTGGTAAATCCTTGCGGTGAGAAAAAAAACAGCAAATAGTTTAATTGTAAAAATATACTACCAAACATCAACCGGGGAGAAAAAAATTTTGAAAAAAAAGAAAAGACCAAGATAATCGTACCAACAAAAAATAATCTATTGGTACAGTATTTGGCCAAAAGAAAAAACAATGTATATGTATATATATGTATATAAGATATATATATATATTCATATAACCGCTAGGAGAATAGCTAATAAGTAAAAAGCGCTCAATACCTAAGTAGAGCAAATAATAAAGATAAATCTAATGAGTCAGACTAACCTACTATTAGTTTCGCTTGATGCTCTTCAGGGCTAAGATTACACGCGATAAGAGTCAGATCTTAGCCCTGAAGAGCATTAAGCGAAACTAATAGTAGGTTCGTCTGACTCATTAGATTATCTATTATATATATATATATATATATATATATATATATATATATATAAATGTTGTTCTGGTTCCAACGGGAAAAAATTTAATATTTTATAAAGAAGAAGAAGGTCCGCAAAATGTATTATGTTCTCAGAAAAAAATGTTTTATTCTTTTTATCTTACATACGCGACACGTGTTTCTGATCTGTTGTCTTCTTCAGGCATTGAGTTATTAATTTGGCAGAATATGTCCGATATTTGATAGGTTGTGTGTGTTTCTGCAATTTTATGTTATGGCTGTTTAATAACGGTTGAACGCTACGTTATTTTTCAATACTTGCGTGCGATTTGCGCGTGACTTGCATGCGACCTGCGCGCAAAAATTGAGAAAAAATGATGTAACGTTCCACAACTTTGCGCGTAAGTCGCACGTAATATATATATAATATATATTATATATATATATATATATATATATAATATATATATATATATATATACCCAGGCACTAAGGTTTATAACACTAGATGTAAATATAATGTGAATAATTCATTAATATATCTAGATAATAAATTTAAATAATTTATGATAAACTACGTCAGTCTTTTTAAAATGCATGTCACGATGTCATTGTTTCCATTAACCTTAACTTTTAACTTCACTAATTAATCATTTTATAATATAGTAAATATATACAGCCCATTCAACGGTGGCATATGGAAATCGAATAAATTGCAATGGAGTTATCGGAATAAAAATTGAATAGAATAATTTTATTTATTTTGTTATCGTCTAAAAGAACTACAATGGTTAAATGTTAAACATTACTAATTGTCAAATTTATTGTCAGGTATTTTTTCAAGAATTTCTATTGATTTTGACAGTTGGTTGTTTGCAGTTGTTTGTTTCTAAGTGGATTGAAAATCAGCTTAATCAAATGGGCAGGTTTGAAAATAAAAGCTTGAGCAAGAACCAACCAATTCTTGTTGTGTTAATTAAATGTTAAAACAAGCAATGTCCAGCCCAGCACAAAGAATAATCAACGAAGAAAAACCAACCCTTAACAGAAGCACAACCAGAGAAAGACCATATCACCTATAATCTCTCATCTATCTCTCTGTCTCTGTCTCTCTCTGTCTCTCTCTCTCTTATATATATCAGACGTATTATGTGGGTATATATGAGTATATAACACAGCTATATTGGTTTCTAGGATGCGCACAATGTCGATGTAATAGTGCTTGAAGTATTCTCTTTGAGTCTTTTTTATGGTTGATACCAGGCCTCGTATATTTTAGGTCGCTATGGCAATTTCATTAGGAGAATGTTGTACAAGTGTTATTGACATAGTTGAGCAGTTGAGATCTCTCTAGAAAACTGACCATTTTGTGTTCTCTACTGAGATAGCATCGTCTCCGATGGCTAGGCCATGTCCGCCGGATGGATGGTGGACGAATCCCGAAGGACATCCTCTGTGTAGAACTTTCGTCTGGTAAGAGACAGATTGGTCGCCCCCAGCTGTGTTTTAAGAATGTCTGCAAGAATGATCTCAAGTGTTTTGGCATTATCCCTTCCAGCTGGGAAAATTTGGCTAAGGACCGCCCCCGGTGGCGGCAGGGTTACCGTAGCGGACTGTTTATGTCTGAAGTCACCCTGGTGCAACACCATGAGGTCAAGAGGTCCAGAAGAAAGCGGCGACAACAAAGCACCGGCACATCAACATCTTCTAGGACAGCCTTCACATGCGACATCTGTAGTCGAGACTGTTTTTCGAATTTTGGACTTCACAGTCACCGGAGGCGCTGTTATGTCAGGAGTATAAGAACTATATAGTCTTCCGAGACTGTAATACCAATAATTAACATAGTATTTTCGTTGAAGGAGGGTAGACACTGTTAAGGATATATTCAACTTCGCTTACTTCATAACACTGATGGAAAATTTGTCGAAACTGACAAAAGAAAGGCAGCCACGATCAGCAGCTCATTTAATAAGCAGCTTACTGACCCAAACAACGAATAGTTGTTCCCTTTTATATAGAATTTATTTGGAAGGCGCGTGGTGTAATGGTTAAAACCGTAGGAAATGGACCCGTCGGCCCGAGTTCAAATCCTTGACGAGGCTGTAGTAGTAATACCATTAGGAAAGGTATGCATCCAACCACACTCCCTCAAACTATGGGTAAATAGTAGGGCTGACAGGGCTCTTTAACCTTGGTTGGATAACCAGTCTATGAGAAGGAAAGTTCAAATCTAACCCTGCTTAAGAAATTGACCTTGTGCCGCATCCTACTTTACTGAGTGTCGGTATATATAATATATAATATAATATATATATATATATATATATATATAATATATATAGCATCGTGTTTCGACGTTTCACGTCTCATCAGTGTGGCTAGACACAGCAAATACTTCTGGCCAGGAGCAAAACCAGACTGACCCTTCATCAGCCCGGTTACTTAACCTCTCTGCCGTCGACACCTGCCATTAAGAAGTGGTGTTTAACTGATAAATACATACATCGGTGTATATATTTTACGGTCACCAGAAAGATAAAATCTGTAAAGAGCAGACGATCATTGCTTTATTACGCTGGTGGTGAAAGTCGTTTACAGTTGTTCCTAGAGAGCTCTCACAGGTTTTGGGAGTATATATGAATTTAACATTTTTGAAAAAACAAATGATGTTTATAATTGCTGACAGAAATCTGTTTCGACCACTTTAATAGATCGGTCATCATCAAGAGCAACATATGAGAGAAAAACGGGATAAATAACCGTTAGAAGAAAGGGTACAAACAAAACGCTATTATTCAATGCTGGAATTCAAAAAAAAATGCGTGTTCTATATTAAAATTAAAATGAATTTTATTTTTAAAAAATCAGAAACGTTATAGTTGATAATAAAACTCAAAAGAGTTTGATATAAAATTATATAAAAGTGTATAATGAGTATCAAAATTGTTCATGATATATTCCAGCTATTAAAAAAGTAATTTACATGTCATATATATATAGGGAGTGCAAAAGTAGGTATATAGTTATAAAAAAGGGAAAAACATATACATTATTCATTGTATTTATTATACAAACAAACAAATGTTGCAAATACATGTAATAAAAAGCACTTGTAGTAAGAAGCTCTAATCCCTCAGGTACTCAAATTGTTTGCCTTTAGAGTTCACACACTCATGCAAACTCCGGAACAAAGGACTTTACCAGCATCAATTTCCTAACAAGCCTCCAAAATGAACTAAATCAACGATGCAGGGAACGATTTTTATTACTTACGATATGTCACTTTCACTTCAGTATAATATGACACTAATTTCACTGATGTGACATTACTGTATACCTACTTTTGTACAACCCTATATATATGGAATATATATATATATATATATAATATATATAATATATATATATATATATATATATATATATATTAATATATATATAAGTGAAGAAATAACAAAAGACTTAGAGATTAAGCATTATAGTCTATTTCAGGGAGCTTAGAAAAAAGAAAAAAAATTTATGTTGTAGTTTTACTTCCGCCACAAAATAATCGGTCAGCAAAAAATGTATCTCTTAACTGTATCCATTATTTTTGACAGATTAGAAAAAAGAAAGACATATTCAAAGTTCGTCACCAGGCGAAATTCCCGATTCAACTAATTTGAAAAAAGCAACGGAAATTTTTTTTTTTTTTGCAACATCAAGGATTTTATTTGGAATTCATATCACAGGACTATAAAATTCTAAAAAATAAAAATAAAATATATATAAATAAAAATTTGTTTTCAAATGCCTTTAAAGTAATATAAAAATTCATCATTCGCCTCTGATGAGTCGGGAGATTTAGACTATTTGTCTAAGCTCCCTGAAATAGACTATAATGCTAAATCTCTAAGTCTTTTGTTATTTCTTTACTTATATATTTGCTCTGTGACTCTAACATTAAGAGCACACATTGAACTCTCAAAGTGCGACAGGTTTTTTAAATAAAATTCTTGTGTCGTAAGGAAGATTTCTTCTCTGGACTTTTGGATTATATATATATCGTCTTACCTGATGAATGCTTTAAAGCAAGAAACCGCTGGTTGTAATACCGTTCCCGTAATTAAATAAATAAAAGCAAAAACTTTTATTTGTTTTGATTTCTCATTGAACTATATATATATATATATATATATATATATATATATATATATATATATCAGAACCTTGAGAAATGGCCGTTCACCAGGCCCAAACGATACCAACAAGAAATGTCACTATCAATTGTTTCTTTCGTCAACTCAGCATTTGAACACCACTACTTGGTAGGATCTATTGGCTAGGGCATCCTTATCTACGACCAGGGCATCCTAATCTACGAGCCGTCGTATTGTTAAACATCATCCGGATGATCCTGTCCACACAATCACTGCACCGAATACATGAAAAACCGACCACATCACGGAACCCTACCAGAATTCCTTCAAGCAAAGAATTGCCATTAGGGTAATAGGCCTGGGACAATCATTTAGGTGCTAGGCTTGATATAACCAGTCGATTGATCAGATTGATCTGTGTAAAAATATTTCTATTAGTAGGAATAATTTGATGTGTACAAAAAACTCTTATAAACTACACAAAAATGTAAATGTTAATGTAACAATGAACACAATTCCCTAATCTCTAAGCATAAAGTAAACCTAACATGCCATTAAAATCAGTCAAGTAATCAAACAAATTAGCGCTCCACAAAACATTATCTTGTACCTGATTTTGCTATATCAGATAAATTTTCACAAGTTATATCTGTGTTTTTAAACAATTAAAGAAAACGAAGGAAAACAGACACCATTTGAAATACAAAATTGAGATGGGTTATGATGAAAGTAAAGAAAATAAAATAACCCACTCTTAGAGTATCCCTACTACTGGAGCAACTGGTGTTGTTCTAGCAGAAGAGATTAGTGTTGTGGAGGAGTATGATAATGTTGATACCCTAAAAAGCTGTTTACTGGACAACAACCATACACTACTGCTGTGAAGCTGTGGTACTTTCACTTCTAGATAAAAAAAAAATACCATCATTGGTTGGACTCTATATTCAAAAATGAACTTCCGTTCAGAGCTGTTTTAAGCACATTTATGGCAGTACAAGTCTGACTTTGACTCTCACCGATTAATCGGCTAGTTACATCAAGCCCTAGCACTTATATGATTGTCCAGACCCTATTGATTTATGACCCAACTCCCAAACCTTTATATCATACATAATGTAAAATTCTGTGGCTGAGGTATTGTGTCCTGGGTATGACGTTAAATTAAAAAAGAAAACTCAGCGCACCCTTACTTCCGTGGTTCTGCTAATGTTTGTTAAGTGGCAGTAGTCATTGCTTTTTTAATATATGCTGGATGCGCTTAACGTAACGTTATTCGTTATAAAAAAAAAGGGAATCGATGACCCAATTTCATATCCTGATTGGTAAATAGTAGAACAGACTGAGTTTTTTTTTTTTTATTCTTGGTTAGGAAACCAGTCTAGAAGCGACAGAGAATAAACTAGATGAAGCTGCACAAGAATGCTGCGGGTGATCATGAACAAGACGTGGAAAACAGCACCCCACGAGAAAGCAACTGTACGGCCAACCTGCGACATATCACCCAAACCATCCGAGTAAGACGGACAAGACACCGGACACTGCTGGAGAAGCAAGGACGAACTCATAAGCGACGTCCTCTTGTGGAAGCCAGCAACATGGGCGCGCCAGTGTGGCCGACCAGCAAAGATGTTACATTGTTCAGCTCTGCCGCGGATACAGGATGCTGCACAGAGGACCTCCCGAGAATGATGAGCGATAGGGACAGATGGAGATAGATTGTCATGGATATTCGTACCAACAGCGCGACATGATGATGATGATGATGATGTACATAGTATTTGTATGCAAAAACAAAAGCAGCTTTACTCTGCAGGAAAATTGACCTCGTGACCACATCCTTTCGTTGCTGGGATTTGGTAAATACATACAGGTCGGTCAGTTATTTGGGAACACGCTTTAAATGTACAATGAATGGAAGACGACCTAATACAAGGTTACACAGCATGCGACAAAAGTAAACAGTCTGTTCTCTTTCTATCCGTTTGATCAAGTTCCTATAAATATATATATTTACCAAATCCTCCACACGTGTAGGATGTAACACAAGGTCAATTTCTTAAGCGGAGTTTAACAGGTTTGAATTCAGAGTTTTCCTTCTCCTAGACTGGTTGCCTAACCAAGTTTAAACAACCCAGTCCTCCCTTCTATTTACCCATAGCTGGAGTGAAAATAGTTGGATTCATACCATTCCCAATGGTATTAGCGACTAGTTGAAATGCTACGCATTACCACCGTCCAGGGAATTTGAACTCGGGGCGCACGAGTCCCATTTCAGCATGATCTTAACCATCCTACACCACCGAACGTGCGTCCTTGTAGGATGGGTGCATATATTTTTGCTAGGATTGAGGTTAAATCGAAAAATTATTCTACTAGTTTATAAAAACCAACAGCAAACAAAACAAAAATATTTAACTCCCAATTCGCTTAACAAATCATATAATGCCCTGAATCAACTTATGCCCAGACGACAGATTCGTTTACGCTACTCTCCTTAAATACTTATGCATACACCTACAATCATGCTTATCAACCGCTCAAATGAGCCTCTAACAATTCTATCGTTTTTGTATCAAAATGCATAGCCCCCTTCCCTCCCATATGGGAAATAATTTATCAAATAATCAGGAAATTATCTGGATTTAATGGACAATTTTCAGTGGTTTATTTGTATCAATTAAATTTGGTATTTATATAATGCATCTACTTTATTTTATTTTCAAAGAACTTTCTCAGTCTCTTTTTCAATGTCACTTATTTTTGACCCCCCCTTTATGGTTGGGGGCGTAAATTAATTTTTGCGAGTTTGGTCATTTTTTCGGTACTTATTACCAGTATAAATATAAAGAGATATAACTTATCCCGGAACTTATGAATAGAAACAAAAAAAATCTATTTTTAAGGTTGCTCTGTTCTATTGAGAAAATTATAGTACCGATAAATCGAAAATTAAATAACTGCAAAAAAATGAAATAGATTTAATTTTTTTTTATTTCTTTTTTACCTCATTGTTCAATAATTTATTTTAAATTGGCTATTATTTTATAAAAGAAAAATATTATACATCGATATTTTTTCTGCCTAAAAAGGAAGAGGGGTACATTTCAATCGGTTTTTCTTCAAAACGTATACTTTTTCCGGAAAAAATTAAGTTTGCCCATTTGTAAGATACATTTTATTTTAGAATCTAAAACATATAACATTATAAACTTAACATCAGGCTTAAGCTATTTTAATGGATATATTATATTAATTTTTTCATAGCAAAAATACTAAAATAAATTTTGAAATAAAATAATGTTATGCCATTATTAAAAATTGCGTTAATTGATGAATCAATACTGAAAATTTCGAAAATTAAAATCGCGATAAATTACCTAATTTGGTAAAAAATTTCCATCCTAAATGTTACGTCTTAAAATTGTAAACAAACGCGACCTTAAAAGCATTGAAAAAGAGGCTGAATGTCGGATCGCGTCGATAACTCTGTACCAAAACAAAAAATCCGTTTTTAAAATCTTTTAAAAATAAATGCATTATGTAATGATATTTTTTCCTTTTTTAATTGATGGTCATTATGTTACTACTTATCATTCTAGACAAGTCTTAACCGTAAATAATAGATTAATTAATTCTAATTTGTTTTTAAAAAACCTTAGCAGCAGACAAATTGGTAACCCAATAATAATAATAGGGGGTCCCTTTGCGTAGAGGGCTTAACGTTACTAGACTGTGACATACGTAGTAACACCGTTCGCAGTACAGTCGGGCATTACGCTCACCTTTCAATTAATAACAGCTGATGCGTAATGGTGTGAAGACTCCTGTTTCCCTACAACTAACGGATTAAAAATCTTAGTATTACTACTGTTTCCTTCTCCAAGATTGCTTTGCAGTTGAATAATCCATGTAGGCTTGAATGCCATTCAACAAAGGACACATACACAAATAATTGTTAATCTAGTGTTTATCTTTCCTTCGCGAGTACTCTACAAACATAAAGGTTCCGATTTAGCTCCAGTCGCTACGAGCGTTCAGCTAGGAGCACAAGGTTCGTGGTTCCGATTCCGGCCCTTCGCCAAACTTTCAGCGTATGCAGTACACAAGGGATCCGTGCCAGTTAAGTGAGGAGCTGATGGTAGGTGTTGCCTTACCCCAGCAGCTAAAATAATCTCCTTGGGCTTAGCGCTGTTAAAGGGAAGACTCCTCCTCGCTGTTCTGTCTGATACCGACATTAGCTCAATTCATCCGTCCGACGACTTTACTTACTCTATAGCGTTTATACTTAAATATTTACCAAAACCCCTCCGCACGAGCAGGGATTGTGACACCAGGTCACATTTCTTAATCGGAGCATAGTTCAACACGTTAGAATTCAGAGTTTTCCTTCTCCTAGTCCGGTTACCTAACCAAGGTTTAAAGAGCCCAATCTGCCCTAATAATTTACCCCATAATGGAAGGAGAGTAGATTCATACCTTTCCCAGAGGGTATTTAGCGCTAAGTGAAATGCAATTACCACGTCCAGGATTTGAACTCGGGGCGACGAGTCCATTTCCTATGACTTTAACCATTACACCACGCGCTTTCTTATAGCGTTTATAGAAATGTTTTATCTTTGTTTGGATGCTACTACCCCTGACAAATATTATGGAACTAAATACTTTGATATATTTATACAAACCGTTCAATAGCTATGGGTTAAATAGAACTACTACTGTTCTTCTACAAGGATGACTTTGGTATTGAATAATTCATGAATGTTAAAATGTACTTTATCAAATAAACCTGATATACGTGTAGGCTACACCTATACTTATACATAGTCATACAGATATGCTTGCGCCTACACGCATATGCATTATAGCACCTTGATATGTGCACCTAAGAACGGAAGAGCTTAAAGTGTAACTACGTCAGCAATGACGTCAGCATGACGTGTTAATAAGGTCGATTTTTATCATATTACCTAAGCCACAATTTAATCGATTTGTTGGGTCACTGCTGATGACGCGTGTCAGTTTTTAAAAAGACATTCTTATTATAATGGAGATTGTGTGTTTGTCTGTAACCGAAACTATATTACTACTCAAGTCATAATTCCCTTAGTTCGTTTACGTCCATTTCTTTTTTCATTCAAATCCTCAATTATTAATAAAAATTGTTTTACATTATTAATACTGTTGACCATATCTACATAATATTTCTATCCCACTTGTACGGGTCAGGCACAAGGCCCTATTAAACGTGGGACCACCCACAAACCGAAGCTCATGGGTGGCGGGTGAAAAATTGCGTCGATATCCCCCTGAAGGGGCGCCTCAGGCACTGGGCAATAAACCCAGCCTGCCCTTTAAATCAAGGGGGCAGGTGTTGCCTGGGGGGATGGCCCCCTGGGATCGACGCTGTATTATAGCAATGGTTCAGAGGCCGAAGCCACTGTTGACTTATCTACATGATATTTACCGCGTACCCACTTTACGGTCAGGCAACAAAGTCCCTATTAACGTGGGACCACCCACAAGCCGAAGCTCATGGAGTGACAGGTGAAAAAATTCGTCGATCCAGTTCGGCATTCCCCCTCAAGGGGGGCGCCTCAGCGCTGGGCAATAAACCCAGCCCTGCCCCTTTAAATCGAGGGGACAGGTGTTGCCTGGGGGGGGTGCCCCTGGATCGACGCCGTTAATATATCAATGAGAGGCCGAAGCCACTGTTGACCATATCAACATACTAATAATATGAAATTGTATTTATATATACAACAAAATAGCGTTTATAGTGTGAATGGAAAGGCTAATTTGCATATTGATATTAAAAATTTGATTTTAATAAATATGTTTAGTATTATTGATTTCTAATTGTTTGGTTTTTCTTAATGAATATGAGCAAAAATCTTTGAAATAAATTTTAAAAGAAATCCATAAACAAGAAGAAATGGCTGTAATTTTATTCTTTACTTCCTATTTTAACTAAATAGTTAAATTAGGAAAATTTAGCAATGAAAGACGGAAGTGATGGAAGAGTAAGTTTTCAATTGTTTTATTTTTCGATTATACTGCCCTCTGTTTCAAATCTTTTTATCTGCATTTTTATTTAGTTTCTTTAGATTTTCTAATTTAATATAATATGTTATTACGTTAAAACCTAAATACGTGCATATTCTTGCTAGTCCTATTAATGTTGACTTGATACAAAGGTTATGATTTATATAACCCCTGCAGGACTTATACTATCTTCCAAGCGGTAGTCGTGTCTGGGCTATTGTACGGCTGCACGACTTATTCTCTAACAAAACGCTTGGAGAAAAACCATGTGTACAAGAATATGGACTTCCATAGACAGATTATTGATATTAAGGAAATCTGATCTCTCTGATAAGATAAAGTGAGAATTCTTCCAAGCTGTAGCCATATCAGTGCTACTGTATGGCTGCACCACTTGGACTAACAAAACACCTGGAAAAAGGCTAGATGAAAACTATACAAGGATGCCCGCGTGTTGTCTTGAACATAATCCTGGAAGCAGGATCCTAACAAAAGAACAGCTGTACGGCCACTTTCCTCCTATCACACAGACCATCCGGGCAAGACAAACAAGAAATGTTGGACACTGCTGGAGAAGTAAGGACGAGCTCAGAAGGGATGTTTCCTGCGAGCACCTACACATAGACACAGCAGTTTGGTCGGCCAGCTTTAAGACCTAAATCGATCTGCTCTGTGCAGATACAGGATGCTGGGGAGGACCTTTCAGGATCGACGACCGATGGCGATGGGAGGCGAGGAATCGTGCTGATGTCCCGATCTGATGATGATAATAATGATCATGATGATGTAAACAAAATTGATTGGTTTGTTTTGTTTTACGGCATATCAACCTCAGTGGGTCATTTAATGCCGATAAAGTTTTGAAATAAATCAATTCTTAATGCATAATACAATTTTTTTATAAGTACATTTTTTCTATTTAACCCATAGATGGGATCCTAACAGGTACTACCACTCCGGGTCAGAGTGGACCAGGGAGCAATGGTGATGAATGGGGTGCTCCACATTCCCTAAACCTCCAAAACTGGAACCTCACCATCAGATAGTGTTTAATGTAATTCATAGGACATGTAGACCTGCAGCCACCGCTTTCTAGCACCCATATGATAAAAAGGGGTTGGGGCTTGCCATAAGGGCAACAGGGTTGGGAAAAAAAAAAGAAATTAAAATGGTAATTACTCCGCGTGCCGGAAGTGGTAAAACTTATCTGCCCCTTTTTTTCGAATGTACGTGATATTCGGAAAAATACAAGGGCAAATATTTTGAGGGATAGGGGGTTCTCTGACAAGTCTAACCTAAATAAGGGCCAAACTGGAGTGTTGCATGTTATGGACTGCTCAGCCACCAGGGTCCCATCCTTAGACATCACAGATCGCCACCCACTTCCAACAGGTCGTCACATTGGGGGATTTTACATTGGGGAGATTTTCTACAATCCCATGTTTATTAAGGGTTATTATTACTTTATTGAAACCATATAAATGTGTGAAAACAAATGGCTATTTGAAATCATATTGTTGTTGTTGGCATCCTTCCGTCTACGAGAGACGATGGAGTAGTGTCAAAGTTTTTTGTTAGCTTGAACTGCATAGCCTGGGCGGGTTCATATGGAGGATTAGCTGTTGCCCGTGCAGCAAATCCCCCCTCCACACTGCCGCTGTGATCCAAAGGAAAGGTAAGGTAACAATGCAGTTTGGCAACGGAAGTGTCGCAGGAGTTGATGGGCAGCAGGAGTTGATGGTACTCATATAATTATCAGTAATAGATAGGAATACTTGAAACCATACAACTGTTTGCTAAATATATATATATATATTGCATTGAAATACTTGATATCATATAACCATGTGAAAAATCCTATAAGAAACTACTACAGAAAAATGTAAATGTGAACATACAATGAACGTGATTCCCTAACCTCCACGCATAAAATTAAGCAAGGCACGGAAAAGGGGGAGGCGGAGAGGAGAGTAGCCTCGACAGCAAAGAGAGCCAGAAAGAGGGAGAAAAGACAGCAGCCTCAGAAAGCATCACAGTTTGTGTGCAGTCGGTGCACTAAAGACTTTCACTCAGGAATTGGTCTGCACAGTCACCTGCGCAGATGCAGATAATTTATTTATTTATTTGGTGTTGTAGAGGAGTAAACACCTCTACTAAGATGGACTGCCCAAGAAGCATTTAAGAGTCGACGCAGCTGTGACTGAGGTCGGAATTCATTCGAACGAAATTACTGCGTCAACCCCAACTATTTGAACCTCCTTATTTGTACGTTTGGTCTTGTGATTTGTATTACTTCTTTGTTCTATGTTAAGTGTTGAATAAATACATATTCACACACCCTGTATTCTCTGTGTAATGCCACCTCAATGATACAACAGATTTACGGCAAATGGATTCGAAAAATCGTAACTGGAATAACAGATTGACGAACAAGTACTACTACTCGCAGTAATATTATCTGCGTTATTCGGACTATTGTCCTCATCTTCATTGTTATTTGTACAACGTTTCGGTCGATATGCCCTCCGGCCTTCTTCAGGTATTTCTTGTCGGACTCGGGGACCTTCTTCAAAGTTCCGTGATGGCTCCCGATTACGACAAGAACTCGGACTCGGTAACCTTCTTTTCGAACTCGGGAACTTTCTTGTCGTAATCGGGAGCCATCACGGAACTTTGAACCTATAGTTAGCGGATTGAGAACAGGATACCCCCGTGGAATAAATAAAGGGTTAGGTTCAAAATTCCGTGATGGCTCCCGAATGCGACAAGAAAGTTCCTGAGTTCGAAAAGAAGGTTCCCGAGTCCGAGAAGGTTCCCGAGTCCGATAAGAAATACCTGAAGAAGGCCAGAGGGCATATCGGCCGAAACGTTGTACAAATAACAATGAAGATGGGGACAATAGTCCGAATAACGCAGATAATACTAATCTTCAAGCCTCATCTCAAAACATTCAGAGAAACACTCGCAGTAATTCCGTTCGAATAAATTCCGACTTCAGTCACTGCGGCGTCGACTCTTAAATGCCTCTGGGTCAGGCCATCTTGTAGGGGTGTTCACGCCTCTAAAACATTTGGACACTACGCCATCGTCCTTAGTGGACGGAAAGGTGCCAACCAGGCATAAGATAAACTTAGACGGGATGATATGCCGTTAAATTAATCAATCAATTAATCAACCATAAAAATGTATCTTTCTTACTACAAATGTTAATATCTTCATTAAATATAATTAAATAATTAATTAATACTTAATTAAGAAATAACTGCACAAAAATATAAATATGAATGTGCAATAAACGTGATTACCTAACTTCTGGGCATAAAATTATCTTAGACGGGTTGACATGCCATTAAAATCAGCCAATCAATTTTGATACAAATGTGTTACAACCAATAGTAAATGAGAAATAACCAAACGAATGTTGAAAATGAAATGGAATCTTTATAACATTAACAAAATACAATACTCGCCAGTAGCGTGAAGAAGGTAAACCACTGCTAGTGGTATAAGACTACTCAGTCAGTATAATACTCCCGTATTTAGTAGGATTGTGAGATAGCCATTAATATTCATAGGTCGGGCATATAACAAAATGTTAATATCTACATTAAGGATAATTAATTATTTGATTGATTGATTGATTGATAAATCACCAATTGTGTTGGGTTTTTTTGTTTTGTTTTTTGCTTTGTTTTTGTGGATATATTCATTTTTAAAGTTTAATTTCAATTTGAAAGTTTTAAAAATTTGTTCAATTGGTTTTCCATTTCTGTGCTTTGTCCGTATATATATATATATATAAGTAAAGAAATAACTAAAGACTTAGAGGTTTTGCATTATAGCCTATTTCGGGGAGCTTAATTCTTTATTACTTTTAAGGCATTTCAAATGCCTTAAAAGTAATAAAGAATTCATCATTCGCATCTGATGAGCTGGGAGAATTAGACACTTTGTCAAAGCTCCCCGAAATAGGCTATAATGCAAAACCTCTAAGTCTTTAGTTATTTCTTACTTATAAATTTGCTCTGTGACTCTAACAATAAGAGCACACATTGAGCTCTTCAAACTGCGACAGGTTGTTTAAAAAACCCTATGTCGTAAGGAAGGTTTCTCTCTGGATTTTTGGATTATTATAATATATATATATAATATATATATATATATATATATATATTCAATATCTCTATATAATGTTATTGAGTTTATTTAAAATAAACAGCAATAATCTGATAGAAATTCAGATATACGAGTGATTTTTTTTTCACTAGCTAAAAAAAAAAAAAGAAAGAAAGAAAATTTTCCCGCTTTACCAAGTTTTTACCAGTCACGTGACACGGAATCTTTGTCCGTCTGAGCCACCCCTCACAAAGGAACAGAAAGAAAGAAAGAAAGAAAGAAAGAAAAAAGAATGAATGATTGAAAAAAAGAAAGAAAGAAAGAAAGAAAGAAAGAAAGAAAGAACGACTGAAATAAAAAGAAAGAAAGAAAGAAAGAAAGAAAGAAAGAAAAAAGAAAGAAAAAGAAAGAAAGAATCAATGATTGAAAAAAAAGAAAGAAAGGAAAAAAGAAAGAAAGAAAGAAAGAATCAATGATTGAAAAAAAAGAAAGAAAGAAAGAAAGAAAGAAACGACTGAAATAAAAAGAGAAAGAAACAGTTATCCCCCCAAAAAAATGGACACGGAAACCATCTGTATAAAACGAAGAGTCATGTTTCATGGGCGCGTCGACGCGAAAGCAGATAAAGTTGAAAGGTTCCAGGGAATAAATAGTAATACGAGAATGGCGCATGCGTACAAAAGTCGAGTTAGGGCGCATGCGTAAAATCGTCTGAATTCATTTATGAAATGATTGATGGTGGTGATTATAATGATTTTCACGATGATATAAAAAATACAACAGCTAGAGTAGAGAACAATGAATGAATGAATGAATAAATAAAATAAATAATAATAATAATAATAATAATAATAATAATAATAATAATAATAATATAATTGTGCAAGAAATTCAATTTTCACCATACAATCAAATGGTATATGGTCAAACTTGAACATGTCATAGAGAATAAGATGCATACAATTCTGAAGGTGAAGGTCGTACCAATCGTAATTGGTGCCCTTGGAACAATCCCCAAAGATCTTGAAAAGAATTTCGGTGAACTGGAAATCAGAGGAAGAATCGAGATCATCCAAACTACAGCACTGGGATCGGCTAGAATACCCAGAAGAGTCCTGTAGACCTGGGGAGACTTGCTGTCGGAATTGATAATCTATTATATAAGTCCTGTGTATTGTTTTATATTTGCATGTCTGGTCAGACTCCTGTTATAACGTTTATAATAATAATAATAATAATAATAATAATAATAATAATAATAATAATAATGGACTATAAAATTTGTAACAGAAATCAGAACAAAAAAATGGATAGCAAAGAAGATTATACTAATATTGGGTCACAGAAATGCTACCTCTTTGAAAAATGTGTCAGTGAAAGAAAGAGTGAGTGTTTGAGTGAAAGAAAGAGCGAGTGAGTGAAAGAAAGAGTTAGTGAGTGAAAGAAAGAGTGAGTGAGGGAGGGAGTAAATCAGTGAGTGAAAGAAAGAAATAGCGAGTGAGTGAGTGAGTGAATAAAAGAAAGAATGAGGGAATGAGTGAAAGAAAGAGTTAGTGTTAGAGTGAGTAAATGAAAGAATGTGTGAGTGAGAAAGTGAGTGAGAGAGTGAGTAAAAGAAAGAGTGAGTGAGAGAATGAGTGAGTGAGTAAAAAAAAGAGGGAGTGAGTGAGTGTTTGAGTGAGTGAAAGAAAGAGTGAGTAAGTGAGTGAGTGATTGGATGAGTGAGTAAAAGAAAGAATGAGTGAGCGAAAGACAGAGTGAGTGTTAGGGAGTAAGTGAGTGAGTGAAAGAAAGAGTGAGTGAGTGAGTGAATAAAAGAAAGAGTGAGTGAGTGAGTGTTTGAGTGAGTGAAAGAAAGAGTGGGTGAGTGAGTGTTTGATGGGTGAAAGAAAGAGTGAGTGGATGAGTGAGTGGATGAGTGAGTAAAAGAACGAGTGAATGAGTGAGAGTTTGAGCGAGTGAAATAAAGAGAGAGTGAGTAGATGAGTGAGTAAAAGAAAGAGTGAGGGAGTGAGTGAGACAGTGAGTAAAAGAAATAACGAGTGAGTGAGTGAAACATTGATTTAGTGAGTGAATGTTTTAAAGTTATACGAAGCAAAATAAATAGAAACGTGAAATAGATACAGTAAAGTTACACGTGTGGGGATTAAAGAATAAATGAAAAAAAAGAAGTGAATGAAATGTCAGGACCTTAAATCATGTTCAGTAGAGAGAGGGGGTGGATTGAGAAAGAAAGAAAGAAAGAAAGAAAGAAAGAAAGAAAGAAAGAAAATGAATTTTTTCGAATCAGTGGAACGACTTTAAAATGATGAGATTATGCATTTTTTTCAATATCTCTATATAATGTTATTGAGTTTATTTAAAAATAAACAGCAATAATCTCAGAAATTCAAATATATGAGCGAATTTTTTTTAACTAGCTAAAAGAATAATAAATGATAAGCTGCAAGTGCACACACATACGCTGAGAGAGAGAGAGAGAGAGAGAGAGAGAGAGAGAGAGAGAGAGAGAGAGAGAGAGAGGGCGGATATACAGACAGAGATTGAAACAGAGAGAGAGAGAGAGAGGGGGGGATATACAGAGATTGAAACAGAGAGACAAACAGAGATAGTCTGAAATAAAGAGAGAGAGAAAGAGAGGGGGATATACAGACACAGATTGAAACAGAGAGACAGACAGAGATAGTCTGACATAAAGAGAGAGAGAGAGAGAGAGAGAGAGAGAGAGGGGGGATATACAGACAGAGATTGAAAAGAGAGACAGATAGAGATAGTCTGATATAAAGAGAGAGAGAGAGAGAGAGAGAGAGAGGGGGGATATACAGACAGAGGTTGAAACAGAGAGACAGACAGAGATAGTCTGACTAAGAGAGAGGGAGAGAGAGAGAGAGAGAGAGAGAAAGAGAGAGAGACGGACAGACAGACAGACAGACAGACAGACAGAGAAAGAAACAAAAAGAAGCAGAGACAAAGACAGAGTGACTGAGAGACAGAAAAAAAGAAATGAGACAAGATGAGACAAGACGAAGCAAGCGAGACAGACAGACAGACAGATAGACAGGGATATTTGTCTGCTCATCCCACTTATGAGGGCTGGACACAAGGTCTCGTTTTTACGTGGGCACATAAAAATTGCAAGGATCTGGGGGGCATAGCTCCCTTGGATCGATGCTATTAATTATTAATCCGAAGCACACTGGACCCCCAGCCGAGGCCGGGTATAGAAGGTAAGAAGTGTCAAAGCATAGAATCTGGAACAGATACTACACTTTGATCCTCCCCTCGATAGACAGACATACAGAAAGAGCGAGTGAAGGACAGGCAGAGATAGAGATAAAGGCATGTCAAACGAGACAACGCGAGACGAGCGAGAGGAGAGAGACAGACAGACAGACAGACAGACAGACAAAAGACAGATAGACAGACAGGAAGAAAGAGCGAGTGAAGGACAGACAGAGACAGAGATAAAGGCATGTCTAACGAGACAACACGAGACAACGCGAGAGAGAGAGAGAGAGGAGAGAGAGAGAGATAGACAGACAGATAGACAGACAGAAGAAATAGCGAGTGAAGGATTGACAGAGACAAAGATAAAGGCATGTCAAACGAGACAATACGAGACAACGCGAGAGAGAGAGAGAGAAAGAGAGAGAGAGATAGACAGACAGATAGACAGACAGAAAGAAAGAGCGAGTGAAGGACAGGCAGAGACAGAGATAAGGCATGTCAAACGAGACAAATACGAGACAACGCGAGAGAGAGAGAGAGAAGAAAGAGAGAGAGAGATAGACAGACAGATAGACAGACAGAAAGAAAGAGCGAGTGAAGGACAGACAGAGACAGAGATAAAGGCATGTCAAACGAGACAATACGAGACAACGCGAGACGGAGCGATAGAGAGAGACATAGAGACAGACAGACAGATAGACAAACAGACAGACAGACAGACAAACAGACAGACAGACAAACAGACAGAGAGTGTGACCGACAGACAGAAACATGGAGAAACATTGACAGAGACAGAGACAGAGAAAAAATGAAACAGAGGCAGAGAGAAAGATGTGACAAGGCGAGACGAAACGAGAACACCAGATATCAGATCTTTGATATTTTCAAATTTTCAAATCCATAATTTCATTGACTTTTTGATTGGCATTAATTTGATTTCTATTTTTATTTTTATTCATTTATTTATTTATTTATTTTACTCCTTGTTTTCTCGTCTGTCTGTTAATTTAAATTTATTGATTCGTTTATTCATCCAATTTTTTTTTATTCAACTATTTATTCATTTTATCGCCAAGTCCCCGGATGACTCTATTCATTTTACAGGTTAACGATCTCGAACCGTTAATATACGAACGGGCGTTATACGCGACTCTGTTTTCTGTCTCTGTCAAAAAGGTCCCCCTAATCCTAATAATCTACCCCCCCCCAAAAAAAAAGTGATCCCAATAACGGATCGGTGAGATATTTTATATATAGAATTAAAAAGAATGGTTCAAATACGGCTATATTGCCAATCCGCTTGCCTTATACAGCCGACGAGGAAAGACCCTGGCAGCAAAATGAATCTAGTTATAATATTCATGAAGCCATCCATCATCAGAACGAGCGAGTCGGGGGAGGGGGGCTGACAAACGACGGTTGTATGTGGAGAATGCAAAAGGCTTATAAATTGGAGCCGAACAGGAAAGGTCGGTGGAAGTGGCGGTGGTGGTTTTGGCGGCGGGCGGGTGGTGGGGTGTGGAGATTGTTCAGGGGGTTGATTCGTTGATTGGAGTCGGCAAATCATTAAGTGACTGCTGCCGTAACATTTGTTTGTCTATCTATCATATTAATGGGCGAAGAGGGGATAAGGGGGAAAAATGGCTGTCGGGGGTTGTGGGGTGTGAGCGTTGGATATTTCGAGAATAGAGGTGAAGTGGTGAGAACGAGGCTGGATTGGCTACACGTGTGCGTGCGTGTGTGTGTGTGTGTGTGTGTGTGTGTGTGTGTGTCTGTTTGTGTATGTATGTGTGTGTGTGTGTGTTGGTTTGCATGTGTGTAGGTGTGTGTACAGAACAAGAAACTGCCACAGACCCGGTGAGACTGGACATGTTTATGAGTTTTCAAATCAAATACAAAGACGATTGCTACGTTTAGGTCATCAATTCTGTTTTGCTACACACACACACACACAGAGAGAGAGAGAGAGAGAGAGAGAGAGAGAGAGAGAGAGAGAGAGAGAGAGAAAGAGAGAGTGAGAGAGGGGTGGGAGGGAACGGGCTGCAGCACACCCCGCGATGCTACACACGCACACGCAAAGAGCAAGACAGAGTGAGAGATAGACAGACTGACAGAGAGGGAAAGAGAGAGAGAGAGAGAGAAGGGGGGGAGTGTGTGTGTGTGAGATAGAGAAAGAGAGAATGGAGAGGGGTCGAAGAGAACGGGCTGCAGCAATCACCCACCATACAACAAAGAGAGAGAGAGAGAAACAGACACACACACACACACACACACACAGAGAGAGAGAGAGAGAGAGAGACAGACAGAGAGAGAGAGAGAGAGAGGACAGACAGACAGACAGACAGACAGACAGACAGACACACACACAGAGAGAGAGACAGACAGACAGACAGACAACACACAAACACAGACAGACAGAGTGTAAGAGAGAGTGTGTGAGAGAGAAAGATAGAGTGGGAGAGGGGTGGGAGGAAATGGGCTGCAGCAAACTACCGCGAAGCTACACACACATACACACACACACATAAACGCAGAGAGAGAGAGAGAGAAGAGAGAGAGAGAGAGAGAGAGAGAGAGAGGGCTGGAGGGGCTGCAGCAAACACCCGCAATGTACATTGATATCGCTAGCGCTAATACCATTGGGAAAGGTATGAATCCAACTATTTTCACTCCAGCTAAGGGTAAATAGTAGGGAGGACTGAGCTGTTTAACCTTGGTTAGGCAACCAGTCTAGGAGAAGGAAAACTCTGAATTCAAACCTGTTGAACCCCGCTTAAGAAATTGATCTTGTGTTACATCCTACTCGTATGGAGGTGTTGGTAAATATATATATTTATAGGACACTGATCAAACGAACTGAAAGAGAACAGACTGTCTACTTTTGTCGCATGCTGTGTAACCTTGTATTAGGTCGTCTTCCATTCATTGTACATTTAAAGCGTGTTCCAAAATAACTGACAGACCCTGTATGTATTTACCAAATCCCAGCACCACGAAAAGGATGTGGTCACGAGGTCAATTTTCATGCAGAGTAAAGCTGCTTTTGTTTTTGCATACAAATACCTATGTACATCATCATCATCATCATCATCATGTCGCGCTGTTGGTACGAATATCCATGACAATCTATCTCCATCTGTCCCTATCGCTCATCATTCTCGGGAGGTCCTCTGTGCAGCATCCTGTATCCGCGCAGAGCTGAACAATGTACATCTTTGCTGGTCGGCCTACACTGGCGCGCCCATGTTGCTGGCTTCCACAGGAGGACGTCGCTTACGAGTTCGTCCTTGCTTCTCCAGCAGTGTCCCGCGTGTCTTGTCCGTCTTACTCGGATGGTTTGGGTGATATGTCGCAGGTGGCCGTACAGTTGCTTTCTCGTGGGGTGCTGTTTCCACGTCTTGTTCATGATCACCCGCAGCATTCTTGTGCAGCTTCCATCTAGTTTATTCTCTTGTCGCTTCTAGACTGGTTTCCTAACCAAGAATAAAAAAAAAAAAAATCAGTCTGTTTTACTATTTACCAATCAGGATATGAAATTGGGTCATCGATTCCCTTTTTTTTATAACGATAACCGTTACGTTAAGCGCATCCAGCATATATTACAAATAGCAATGACTACTGCCACATTAACAAACATTAGCAGAACCACGGAAGTAAGGGTGCGCTAAGCTTTTTTTTTTTTTAATTAACGTCATACCCAGGACACAATACCTCAGCCACAGAATTTTACCTCATGTATGATATAAAGGTTTGGGAGTTGGTCATAAAATCAATAGGGTCTGGACAATCATATAAGTGCTAGGGCTTGATGTAACCAGCCGATTAATCGTGCTGCCATAAATGTGCTTAAAACAGCTCTGAACGGAAGTTCATTTTGATATAGAGTCCAACCAATGATGGGTATTTTTTCTTTATCTAGAAGTGAAAGTAACACAGCTTCACAGCCAGTATGTGTATGGTTGTTGTCCAGTAAAACAGCTTTTAGGGTATCAACATTATCATACTCCTCCACAACACTAACATCCTCTTCTGCTAGAACAGCACCAGTCGCTCCAGTAGTATGGATAACTCTAAGAGTGGGTTATTTTATTTTCTTTACTTTCATCACAACCCATCTCAATTTTTGTATTTCAAATAGTGTCCTGTTTCCTTCGTTTTCTTTAATTGTTTAAAAAACACAGATATAACTTGTGAAAATTTATCTGATATAGCAAAATCAGGTACAAGATAATGTTTTGTGGAGCGCTAATTTTGTTTGATGACTTGACTGATTTTAATGGCATGTTAGGTTTATTTTATGCTTAGAGGTTAGGGAATTGTGTTCATTGTACATTAATATTTACATTTTTGTGTAGTTTATTAAGAGTTTTTTGTACACATCAAATATTCCTACCTAATAGAAATAATTTTCACACAGATCAATCTGATCAATCGACTGGTTATATCAAGCCCTAGCACCTAAATGATTGTCCCAGGACTATTACCCTAATGGCAATTCTTTGCTTGAAGGCACTCTGGTAGGGTTCCGTGATGTGGTCGGTTTTTTTTATGGATTCGGTGCAGTGCTTGTGTGGACAGGATCTTCCGGATGCTGTTTAACAATATGATGGGTCGTAGATAAGGATGCTCTGGCCAATAGATCCTATCAAGTGGTGGTGTTCAAATACTGAGTTGAATACTAAGAATCAATTGATAGTGATTTGATATTTTGTTGTTGGTATCGTTTGGGCCTGGTGAACGGCCATTTCTCAAGGTTTATATATATATATATATATATATATATATATATATATATATATGCCAGCATCTAACAAAAAAAAATAAGAATGATATTACAACATGCACACTAGCCAACTGCCCAATAAAAGACCCTGACATATGTCACAAAACCTATACAGTTTACCGTTTAACTTGCTCCAAATGCCTTAATTTCTATATAGGAAGTACAATTAGACTCCTCCACATTAGAATCAAAGAACATATCGACACACGTGCATCCTTATTCCATAAACATTTAATCAAATGCAAAAATAAAGACAATAGTTTTTCTGTTAAGATAGAGACAGTAATACGAAACATTGGTAATCTCAGAATTAGAGAAAGTTTATTAATAGCCAAATTAGGTCCTAGTATAAACAATAGATTAGAGCTAAACACTGAATACATAATTAATTAAAATACACGTTCCTCACAGTATATAGTACATAGTATGTACATTTCATTATACATATATCAAATGAATATTACATAAATATATAAATAGATGAAAATAATAAAAAAATAAAATAAAATTGAAATTGAATGAACGGCTATGTCCATCACATCACGGTTTTGCGCGTGACGTTTAGAAAAAAGAACACCACGAGACGCGTGTTTATAACATTAAAAAAAATAACGACAAAAAAAACAAAAAAAAACGCGTCCATTTCCGAAAATCGTCTCTGAAGATAAAGTTTTACTTTGAAATCGATAAGACAGAAAATAACATCTTTTTGTTTTTATTTTTTACTTGCATTGTAATTGCTTTCAAATTAATACATTATAATATATATATATATATATATATATATATATATATATATAGTTCAATGAGAAATCAAAACAAATAGAAGTTTTTGCTTTTATTTATTTAATTACGGGAACGGTATTACAACCAGCGGTTTCTTGCTGAAAGCATTCATCAGGTAAGACGATATATATATAATCCAAAAGTCCAGAGAAGAAATCTTCCTTACGACACAAGAGTTTTATTTAAACAAAACCAAGTCGCAGTTTGAGAGCTCAATGTGTGCTCTTAATGTTAGAGTCACAGAGCAAATATATAAGTGAAGAAATAACAAAAGACTTAGAGATTTAGCTTTATAGTCTATTTCAGGGAGCTTAGACAAATAGTCTAAATCTCCCGACTCATCAAATGCGAATGATGAATTTTTTTATTACTTTAAAGGCATTTGAAAACAAATTTTTATTTATATATATATTTTTTATTTTTTAGAATTTTATAGTCCTGTGATATGAATTCCAAATAAAATCCTTGATGTTGCAAAAAAAAAAATTTCCGTTGCTTTTTTCAAATTAGTT
Organism: Doryteuthis pealeii; assembly: GCA_023376005.1. Classification (NCBI taxonomy): domain Eukaryota; kingdom Metazoa; phylum Mollusca; class Cephalopoda; order Myopsida; family Loliginidae; genus Doryteuthis; species Doryteuthis pealeii. The sequence continues at coordinate 103,824,158 of CM042156.1, forward strand.
GAATAGGGAATTTCGCCTGGTGACGAACTTTGAACATGTATTTCTTTTTTCTAATCTGTCAAAAATAATGGATACAGTTAAGAGATACATTTTTTGCTGACCGATTTTTTTGTGGCAGAAGTAAAACTACAACATAAAATATTTACTGGTGCAGAGGGGGCGAGGGGTAAATTTAGGTACTGGATATGTATGCCAAAAAAGTGGGGTATCCTTAAAGATTGTGATATTGTAAAAAGTACCTGGTACCTCTAAAGGAGGTGGCTTCAATCCTGAAATAAGGTAAACAAGCGAGTAAATGGTATCGTTAGTAATTTTTTAAATTTTAATCATTGTAGTTCGTTTTGACAATAACAAAATTAATAGAATTATTCTATTCCATTATTATTCTGATAACTTAAGGACGGAATCCTGGTGGATGAGTAATCCCTGACATGCAATACTCCACTTACACCCTTAGTTACGCTAGACGGGCGGTTGGAGAGGTCTCCCCCGATCAATCGGTTGATCACGTCAAGCCCTAGCACCTATATGATTGCCCCAACCCTATTGCCCTAATTGCAAGCCCCAACCCTTTTTATCATATGAGTGCTAGAAGGCTCTGCCTGAGGGTCTTCATGTCCTTGGAATGAAGTTAAAGTCTATCTGATTGTGAGGTTCCAGTTCTGGAGGTTTGGGGAATATGGAGCACCCCTTCATCACCATCGGTCCCTGGCCACTCTGACCCGGATTGGTAGTACCTTTTACGGTCCCATCTATAGGTTAAATAGAAAAGAAATGTTTATAAAAATAGGTTTTAAAAAACTTTCTACCAAAGTATCGCTTAAAACAAACTTGAACTTTATCCTATAAACTCACCCCTTAAACTGATTTCCAATCCACTTAGAAACAAACAACTGCAAACAAACAACTTTCAAAACCAATACAAATTCTTGAAAAAATACATGACAATGAATTTGACAATTAGTAATGTTTAAAATTTAACCATTGTAGTTAGTTTAGACGATAACAAAATAAATAAAATTATTCTATTCAATTTTTATTCCGATAACTCCATTGCAATTTATTCGATTTCCATATGCCACCGTTGAATGGGCTGTATATCTTTACTTTATAATAAAATGATTAATTAGTTAAGTTAAAAGTTAAGGTTAATGGAAACAATGACATCGTGACATGCATTTAAAAAAAGTTTATCATAAATTATTTTAATTTATTATCTAGATATATTAATGAATTATTCACATTATATTTACATCTAGTGTTATAAATGCTTTGTGCCTGGGTATATATATATATATATATATATATATATATATATATATATATATATACCCAGGCACAAAGGGTTTATAACACTAGATGTAAATATATATATACGTGTCTGTGGATTACTTATATATATATATATATATATATATATATATATATATATATTACACAAGTTTCCGTGTTACAATAAGTAAGATTATGTAGGCTACCAAAAATCTAGGCTTGCCTATTTCCATATTTACTCCCATATATATATATATATATATATATATATATATATAGAGAGAGAGAGAGAGAGAGAGAGAGAGAGAGTTTGGTTCTATTCTTGTTATGAGATACACTCGTGGTTATGCCCTCATATTCAAATCTTTACTTACTTTCTGGGACAACTGGCTGTTATTTCTTTTTCTCTTCTGTCTCTTGTAGTATGTAGCTATCTTCTTGTGTAGCTGGGACATTTCTTCTTACCTCTTTTAACTTCTTCTATTTATTTCATTTCTTCTACTGGTCTTTTGTTGACTAGTCTGGTTCTGCTATCGGTCTGATTCTTCAAGATGCTGGTCTGATTATGCCAAGGTTGTCATTAGCTCTCCGAGACAACGCAAGGCATATATTTATGTGATCACATCTTTATTAATCTGATAATCAGAACTTTCTATCTAAGATTCTCAACCACAGGCGGGGAGTGAAGCCGGTCTGTGCTTATACGAGGACGTCCCACGGCTTAACTGACTGTAAGCTAACTAAACATTTTCCCCACTGTCTTCGTGACCGGAAGGAGTCAGGTCAGCTCGAGGTTACGGAGTATCCATCACCTAAACGCTCAGATTTGAATTTCAACAAACCTGAATTCAAAAGGTTCCCACACTAACCGTCTAAAAACATGTAATTGTATTCATATATACAACAAAATAGCGGTTTACAGTGTGAACATAAAGGCTAATTTACATAGTGATATAAAAAATTTGATTTTGATAAATTTTTAGTAGTTTAATTTTATCTTAATGAATATGAGCAAAAATCTGAGATATATTTTAAAAGAAACTATTGGAAATTCCATAGCTAATCATCTCCCCCTGCCGCTAGGGGGCGAATCACCATCATCGTATGTTGGCGCCAATACCAAAAACTTTACTTATCAGGGATCCGTTACCAACGAGAGACGTAAAAATAAACGTTCTCTCACTCAGCCCAAAAACAGGGCCTACTTATCAGGGAGCACACACTGAGGATAGTCGCGTAAACAGCGGTCCATATACTTCATTCATTACTTAGCACAAAAACAGGGCTTACTTATCGCATAGCAGTATTGGAGGAGAGACGTAAAAACACCAAGCTCTCATTACCAAGCCCAAACCAGAGCCTACTTATCACGGAGCACACACTGAGGATAGTCGCGTAAACAGCGGTCCCTACACTTCATTCATTACTTAGCACAAAAACAGGGCTTGCTTATCGAAAAGCAGTATTGGAGCAGAGACGTAAATACCTCAATACTAGATAATAAATGTTATGCTTAAGTAATAGGTACCAAGTACTTTTCACAATATTCCAATTTTTTATTTTCGGCATACATGTTCGGCACCTAAACTTTGATCCCCGCCTCCTGGCTGATGCTAAACCAATTGAAACCAAAACTGAAAGTGAAAGTAGATGTTTCTTTGTCGCTTTGAACACGTGGTTTTTACAATTGAGTTGTTAATAATATCTTATTTCTAGATTTATATCTTACTTATTATTGGTTTCTTTCAGTTTTTTTTTCAATATTTTCTTTCTTTCCTGTTTATTATTCATTTTTTTATTTTGCTGTTTTTATTTATTTATTGTTTTTCCTGTTTTTTATTCATTTATTTGTTTCGTTTTTATTTTTAATATTCTAAGTCTAGATTCCTTTTTTTTAGAAAGAGGTCAACTAAAAGGTTTATAAATAAATAAGTAGCAACGATTTTGTGTGAAATATTCAAAATAATTATTAAATGAATGATTAATAGATGCGCCCAACATTTTATTTGAGGGAGACAAAACTAAGTTTCCATTTCAATTTATTTATTGTTTTATTTTTTATTTTTTACTCCTTCAATGAATTTAATTTTACTTACTAATGATACAAACCCTCTAACATTGAATTTTTAACTCCCTTCCCTTCAGACAATATCTTTCAAAAATTAATTTTTACACCGCCCTGAGGGTGTATTTTTCTACTACTACTACTACTACTACTAAAAATAATAATAATAATAATAATAATAATAATAATAATAATAATAATAATAAGAAGAAGAAGAAGAAGAAGAAGAAGAAGAAGAAGAAGAAGTTTCCAATTGTCAACTGGTGGATTTTGCAGTTCCAGCAGACCACAGGGTGAAGTTAAAGGAAAAATGAAAAAATTGACAAATATCTGGACCTTGCCAGAGAACTGAAAAAGTTATGGAATATGAAAGTGAAAGTGATACCAATTGTAGTTGGTGCACTTGGAACAGTCCCAAAAGGATTAGAAAAGGGCTTGGAAAGTTTGGATATCAGAGGAAGGATTGAAACCATTCAGAACACTGCACTACTGCAATCTGCCAGAATACTCAGAAGAGTCCTGGAGACTTGAGGAGACTTGCTGTCACTCAGACTCCAGTGAAAGACCATCAGCTAACACTGATGTGAAAACTCAAAAGGAGTAAATAATGATAAGTTTCCAATAATATCTATCTAATGCTGATAATTAATGCGGGTTCGATACCGACCCTTGCCAACTCAGCGTATGAGTAGCACAGAGATTTTTGCGGTAATGTGAGGAGCTGGTGGTAGGTGTGGTGCTCTCCCTCAGACGCAGAAACCTTTTTTTAAATGTATCACTAAAATAAATACAAGTTTTCTTCCTTTGTTCTTTTTTTTTCTTTTTCACTCGACTTCATTTTGAATATTTTATTTCTTTCCTGTTTGTTTCGTTTTTATTTTTGATATTTTAATTCTAGATTTCTTTCTAGAAAGGGAATCTAGTGTGGTTGTGTACTCGTTAGAGTCGTAGGAAATAGACTTGTTGACCCGAGTTCAAATCCTGGACAAAGCCACAGTTTACATAGCGCTAATACCCTTGGGAAAAGTATGAATCCAACAATTCTCCCTTCAACTATGTGTAAATAATAGAGCAGACTGGGCTCTTTAACCATGGTTAGGTAACCAGTCTAGGAGATGGAAAACTCTGAATTCAAACCACTTAAATGTCCGCTTGGGGTGGTCACTACTAGAATAGGCTCAGTCCTAAATAGTGATCTATTTCAATTTAACAAAAAACAGATAAATCTTAGATTTCTTCCTTGCTTCTTTATTTCATTCGATATTCTTTTTGATATGTTTTTTCTTGACTGACAAAAAAACAAAACAAACAGAGCATGTGGCCTCTCTTTTCTCTCAAGAACAATCAGATGATGTTATTACTGATTCTTGGGCGCAATGCTCTCTCTCTCTCTCTCTCTCTCTCTCTCTCTCTCTCTCTCTCTCTCTCTCTCTCTCTCTCTCTCTCTCTCTCTCTCTCTCTCTCAGTTAACAAAAAAGGAAGGTCTGGGGAATGTAGAGCAACCCATTGCTCCCAGGTCCACTGATCCGGAGTGTTAGTACCTATTAGGGTCCCATCTATCCATTAAGAATGAATTTATTTCAAAACTTTATCAGCATTGAATGACCCACTGAGGTTGATATGCCGTAAAACAAGACTCTTCATAAAGTGAATACTACATCATGATGTATAAAAAAATAATAAGACTTCCTTTTGATGACAAAATACAATGTAAATGGGTCAAGAATGGAATTTGTCAAAGGTAGGATAGAAATTTTGAGGACCAACGTCTCCCACACCATTTTTTGCATTCCCAATTTCTGTAGTCCCTACAGATAGATAATAAGCACTATTATAAGTCGATTCTTAAATCATGTAGCCTCAAGTCCTATGTCGACTCGGAAGCATCAGTAAATTATGAGTGTTATTTAATAAATATTAATATTTGTTTCTTTCTTTCTTAGTTGGAACAGGGGAAAATGGAAGTGAATACATAAATGTCATTAGCACGGGGATTATCATCTTCTACCCCCCTTCAAATACACAAATATGTGGGACCCGTAGAGATTTTTTTCCTCACAGTAGAAGGGCAAAGGAAAATTACAAACGCAAAAAGTTATCTGTTAACAGCAAGGACATAAAATAGGGGAAAAAAAGTGTCAAGCCTTCAGTGACACGTGACTGCATAAAGTCGTCTCATATGAAAGGAGAGACGTGCAGTCAAAAGTTCAAGAAATAGGATGCAGATTGACTTTATAGCTTGATGCTTAGTTTCACTGTTGTGCCCCCAGATTAACATCTTGGACATATCATCCCCATCATAAGATCGAGCGGACTGTAGGGATATAGACGATTCTCTCTCTCTCTCTCTCTCTCTCTCTCTCTCTCTCTCTCTCTCTCTCTCTCTCTCACACACACACACACACACACACACACGCACACACACACGCACACACAAACACACACAGACACACACACACACTCTCTCTCTCTCTCTCCCCCATCTCTCTCTCTCTTTCTCTCTCTCTCTCTCCAACCATCCCTATCTGTAAATTCCCTTGGGAGTATCCAGAATCTGCACAGTGCTGATTGCTGTTGGTTTTTGATGGTTAAACTACACTGGAGTGTTCATGTGTAGATGTTCACAGCAGAACGTCACTTATGAGCTCGTCCTTGTTTCTTTAGTACTTTTCTTGTAAGGTTTTTAATTCTGTCTACTTTAAGCCGCTTCCAATGTCTTTCCCATCACACCCAAGGAAAATACAAAAACTGATTGTTAGTTCATTAAAATTAAGCAGAAAGACTCAGATTACTTTAATAATACGACTTTATTTGAATAGAATGAGTTCTGGGGTGAATATATAGTGAACTTTGAAATATCCCGTTATACAAGTAAAAAATACCAAGAGAATTTGGTACAGCCGTGGGGGAAATTTGGTCGGTAAAGAGTTAAGTAGCAGAATACTTTGGTAATAAGTAAGTGAATACGGTGGTCAGAGCCTGATTTCTTATGTTGTTTTCTTTCGTATTATACACGAGTCAACAATGTGGTCAAACCCTGATTTCCTATAGTGTTTAACTTTCGTAATATATAAGAGTCAATACGGTGGTCTGACTCCGATTTCCAATATTGTTTTCTTTCGTATTATACACGAGTCAATATGGTGGTCAGACCCAGATTTTCTGTATTGTTAACTTTCGTATTATACACGAGTCAATACGGTGGCCAGACCCAGATTTTCTGTATTGTTTAACTTTCGTATTATACACGAGTCAATACTGTGGCCAGACCCAGATTTTCTGTATTGTTTAACTTTCGTATTATACACAAGTCAATACGGTGGCCAGACCCAGATTTTCTGTATTGTTTAACTTTCGTATTATACACGAGTCAATACGGTGGCCAGACCCAGATTTTCTGTATTGTTTTTTCTTTCGTATTATACACGAGTCAATACGGTGGCCAGACCCAGATTTTCTGTATTGTTTAACTTTCGTATTATACACGAGTCAATACGGTGGCCAGACCCAGATTTTCTGTATTGTTTAACTTTCGTATTATACACGAGTCAATACTGTGGCCAGACCCAGATTTTCTGTATTGTTTAACTTTCGTATTATACACAAGTCAATACGGTGGCCAGACCCAGATTTTCTGTATTGTTTAACTTTCGTATTATACACGAGTCAATACGGTGGTCAGACCCTGATTGTCTCTATTATTTAACTTTCGTATTATACACGAGTCAATATGGTGGTCAGACCCCGATTTCCTATATTATTTTTCTTTCGTATTATACATGAGTCAATGGTTCGTCAAAACCCAATAATATCCATGTATCCTGGATAATTTTAGTAATTGATTGATTTCTCACCGAATAAACCAGTTAATACGGTGGTCGGGCCCCGATTTCCTATATTTTTTTTCTTTAGTATTATACCCGGGTAAATACAGTATACCCAATAATAATAAGTCCGGTATCCTGGCCAATTTTAGTAATTGATATATATCCCACCCTGCAAACGACTCAATACGGTAGTCAGATATTCAGAAATTAATAATGATAATAATTGATATCTCAGAAATATTGAACGTTGGTATGAAACTGAGGTCGCTGTTTGGTGCCTTGAAGTAGCGGGCGAATGTTAAAATCCCGCCATTTTGATAGCCGCCATTTTGATAACCTCCCCTTTTCACGTCCACGTCCACTACCAGCTAGCCTCCACCTAATTGGTTCTGCTTTCACCAAGAATTCCCGTCCGAAACTTCTCCTTGAAATCTCTTTACTCCGAAAAGAGATCGATCGATTCTTATAATTATTAAATTCTGCGAAAGTTGTTAAGAAACTCGCCAGCAGTCTTTTTTTCCCGCTTCTAAACTCGGGCCTCTTTCCCCGCCACAGCGAAGACAATATGGCCGATACCGGCGAGCGTTATCAGCGAGCGAGCAGCCACAAGAGGCCATAAATCTGTGCCAGACGCTGGCCGTCGGTCAATACGATGTGCCTAGATGGCCCGAGCAAGATGGACAACGAACGATGATTGATAGGTCACTAGTTAATTGGCAAAACCAAACGAAGCATATTAGCCACAGTTTCGTTGGTAAAAGGAAACCTCCGACCAAAGGTCAAGCATCCTTCATGCGCTGACCACTTAATGTAATTATCCGGCTTGTAGAACGGACAATTCGGACATTTAGTCGTCCATTAATAATTCGCCGGCACTGACATGGGGCAGACATCTTGCTTCCGGACCACTACGCATAATACCAGGCGGATTAAACACCATTACTTATTTCTACAATGTATAAGTCCCAAATGTGTCTCATCTCATTTTTACTCTTTCTCTCTTCAATGAATCTCTCTCTCTCTCTCACTCTCTCTCTCTCTCTCTCTCTATATATATATATATATATATATATATATATATATAGAAAGAGAGAGAGAGAGATTCATTGAAGAGAGAAAGAGTAAAAATGAGAAGAGACACTATATATATATATATATATATATATATAATACACACACACACACACACACACACACACACACACACATATATATATATATATATATATATATATATATATATATATATATATATATGTACATATATTTCATAATATTAAAACTTAAATACGTACAGCCTGAAGGCGCATATTCTTGCTAGTATATATATATATATATATATATATATATATATATATATATATACATATATAAATATTATGAAATATATATACATATATATATATATATATATATATATATATGTATGTGTGTGTGTGTGTGTGTGTGTGTGTGTGTGTGTGTGTTAGTCTTTCAATTTACGTATCTTTGTTTATATCCATCTATCTGAGTGTGTTCATATCTATTTACCTATCTATCTCAGTCTTTCATATCTGTTTATCTATCTATCTATCTATCTATCTATTTAAGTCTTTCATATCTGTTTATCTATGTATGTATCTATCTATCTCAGTCTTTCATATCTGTTTATCTATCTATTTATCTATCTATTTCAGTCTTTCATATCTGTTTATCTATCTATTCATCTATCTATCTCAGTCTTTCATATCTGTTTATCTATCTATTCATCTATCTATCTCAGTCTTTCATATCTGTTTATCTCTCTATTCATCTATCTATCTCAGTCTTTCATATCTGTTATCTATCTATTTATCTATCTATCTCAGTCTTTCATATCTGTTTATCTCTCTATTCATCTATCTATCTCAGTCTTTCATATCTGTTTATCTATCTATTCATCTATCTATCTCAGTCTTTCATATCTGTTTATCTATCCATTTATCTATCTATTTCAGTCTTTCATATCTATCTCTGTTCATATGTACATACATGATGTATATCAGCTTGTTTATATCTATCAATTTATCTATCTGTCTATCTATTCATATCGGGATATTCATACTTATCTATCTATCTATCTATCTATTTATATCTACCTCTGTCTATTCATATCTATATATCCATGAATCTATGTATGCATATATATATATACATTATGGCCGGTTAGCTCAGTTGCTAGAGCGTCCGACTAGGAAACACATGATTCCGGGTTCGATAACGGCCTTCGCCAACTCAGCGTATGAGTAGAACAGGGATCTGTGCGGAAAAGTGATAAGCTTATGGTAGGTGTGGCACTCCGCCCCAGACGCCAAAAACAATGTCCTTGGTCGAGCGCTATTGAAAAGAAAGACTCACTCTCTGTCTGACGGATGCTAACTTTAGGCCACACCGACGACTTTTTACTGTCCATATCTACCTATAAGCGAGTTCGAATCCCGCTCTCTTTATTACGTTTACTTTCAGATTAATACTCTTGGGAAGGGTATGACACCCCTAATCCTCCAGATATGGGTTAAATAGTACCACTACTGTTCTTATACAAATATGGATTTAGCATTAAATAACCCATGAAAGTTGATATGCCATTAAAGAAACCAAATCAAACCAAACCAAACCAAACCAAAGCATATCTATCTATCTATCTATCTATCTCAGTATGTTCATATCTATCTACCTCTGTCAGTTCATATCTCTCTATCTCTATTCATGTCTACCTTAGTATGTTCATGTCTATCTTTCTCAGTCTGTTTATATTTATCAATCTCTCTATCTCAGTCTGTTCATATCTACCTTAGTATGTTCATGTCTATCTATCTCAGTCTGTTTATATCTATCTATCTATCTATCTATCTCAGTCTATTACTATCTACCTTAGTATGTTCATATCAATCTATCTTAGTATGTTCATATCTATATATCTATCTCTGTTTATATCTATCTGTCTATCTCAGCCTATTAATATCTACCGTATTTTGTTCATATCTATCTCAGTCTGTTCATATATATCTATCTGTCTATCTCATATCTACCTCAATATGTTCATATCTATCTCAGTCATATCTACCTATCTATCTATCTATCTATCTATCTATCTATCTTAGTATCTTTATATCTATCTATCTATCTATCTATATATCTATCTGTGCCCTGAATATGATACTAAACTACATCCAGCATTTTGGCTCTAGTTCTTTAACTATGACGAGTATGGATTCGCTACTTTACTAGCGCTAGATCAAGGAGATTGTTTTTGCGTCTGAGGTGGAGCGCCACACCTACCATCAGCTCACGGGAATACTCGAACCCAGCCTTGTTATACGGTTCGATTTTGATACATGGATAACAACAATATTTCCTCATATCAGATACCGCCCTGTCGGCTGGGGCGTTAGAATGCACCGACTGCACCTCTGTAGAGGGGTAAGACTCCCCCAATGGGGACACCTGTTGGCCGTGGGTGGCGACCCGTGATGCTTAAGGATAGAGCCCAGGTGGATGACTTGCAATACTCCACTTTGGCCCTATCTTGGGCTAGACGGACGGTCGGAGAGCCCCCCCCCTTCGATCAATCGGCTGGTCACCTCAAGCCCTAGCACCTATATGATTTTCCCAACCCTACTGCCCTTATGGCAAGCCCCAACCCCTTTTTATCATATGGGTGCTAGAAGGCGGTGACTGAGAGTCTACATGTCTTGGGAATGACGTTAAACTCTATCTGATGGCGAGGTTCCAGTTTTGGAGATTTGGGGAATGTGGAGCACCCCTTCATCACCATTGCTCCCTGGTCCACTCTGACCCGCAGTGGTAGTACCTGTTAGAGTCCCATCTATGGGTTAAATAGAAAAACATGAGTTTATAAACAAAATTGTATCATGCATTAAGAATGAATTTATTTCACAACTTTGTCGGCATTAAATGACCCACCGAGGTTGATATGCCGTAAAACAAAACGAACCAATCATATCAGATAGGGAAAATCTTTGATATAGCGAGATGAAGACACCGGTTTTGAATACATTAGTATATATTAATGTTAATTCTCTATTAATATCTACTGTATTTTGTTCATATCTATCTCAGTCTGTTCATATATATATATATATATATATATATATATATATATATATCTGTCTATCTCATATCCACCTCGATATGTTCATATCTATCTCAGTCATATCTATCGATCTATCTATCTATCTTAGTATCTATCTATCTATCTATCTATCTTAGTATCTTTATATCTATCTATCTATCTATCTATCTGTACCCTGAATATGATACTAAACTGCATCCAGCATTTTGGCTCTAGTTCTTTAACTATGTGGAGTATTGATTCACCACTTCGACATAATTACTCACGGCAATACTCGAACCCAGCGTTGTTATACGGTTCGATTTTGATACATGGATAACAACAATATTTCCTCATATCAGATAGGGAAAATCTTTGACATGGCGAGATGAGGAAACCGGTTTTGAATACATTAGTATATATTAATGATAATTCTCCATCTCTGAAATTCAGACGTAGATTGTCATCAGCTCTAACAACCACGAACGAATCAATGTAGAAAAGTGCCAGAAATAGCCAAAACAATCCGACCAGAATGGTAATTCCTCATCTCGAATTCCATCAGGTCTAAGAATCAGTGTATGCTATCTTAGGAACAACTGGAAGACATTAGAAACTAATGTAAGTAAGTAAAGTAAAGTAAAGTCGTCAGGGCGGCCTAATGTCGGTATCAGCCAATCAGCGAGGGAGTCTATCCCCTTTTCACTAGCGCTAGCCCAAGGAGATTGTTTTTTGCGTCTGAGGTGGAGCGCCACACCTACCACCAGCTCCTTACTTTACTGCACAAATCCCTGTGCTACTCATACGTTGAGTTGGCAAGGGCCGGTATTGAACTAGGAACCTTGTGGTTTCTAGCCGAGCGTTCTGCCGACTGAGCTTCTTAATATCTAGCATTTAACGTATGCTTAGTATCATCTGCGTTATTCGGACTATTGTCCCCATCTTCATTGTTATTTGTACAACATTTCGGCCGATATGCCCTCCGGCCTTCTTCAGGTATTTCTTGTCGGACTTGGGAACCTTCTCGGACTCGGGAACTTTCTTTTCGAACTCGGGAACTTTCTTGTCGTAATCGGGAACCATCACGGAACTTTGAACCTAACCCTTTATTCAGTCCATGGGGGTATCCTGTTCTCATACCGCTAACCATAGAAAGTTCCTGAGTTCGAAAAGAAAGTTCCCGAGTCCGATAAGAAATACCTGAAGAAGGCCGGAGGGTATATCGGCCGAAACGTTGTACAAATAACAATGAAGATGAGGACAATAGTACGAATAACGCAGATAATACTAATCTTCAAGCCTCATCTCAAACATTCAGAGAAATGACGTATGCTTATTATTATTATAATTATTATTATTATTATTATTATTATTATTGAGTTTTTCACACCTGTCGTAGCCGGTGGTTCACTGGATCTCCTCAGGTCACCTGGACTCTTCTGGGTATTCCAGCCGATCTCAACAATGCTGTAGTCTGGATGGTCTTGATTCTTCCTCTGATTTCTAGTTCATCCAGACTCTTTTCTAGACTCCTGGAGACCGTTCCTAGGGCACCAATTGCAATTGGCACGATCGTCACCTTCATGTTCCACAGTTTTCTTAGTTCTCTGGCAAAGTCCAAGTATCTGCCATTGATCTAAGTCAGTGGTTACCAAACTACGACCCGAGAGCAGGATCCGCCCACGAAGGCATTTTATCAGGCCCGGCGACAATACTTGAATTTGTTTATTAAAACGTATAGAACGCAACACATTCTGATACCATTTAAATTTAAATATCATGTTAAGCTTACTAAATCCTCATGGACTTGATAAACATTTGAAAGCAATTCTCTTGATTGGATGTAGCAATTTCAAACCAAACATTGACGATATCTTGAAAGGCAAACTTCAGTTTAAAAAATCTCACTAAATCTTTCTGCTAATATTGTATTCTTTGATAATGTTTTGAAAATAAATATGTTGGTTAAATTTGTTTTGTGTATCTTACGCCACTCATCCATGAATATAACATGGAAAGATAAATTTTGTTTTACATGTTTTTTCTCAGAACTTTCATTCTGGCTGGCAAATATTGAACACAATAATAATGTGACCCACGCTCGTTATTTTGTCAATTATCTGGCCCACCGTGAAAAACGTGTGGTGATCCCCGATCTAAGTATTCGCTTTTACTCTGTAGTCTGCTGGAACAACAAAATCTAACACCATTACTTATTTTTGCAATATATAAGTACCAAATGTGTCTATTCTCATTTTTACTCTTCAATGAACGTATCTGTCTATCTATCAATCTGTTTTAGTCTTTCATATTTGTTCATCTATCTATTTATCTATCCATTTCAGTTTTTCATATCTATCTCTGTTAGTCTTTCAATTTACGTATATTTTTTCATATCGTTCATACCTGTTCATATCCCCCCCCTCTCTCTCTCTCTCTATATATATATATATATATATATATATATACCTGTTTTAGTATTTCAATTTACGTATCTTTGTGCATATCGATCTATCACAGCCTGTTCATATCTATCTATCTATCTACTGTTACGTTCCCTCAAACCATAGAACGTTTTGGAACATTCTGAGAGGCCGCGCGACGCTGGAAGAGCCCCCCCCCCCACCTCAGAAGTCCCAGCTTGTGACCCTAAAAAGAGGAAGACACGAAATGAACGCCTGATACTATCTCGCTGCTTGCCTACGTCGGCAAAACGTATGGATACAGGTTAGAGGAAGGGGTCACTGTTATCAGGCTTGGTCAGTGTATACCAGATGGCCGACCAGTGAGCATCTCATGGGGGAAGGGAAGATGAAGAATGTCTCCCGAAACAAAGTTACCAAAATGAAAATGCCGGATAAAGGAATTAATATCAGAACAATAATTAACCACGGAAAATGAACCACTCCTATACAAACAAGATAAGTGTAAATTCCTTCGTACGAACCTTATATATATTGACTTTGAATGAGAATCTCCACCAAAAAGACATCGAAAAACTCTAGCCTATCGGCGGCCGCATTTAGATCCCAAAGGATTTTAAATATTGAAGTAAATGTTATGTGTTAAAATAATGTCACGTTTTGGCGTTGTTATTGCTAAATTTTTGTGTGCATGCCTTTTGATCCTTTCTGTGTCTCTGATGGAAACGCCGTACGGCGTCGGGCGATAGGCGTATGTAACACTACACAACACACACACACACACACACACACACACACACACACACACACATATATATATATATATATTGTAAACAAGGTTTGTTTAGAATGGCTTTTTGCCGATAATTTTTGGGAGAATAAGTGCTTAATTGGAGTCGTACCTAATTTTGAAAATTAATTAATTAATAATGAATTAGGCGGGAATACCTATTAAATGTATGGCTAAACAAATCGAGAAAAATCACAAAATAAAGTCAGACTGCGACTGAGGATGTTCTTTGCGTCAGAAGGACGAAATATTTCTCTCCTACTTGGATTTGTTTGAGTCATTATTTTTGTTCACTCATCCTTTTACCTCACGTATTCGCTTTCACTCTGTAGTCCGCTCGAACAACAAAATCTACCAGATGACAAGTTATTCTTTCGTGTTAACTAACACTAGACTTGGATTGGCTGATTCGTTTGTATCTGAAAACCTCACAGGCATTTATGGGTCTCTTTTTCGAGGCCAGACTTTGCTTCGTGCATATATGATTCGGTATTATGGTCAAATCTCATATGCAATTTCCTTGGTTTATCGCTTTAAGTATCCATATAATTATATTTCATCCCATTTTTGTTTTCTATACGTTTTTTTTTTTATTTTTGTGGTCCTGTTGTTATTGCTCTTACTGACTACTGTAATCAATCTCTCTTAGCTGTGTTTATATATTCTTCAAGTCCTTGTATTGCTCCATTCACGCAGTTCTCAATGCTTACGAGTCCTCTTCCGCCTTCTTTTCTTGTTACATAGAGTCTATCGATGTCGTCCCTTGGGGTGTAAGGCCTTTTATTATTATTATTATTATTATTATTATTATTATTTGATTCTCTTTCCGCAAAAAAAAAAATGTCCTTGGCACTCCAACCCTAATGTGACCCCACCCTCACAACAACCACAGCTTAGCACCCTTCCTTAACCACTGAGTCATTATTATCACCAGAGACCGGGGCACAGGTATGGCATGACAAAACTGACGTATTTAGTGGATTTTGATTAATGGGTGGGTGATTTTTTTTTTTTATTTATTTATTTATTCTTTTATTCTTTGTATTTTTTTTGTTTCTTTCTGTTCTGTTTTATTTTCTTGGACCGTTTTTCATCTTATGACTTCCCACTATTGAATTAATGCTCGCTATTGATTTCTGGGATAACACGTCTTTCTTCTTCTTCTTCTTCTTCTTCTTCTTCTTCTTCTTCTTCTTCTTCTTCTTCTTTATTATTATTATTATTATTATTATTATTATCATTATTATTTTATTATCATTTTTATTATTATTATTATTATTATTATTATTATTATTATTATTATTATTATTATTATTATTATCGCCTCTCCTTCATTACTGGCGTCCGTGCACATGACTAAGTCCTGTGGTCCTTTTTATTACCCAAAAGACTACAATTTGCGTGTGTGTGGGCGTGTGTATTTCTGTGTGTCGGGGCTGTGTATTTCTGTGTGTGTGTGTGTGTGTGTGTGTGTGCGCGCGTGCGTTTGTGTGTGTGAACACGCAAGTGTGTGCGTGATTGATATGTTCCCATTATTCTTCTCCTAGTAATTATTATTATATTATTATTATTATTATTATTATTATTATTATTATTATTTCCTCCCCTTGTGAGTTTTTCTCACCAGCTTTACTATTATTATTATTATTATTATTATTATTATTATTTTGTTGTTGTTGTTGTTATTATCATTAAATCTTGGAAGTAGCGCCCACGACAAAAAGCATCTGCAAGACCACTTACCTCCTATCGAACAAACCATCCAAATAAGAAAGAAAATACATGCCAGACACTGCCCGAGAAGCAAGGGCGAATGCATAGGTGACGTTCTCCTGTGAACATTTACACAGGTGCACACCAGTGTAGGCGACCAATATTCCTTTTGTGTCAGTTTGCTGCATTTGATTATTATTTCTCCACATGGCCTACCCTTGCCACTCTCCTAAAAGAATAAAAACAAAAATGTTGATAAAAACAAAATGAAATGGAGACAGTTTCGCCCCGGATGTTGAATTGTATATAAGGTGTGCTAGAAACCACCACTTAAACTTATAGACTCGGCGTGGGCGCGTGATTAAATCTAGCCAATCAACAGCTCAAATACGTGGTTAGTTAATCATTTAATCGTCGATATTGAAAACCGTTCATTTGCAAGTTATTCGACATTGATGAACGGACCTGTAACCAAGGACTTTGCTCAAAACATGGATTCTACCCAACACTATGAGATACCAAGGAACAACCAAATGATCCAACCAACACTAAGGAACACCGAGGAACAACCAAAGGATTCTACCCAACACTAAGGGACACCGAGGAACAACCAAAGGATTCTACCCAACACTAAGGGACACCGAGGAACAACCAAAGGATTCTACCCAACACTAAGGGACACCGAGGAACAACCAAAGGATTCTACCCAACACTAAGGGGCACCGATGAACAACCAAAGGATTCTACCCAACACTACGGGACACCGAGGAACAACCAAAGGATTCTACCCAACACTAAGAGGCACGAGGAACAACCAAATAATCATACCCAATACTAAGAGACACCGAGGAACAATCAAAGGATTCTACTGAACACTAAGGGACACCAAGGAACAAACAAAGGATCATACCCAATACTAATGGACACCTAGGAACAATCAAAGGATTCTATCCAACATTAATGGACACCAAGGAACAACCAAAGGATTCTACCCAACACTTAGGGAAACCGAGGAACAACCAATGGATTCTACCCAATACTAATAGACACCGAGGAACAACCAACGAATTCTACCCAACACTAATAAACACCTACGAACAACCAAAGGATTCTACCCAACACTTAGGGACACCGAGGAACAACCAACAGATTCTATCCAACACTAATGGACACCGAGGAACAACCAAAGGATCATACCCAACACTAATGGACACCTAGGAACAGCCAAAGGATTCTACCCAACACTAATGGACACCTAGGAACAACCAAAGGATTCTACCCAACACTAAGGGACACCGAGTAACAACCAAAGGTTTCTTCACTAAGAACTACGCTCTACTTAACACCAGGGATCTCCACTGTAAATTGCTCTCACTTGCGTTGGGGTTGTTGTGTATATAAGGTGTGTGCCAGTTCCCTGCCTATACTTATAGACTAGGTGAGATCATGTGGGCTTTCCTTAGCCAATCGCTGGCCATACTACATGGTTGATATATTACTTTAGCGCTGATTCTTTCTCAGTTTACTAGCAGGCATCGATGAAGGAACCTCGGAATCTCTACCTGAGAGGATTACCAAAGGAACCAAATTCGGAGGACTCTCTACCTCGAATCAACTGGCCAATTATGGCCCTTAAAAACTTAACAACTTGAAGCCACAAAACTCGTAATGAACAAAGGCATCCCCTTCGGGGTTTTTTTTGGGTGGGGTGTTGGGGGGCATTTCTGTTGTGAATACAATTGCTTTATTTCAAGCCCTGTCGACAGGGCTTGAAATCTTACAATCTAGAGGGAAGCGGTGCTTTCAGTATGACCTGACCGCCAGTCTTGCAAACCTTAATGATATCGGAAACCATTATCTCAATTTTAAGATATTATCACTTTCCTTCTTAGAAAATCGAAATTTTTTTAAAAAATTTTTTCGGTGTTTTTTTTTTTTTGGGGGGGGGCTTTTTTGGGGTTTTTTTTTCAAAATCTGACGACAACCATCGCAGTTGGCGTAGCGACGCGTCCCACCATTTTTCTTTCTTTTTTTTTTTCATTTTTTTTCATTTCTTTTCTTCTTTAATTTTTTTTCTCTCTCTCTCTCTTTCTTCCCCGGCTACTTCCTCTTGATGTCGAACGTTCGTGGTGATAAATGAGTTACCCTTGTCGTTGTGGTTAATCCAAATGGGATGACTTCTTCAATATTCACCACTTCTATCCTGTGACGAGGGAAGCCCTAGCGTGGCGTACAGCTCGACCCCTATGCTCAGACGTGCAAGACAATCGCCTTATTGTGTACCAATCTACTTTAGAACCTTTCTCCGAACAATTATTGAAGAAAGATGATATGTTTTTATGAAAGTTTAGGCACAGTTAATTACTGGACTCTAATTTATGCGACCATCCATCATAGACTTTATGAAATATGCATTGGTGTGAGTGTGAGTGAGTGAGTGTGTGTTTAAAGAGGGATTATTCGGAAAGGGGTGAGGGATGCGTGTAACGCAAACCACCCGAGGAATAAAGCAAGTTTGAATAATACCTAATGAGTAAAGGTAGATGTAATCTTCTAGTTGTTATTCAAAACTACATTTCTTCCTTATTTCTTTTATTTTCTTTCATTGCTTCTTTGTTGGATTTTTTTTCTTTTTTTTGCGACTTACCGCTTCTCTCTCTCTCTCTCTCTCTCTCTCTCTCTCTCTCTCTCCTCTCTCTCTCTCTCTTTCAATTGTTTATATTGTCTTCTTTCTTTCTTTCTTTCTTTCTTATCTTCTATCTTTTCCTTTTCTTTTCCTTTCTCACTTTCTTTCTGTTGTCTGTTTTGTTCTTTATTTATTTGTTTTGTTCTTTCTTTCTTTCTTTCTTTCTTTCTTTCTTTCTTTCTTTCTAACGTCTGAATTTCCCTTTCTTTCTTTCTTTTTTTTTTACTTTTTTTCTTCTATTTTTCCTTTCTTTCTTCCTTTCTTCCTTTATTTCTTCCTTTCTTTCTTTCTTTCTTTCTTTCTGACGTCTGAATTTCCCTTCTTCTTTTTTAAAAACTTTTTTTTCTTCTATTTTTCCTTTCTTTCTTTCTTTCTTTCTTCCTTTATTTCTTCCTTTCTTCTTTCTTTCTTTCTTTCTTTCTTTCTTTCTGACGTCTGAATTTCCCTTCTTTCTTTTTTAAAAACTTTTTTTCTTCTATTTTTCCTTTCTTTCTTTCTTTCTGTCTGTCTGTCAGTCTGTCAGTCTGTCCTTTTGTCTATCTGTTTTCTTATTTTCTCTCTTTCGTTCTGTCATCTGAATTTTACTTCTTTTCGTCTATTTTTCCTTTTCTTTCTCTTTTTCTTTCTTTCTTTCTTTCTTTCAATTGTTTATATTCGTCTTCTCTCTTTCTTTCTTTCTTTTCTTCTACCTTTTTCCTTTTCTTTTCCTTTCTCACTTTCTTTCTGTTGTCTGTTTTGTTCTTTTATTTATTTATTTCTGTTTGGTACTTTCTTTCTTTCTTTCTTTCTTTCTGACGTCTGAATTTCCCGTCTTTCTTTCTTTTTTACTTTTTTTCTTCTATTTTTCCTTTCTTTCTTTCTTTCTTTCTGTCTGTCTATCAGTCTGTCCTTTTGTCTATCTGTTTTCTTATTTTCTCTCTTTCTTTCTGTCATCTGAATTTGCCTTTCTTTTTTTTTACTTCTTTACGTCTATTTTTCCCTTTCTTTCTTTCTCTTTTTCTTTCTTTCTTTCTTTCTTTCTTTCTTTCTTTCAATTGTTTATATTCGTCTTCTCTCTTTCTTTATTTCTTTTCTTCTACCTTTTTCTTTTTCTTTCCTTTTCTTTCTTTCTTTCTGTCGTCTATTTTGTTCTTTCTTTCTTTCTTTCTTTCTTTCTTTCTTCTTTCTTTCTTTCTGTCGTCTGAATTCGCCATCTTTTTTTTTTAAACTTATTTTCTTCTATTTTCCCTTTCTTTCTTTCTTTCTTTCTTTCTTTCTTTCTTTCTTTCTGTCCTTTTGTCTATCTGTTTTCTCTTCCTTTCTATCATCTTGAATTTGCCTTTCTTTTTTTTTTTACTTTCTTTTCGTCTATTTTCCTTTTTCTTTTCTCCTTTTCTTTCTTTCTTTCTTTTTCTTTCTTCAAATTGTTTATATTCGTCTTTCTCTCTTTCTTATTTTCTTTTCTTCTAACCTTTTTCTTTTCTTTCCTTTTTTTTTCTTTCTTTCTGTTGTCTGTTTTTTCTTTCTTTCTTTTCTTTTCTTTCTTTCTGTCTGTGTGTCTGTCTGTCTTTTTGTCTGTCTATCTATTTTGTTCTTTTCTCTTTTTCCTTTTGTCGTCTGAATTTCCCTTCTTTTTTGTGGTTTACTTCTTTCTCCTACTTTTTTTCCTTTTCTTTCTCTCTTTCTTTCTTTCTGAAATGAAAATGGCCGACCAAAACAAATGGCTTCCTCAAAGTGAAATAAACAAAGGGAGGTTACTTTCATTTATGCAGCTAATGTTCAGATTATCAACGCTTTTGTCCGGCGGAGTGGAGACTGTGTAGGTTGTTCATTGAATAAACCCTAATGCGTTTGAAATCGACGAAATAGTCCATTCCATTTGCCCAGTTCTCTTGTGACGAGTAGGATATGGTGCAAGGTCGCTTTTTACCCAACCCGACTCGGGTAGGATGTAACATAAGGTCGCAAATAGGGGGCATCCAGCGAGTATCGAACGCTATATCTGCTAGTAACGGATACTAGTTTGTTAACCATTACTCCATGATGGGGCGTCCGGTGTGTATTTAAATGCGTATGTAGTTATGAAAATCCTTCCTCCATGCTTTACGGTTTTTGGTTTGGTTTGTTTTGTTTTACGGCATATCAATCCCAGTGGGTCATTTAATGCCGATAAAGTTTTGAAATAAATCAATTCTTAATGGATAATACAATTTTTTTTATAAATACATTTTTCTATTTAACCCATAGATGGGACCCTAACAGGTACTACCACTCCGGGTCAGAGTGGACCAGGGAGCAATGGTGATGAAGGGGTGCTCCACATTCCCCAAAACTCTAGGACTGGAACCTCACCATCAGATAGAGTTTAACGTCATTCCCAGGACATGTAGACCCACAGCCACCGCCTTCTAGCACCCATATGATAAAAAGAGGTTGGGGCTTGCCATAAGAGCAATAGGGTTGGGAAAATCATATAGGTGCTAGGGCTTGAGGTGACCAGCCCGATTGATCGGAGGGGGCCTCTCCGACCGCCCGTCTAGCCCAAGATAGGGCCAAAGTGGAGTATTGCATGTCATGAACTGCTCATCCACCTGGGCTCTATCCTTAAGCATCACGGGTCGCCACCCACGGCCAACAGGTGGCCCCATTGGGGGAGTCTTACCCCTTTTTACAGTTTTTGTGTGTATATTCGGAGTATATTTGAGTATAAGGGGCCGGGTTAGCTCAGTCGGTAGAGCGTTTGGCTAGAAACCGCAAGGTTCATAGTTCGATACCGGTCCTCGCCAACTCAGCGTATGAGTAGCACAGGTATCTGTGCGGTGAAGTAAGGAGCTGATGGTAGGTGTGGCGCTCCACCTCAGATGCTAAAACAATCTCCTTGATCTTGCGCTATTGAAAAGGGGATAGACTCCCTCGCTGGCTGGCTGATACCGACATTAGGCCGCCCAACGACAACGACTTATTTGAGTATGCGTGTGTTTCGTCTATGCTTATAGAGCTGGTTTAGTTCAGTCGGCAGGGCACTTGACTAGGAATTGGAAGGTTTCTGGTTCGATACCGGCCCTCGCCAACTCAGCGTATGAGTAGCGCAGGGATCTGAGCCGTAAAGTGAGGAGTTGATGGTAGGTGTGGCGCTCCACCTCACACTAAAAAACAATCTCCTTGGTCTGGCGCAAGTGAAAAGGGGACAGACTCTCTTGCTGATACCGACTTTAGGCTACCCCGACGATTTTACTTACTTATGTGTGTGTGTGAGAGAGAGAGAGAGAGAGAGTACGTTCTATATATATATATAATATATATATATAATATATATATATATATATCTTCTTATTATAATGGATATTGTTGTGTTGTCTGTCTGTAACCGAAACTAAATCACTACTCAAGTCACAATTCCCTTAATTATTGACATCACATTCACCATGAATTTATCCTTATTTTAACCTCAATTATTAATAAAATTGTTTTACATTATTAATACTGTTAAGCATATCTACATACTAACAACATGCAATTGTATTTATATATACAAGAAAATAGTGGTTTACAGTGTGAATGGGAAGGCTAATTTGCATATTGATATTAAAAATGTGATTTTAATAAATATGTGCTTATTGGTTTCTAACTGTTTGGTTTTATTTTAATGAATATAAGCAAAAATCTCTTCAATGAATCTGTCATTTTATTCTTTACTTCCTCTTTTAACTAAATACTTAAATTAGAAAATATAACAATGAAAGACAAGAGTGATAGAAGAGTAAGTTTCAGTTGTTCTATTTTTTTATTATACCCCCCTCTGTTTCAAATCTTTTTATCTGCATTCTTATTTAGTTTCATTAGCGTTTCTAATTTAATACGATATTTTATTACATTAAAACTTAAATACTTGCACCCGGAGGGTGCATATATTTGCTAGTTCTGATAATAGAGAATCGGTGTATGTCTTTAACTAAAATTAAACTAGGGTTTGCTAATAAGATTAGTATATGTATATATATATATATATATATATATATATATATATATATATAGTGTGTGTGTGTGTGTGTGTGTGTGCATGAGTATACGTGTGTGCGAGAGTACATCCAGCTTTGAGGCGTGTGCCTGTATCTTTTCAGTGTGTTTGTGTATGTGCATTTTCTTGTATGTGTGCATATATGCATGTGTTGGGAGGGGGGGGCTTACATGGTATTTACATCGTACCCCACTTGTACGGGTTAGGCACAAGGCCCTATTACCGTGGGATCGCCTACAAACCGAAGCTCATGGGCGGCGGGTGAAAAAAAAATGCGTTGATCCCTTCGGCATTCCCCCTCAAGGAAGGGTCGCCTCATGCACTGGGCAATAAAACCAGCCCTGCCCTTTTTAAATCGAGGGGGCAGATGTTGCCTGGGGAGGATGCCCCCAACACCCGGGGATCAACGCTATTAACTTGTAAAGCTCCAGGCTACTGCATCCCCACCACGAGGGGCGGGTTTACATGCGTGAGTACTTGTGCCAATCATCTTTCTTTGATCTTTGTGCATATCTCCTTCTGGGTCATTC